>ONZH01017491.1:97500-209703 GCA_900303285.1 Rhinella marina
TCAGGAACGGGACAAGGTGAGTAGCTGCTGTGTTGTTTTTTTTTTTTAATACAGAGGGGGCATTACTACTGTGGAGGAGGAACAGGAGGAATTACTACTCTGGAGGGGGCACAGGGGGCATTACTACTCTGGAGGGGGCACAGGGAGCATTACTACTGTGGAGGGGGCACAGGGGGCATTACTACTCTGGATGGGGCACAGGAGGTATTACTTCTCTGGAGGGGGCACAGAGGGTATTACTACTCTGGAGGGGGAACAGGGGACATTCCGACTCTGGAGTGGGCACAGGGGACATTACTACTCCGGAGGTAGCACAGAGGGCATTGCTACTCTGAAGGGAGCAGAGGGGGCATTACTACTCTGGAGTGGGCATTACTACTCTTGAGGGGGAACAGAGGGCATTACTACTCTGGAGGGGGCACAGGGGGCATTACTACTCTGGAGGGGGCACAGAGGGCTTTACTACTCTGGAGGGGGGCACAGAGGGCATTATTAATGTGAAGGCTGCACAGTGGGCATTTTTACTATGGAGGGGGCAGAGAGGGCATTACTACTCTGGAGGGGGCACAGAGGGCATTACTAATGTGAAGGGTGCACAGTGGGCATTTTTACTATGGAGGGGCACAGAGCCAGAGGACATTACTACAATGAAGGGGGCACAGACGGCATTATTACTGTGAAGGAGGCACAGTGGGCATTATTACTGCGAAGGGGGAACAGTGGGCATTATTACTATGAAGGGGGAACAGTGGACATTATTACTATAAAGGGGGCACAGTGGGCATTATTACTATAAAGGGGGCACAATGAGGATTATTACTGTGAAGGGGGCACAATGGGGATTATTACTGTGAAGGGGCACAAAGAGGGCATTACAAGTGTGAGGGGGCACAATGTGGGTATAACTACTGTGAGGGGTACCAGAGAAAGCACCCGCCCCGGGTGCAAAACGCCCTAGGCACGCCACTGCACAGATTCCAGTATGGCTCAGGTTATAATCTCATAATAGTTAGGGCTCATGCACATGACTGTATGCATTTTACGGTCCACAAAACGGATCCGCAAAAAATACGGATGACGTCCGTGCGCATTCCGGATTTTGAGGAACGGAACAGCTGGCCCCTAATAGAACAGTCCTATCCTTGTCCGTAATGCGGACAATAATAGGACGTGCTATTTTTTTGCGGAACGGAAATACAGAAATATGGAAACAGAATGTACACAGAGTAACTTCCGATTTTTTTTGCGGACCCTTTGAAATGAATGGTTTTGCATATGGTCTGCAAAAAAAACGAAACATACACGGAAATAAAATACGTTTGTGAGAATGAGCCGTGAGATATGGAGCTTCATTTGCATATAAGACACAATACAGCCTTTCTTTTAAAGAAATCTAGTGACAAAACTACTTTAAAAAGTTCTGCTGCTTTTTGAAAAGTAATTAACATTCACAAAAGAAGACTGAAAGGAAATTCTGATTTGGTATGTTACACCTTTTTTGTCATTTAGGCTACTTTCACACTAGCGTTAGTACGGATCTGGCGGGTGAAGGGACCCGCAGGATCCGTACTGAGTAATACAACCTTGTGGATCCGTAATTCCGGATCCGGTTGTATTAGCTTTTAAACGGATCCGGAATAACCTCTATTGAAAGTCAATGGAGGACGGATCCGTTTACAAGTGTGTCCACACCAAACGGATCCGTCCCCATTGACTTGCATTGGGGGTCATTCCGGATCCGTTTAGGTGCGGATAACTAGTACGGAGAGCAAACCGCAACATGTTGCGGTTTGCTCTCCGGTCTGAAGACTGAACGGAATGCTTTCAGGAGCATTTCGTTGTCTTCAGTTCAGTTTTGTCCCCAATGACAATGAATGGGGACAAAACTGAAGCGTTTTATTCCGGTATTGAGCCCCTATGACGGAGCTCAATACCGGAATATATAAACGCTAGTGTGAAACTAGCCTTAGTTATATCCTAGGCTGCCAGCTGTATTGATTTTTCTAAGGCTCCTTGAAGACAAGCAAAAAGAAAATTGTCCATAATCCAGCCAGAAACAGACAAGCTTTTAAATGGACGGCACAGGGATGGATTCTGTGTGCGGTCTGTTTTTTTTTCCTGCAGACCCGTTCATTTGAATGAGTGAGTCTTGTAGGAAAATCCGGCAATGATAGGGCAAGCTCCAAATTTCACTGTATGGATTGATTGTCTGTGTGGAAAATCACCTATGTGAATTTAACCATTCATTTTAATGGTTAACTGTTCAGTCCAGGCTCAGACAGAATCTGGATGAAAACATCACCTGAAAGCAAGCTTAGGATGTTTTTTTTTTTTTTTTATAATGCTATTGCAGTTTTTTATATTATTTTTTTTTAGTTGAAACCAGAAATGGATGTGGTAGGAAGGAGAAATGTATGTTCTTTCTTAACCATTTCTATTTCTTTTAATTCCATTTTATCGCTCACAAAAACTGCATTTTTAAGCTATAGGGAACTTTTTACATTTGGCCAGTACTGCTCTGTATCTAAACTAGATATCCACTCCCCTGCTCACTGCTGCCTGGTTCCAGGACTGAGGATCCTCTCATCGACGTGTCTCAGGCCTGTACACATCCGGCTGTGGACAGCAGACATGACCTGGCACACGGCCCTTTCTTTAGGTACAGCACAGTACTGGCCTGCTGGCATACCCCTCAAAGGGAAGCCTCTAATTTTCTAAACCTTCATTTATACATAAAGGAATTGTATTTACAACATATAGTGAAAAGTAATTCTGGGATTAAGAGCTGTGCACCAATATTGTGGGGTACAAATTTGCATATTTTTATGTAATCTCTTTTTTGCTTAGACATTTGCCGATATGCTTTTCTTTTATCCCTGACAGCACTTTTTTAAATATTGGCGGGGCTGAGTTGAAGTTGCGGGGCCATGACGACCCAAGAAATTTTTCATATTTTACCTTGGAAAACTGGTATAAATTATAATTGAAATCTGTGGCAGGTCCTAGCTGGAGCCTGGACCACCCAAGATGTGCCTCATTTTCTAAAGATATACAAAAATACACAGGGTGGTCCCTACCACAGAATTGCCAAGGTAAGAGACTGGTTCTGTGCTCAATATGCTCAAGAACCGGCACAATGCTGATGGGAGCTGCAGGCGCCTCCCAATACTGGGCGTTAGCGGGCACCATCGTAAGTAGCAAGAGAGAGTTCAAAAAAGCTGCCGAAAGGCCAGGGGCAGATTGGCCATAGACCTTACAGGGAAATTTCCTGGTGGGCCGATGCCCATGGGGCCGCCTGTGCATTCCTCACGGCCGGTGAGTCGAAGTTTTTGGGGATGTATTTTGTGCTGTTTGCAGTATTTTCTGATGGACTGTGGTATTTGGCTCTGTTGGGTTGGTATAATGTGCCACAATATGGTATTGCTGGCCCTGCCTTCCATCAGTTTGGACCCGACTACAAAACGGGGAAACTTTTAGTATTTTTTCCAGGGTCACTTTAAGTTCCCAGTCCCCCCTGGTAAAGGTGCTTGCTGTGATAGATTAGATCCAGGGAGAGATATAATTTCTAAACTTTTATTTGGCTACATGTTCTATCACTGGATAGATAACCGATGATATCACTGTTCTGGTGTTGAAATGTGTAGCCAAAGAACAATTTACCAAATACATAACTCTACCTGGATCTAACCTATTACAACAAGCTCCAACTTTTTTAATCTCTCATTTTTTAAGAAGTCTACTTAGCAGGCGCGTAGCTAAAGGCTCATGGGCCCTGGGGCAAGAGTTCAGCTTGGGCCCCCCCCATCTTACCTCAGCGCTGGTGCACCTAGCTTTTCTGCCGGCCAAGTCAAAAATTGAACCCCCCCATGCCAAATTCTCACCCTAACCTTTTCCCTCCTAACATTACGTATATCACTACAGAACATACAGGGTAAGACTACATTCACACGACCCATTCACTTAAATGAACACATCTGTATGTCCATTCCTATTTTTGTCCGTTTTGCAGACAAGGATGGGCATTGTTACAGTGGATCTGCAAAAAAAACGGATGCCATATGGAACATCATCCTTTTTTTTTTGCGGATCCGCAATTTGCAGACTGCAAAACACGATGTTCGTGCGAATGTTGCCTTATACAGCACCCCATACCCCGTACATCCAGTGACGTCTCCTCTCATGTAGCTCTTCTCTTTCCTCATCTTCTCCGTTCAGACAAGACGCCATTTTTCAGCCATTTCTCATCTCCGCAGTTTGACAGAAAAATTTTAGTTTACTACTTTTCCATCATCCTCCCATCTTCTGGACAAATCATCCTACCACCCCCAGTAGTGTGCCACTAGTACCACACAGACAGTGCCCTTCAATAATTATTGGCACACAGTGTCCTAAAATAACTGCGCCCAGCAAATAGTGTCCCTGACAGTAATAGTGTAAACATAACGTCCCTCAGAAATAACTGCGCTATGCTGATACTGTGCCAGGGTGCCCCCCACAGTAATAGTGCTCCCAAAGTCCCAACTAATAATTCTCTGCCAGAGTGCACTTGTTAGTAATAGTGCCCCCAACTGTACTAATGTCTCCACTGTGCTACAGAAGTAAAAATGCTTCCAATGTGCCAGTAACGGCTTGTTCACACATCAGTTATTTGATCAGTTATTTCCATCAGTTATTGTGAGCCAAAACCAGGAGTGGAGCCTTCACAGATATCAGGTGTAATGAAAAGATTTGCACCTGTTCTGTGTTTTTGACCCGCACCTGGTTTTGGCTCACAATAACTGATGGAAATAACTGATCAAATAACTGACGTGTGAACAAGCCCTAAGAATTGCCCCAATAATGTGCCAGTAAGAAGTGCTCCCCACCCATAGATGCCCCCAAAATTATGTGCCAGTATGAAACGCCCCAAGAATGCGCCAGAAGTTCCCCCCATTGATTCCCCCCAAAATCATGTGCCAGTAAAAAGTGTCCCACCCCATTAGATGCCCCAAAAATTATGTGCCAGTAAGAAATGCCCCCCAAATTATGTGCCAGTAAGAAATGCCCCCAGTGCCCCCATGTGCCAGTAAGAAATTCCCCCAGTGCCAGTAAAAATTCCCCCAGTGCCAGTAAAAATGCCCCCAGTGCCCCCAATAGAACTCCGTCCGTGATTGCAACAATAATAAAAAAAACACTAATACTTACCTCCATGGAGTTGGCAGCGATGCAGGCCTCTTCCGGCCTGTGTCCTGCGCTGTATGGCTCAGGCGGCGCGATGACGCCTAGTGCCTGCAGCCTATCAGAGGAACTGGCAGGGGAGATGCCTCTCCCTCCCCTGCCCGCAGTACAGGCATCGGTATCGCCGTCCTGAGGACGGCGATACAGATGACTATGGAGTTGAGCGCTTCCACAATGGAAGCGCTCATCTTCCTCTGCCCCGCCGCCCCTAACTGTGCACAGAGCCGCGCCGCACCTTGCCTAATTGGCGGTGCGGCCTTGCAAGTGGCAAGGGGGCCCCCCTGGCTTAGGGGCCCGGTCGCAACTGCGACCGTTGCGACCCCTATAGCTACGCCACTGCTACTTAGTAAATCTAACCCAAGGGGTTTCAGTTATCTTCAGGGTAACATGCTAGCAAAACGTGATTGTCCAAATCAGACCATTTATTTAAAGAAACAATTCTAGGAACTTTTGCTCTTCATCCAGCCATGGACTCACGCGATGGAATCAAACAGAATAGCTGCAGTTTTTTTTATTTGCTGTCTATATACAGATGCAAATTCTGAGCGAGTCCTAAAACTACTATGTAACTGGCTTGAATTTAAATTCAAGTGATCTTCCCTGCATGATCACTGTTATACTTTTTAGAAAACAAGTGTTTACTCGCCGCTCGCCACCATTTACCGTTTACCGGGATGGACGTGCAAACAAACAGAACTGACACCATTTCTTTTATTTCACTATCAGCGCAAAAATATCCCTTGTGAAATCAATGTGACAGTTCAAACATTTTTAACTTAAACTGTCTATTTAAGATTTCAATTGCCTGTTCAATGTGAGGTCCGCCTCAGGTCTAAAGTACTTATGTATTTCTGTTGCTGAATAGAAGCAATACAATTAACAGAGTGCAATTAAGGGAAATCATGTGGTACAACTTTGGTGGCCATGACCCATCCTAGGGATAGGACACTGTGATGTCACATCATCCCCCTGAATTCCAGTTTCACGGGTAGTATCTTTCAATGAAATGGCTTGAAAGAGATTGTTCAGCATAAAAAGTTCACATGATGGAGTTTGAAGAGTTTGTTTCACTTGAGGCTCAGCAGGACAGAGCAGTTTGGAGAGAAGCATTCAGTACATTCTGTTTTGGTGAAAGCTGTCACTGTGAACAAGTACTTAGCAAACAGCATGAACTAGGATTTGAACCGGAAAACTAGCGGGGCCTCGACAATATTATAATACTTCCTTGTCTTCTTGAAATTTGTATAATCGTTGATAGAGACATTAAATATAGAGATGCATAAACGAGGACAGAGGAGAAACATCAAAACAAAATAAAGGGACAACTAACTGTGTTAATAGGAAGAGTGCAATGGAGAACAGAACCAGAGATGAACTTGAGGACCACAAGGATATGATGATATGGTAGGATTTAATTTTTTTAAACTATTTAGAGAACCATTTAATTTGCACTAGGAGGAGCAATTTTATCTCAAGTCATATAATGTAAAGAGGGGCCATCAAAGATTAAAAAATGTCATAGAATAATAAAGCAAACAATAGGCACATGTTAAATCTTCCGCCACTCCAGTGCTGACACTATGGTGGACCTCAGCAGACTTCCTATACTTTACTGTAGGAATGATGTGGCCGTACATCACTTGACTGCTGCGGCCAATCACTGGTATCATCAGTGATGCTTGCATGTACAGCATGTGTGTACTGCTGTGGTCAGTGACTGGTCATAACAATTATGTGGCTGTATGGGCACATTGTTGCTTCAGCAAAGTAAACCAAGAAAGGTATGGAACAATGGAACATCGGTTCTAGAGCTAGACAATTTTAAACAATTTTTTAAAATGTTGGAAAGCCTTTACCAGATGCAATATTAGAGCATATTGAGGCAATAAACAGGGCAGAGCCACTGCAAAACACAAGACTCACTCTAGCATAAATGACTTGCATACAATATGTGCCTATTGATTTTATTGGGTACCTCTAAGTCTTTAAGGAAAAATGATCTCTTTTTGATTAGGGTTTCCCAGTCATGGTTGATCCCAAAAATTGCATATCACTGTGATCAGCTGGTCACTACAAGACATTCTCCAACAAAACATCATTGTCCAAAAATTACAACCAATGTGCCTGACACTCAGTTAGCGAGTGCTTGTGGATAGTGATTGTTGGGGGTGTGGAAGAGGGCAATGTTTATTTCTTTACACGCAACCATTCATTATATGTTAGTTATTATATGGTCACATAGATTGTACAGCTCCCAGGACAAATTTTGGACCTGGGTCCCAGAAGCAGGTTGCTCAGTGGCGTCGCCACAGTCTATTAAGATATATGTTCGTTGAAAACCCGCAAGATACATATCTGTACCACCAACAAATTATGTCTTAACATTCCCAGAAGCAGTTACCCAGACATACAGTACCTTGACTGCCCTGCAAAATTTTTTTTTCATCTGGATCTAAAATGGCATCAGATAACATAAAGCTTTCACCTATTAGAAGTAAGAGTAAATGCCTTTTTTCAATTCACAGGTGAACCTTTCCTTTCCACTGTCAGAAGACGACTGGATTTGTAGGTAGGTATCTAAGAATATGTAGCTGTAGGTAAGAAAATGAGAAAAAGAAGTAACATTTACTCTAGAATACCAAAATGGAAAGGTTTAGAGGACTGATGAGCTTAAAGGGATTTTCTAACCTTCATTCCAAAATTAATTGCCACCAGGAATGTGTATAAAATTAAGAAAAAATCCAGTTAAAATCTGAGGGTCTTGTAATGTCCCCTCCATAGTAATATGCTCTACTGCAGCCATCCACTGGCATCAGCAGTGATGTGTCCCAAAGTAGCACATGACTACTGAACCTCTGTGGTCATGTGCCACTCAGGGAACACGGATGAGATGTAACACTTCTAGATTGTCAAGTCCCTTTAGTTGGGACAGGACCCTCTGTGCTGTTACAGAGCTGCTTTCAAGCAGCGAGTAAACTTTTTACCTGGTATTTAATTTTGAGGTTAAATTTGGGTTTGGATAACTCCTTTAAATTTTAAGTCTATGGAGGTAACAGCAATGTATATTTTGTCAATGCAAGGAAAGACCATTTGAATCATATCTACAACCATGGTTAAAGCATGATGAAGGATCTGTAGGAATTCCATACATAACAATTTGTTTTGTTGAAGGCAAAATCAATCCTGATAGGAATAAATAAATACATATGTATTCCCCTCTGAAAAAAAAAACATTGGCATAAAAAGACACAAAGTACGCTGATTTGAAGCAACAATGTACCGGCCCATTTCAGAGCCTAGTTCCAACAACAGGAAAAAAAATCACCCAACTTTTAAGATTGAACTTTGGAGATGGTCATCATGGGAAACTACAGTATTTCTACAGATTCTATCTAGCAAGGTGCACAAAATAGCAGAGGAAAACTGAAACTAGAATTGATTAAATTTTTTTAATAGAATCTTTCTTACTCATCTAACTGTGTTTTTCTGACGGGCGTTTATAGATACCACAACTATGAACATGTGCACATCAGTGTCCAGCTCTGCAAACAGATTGGCACCTAGCCTAAAAGGTGGATAACTGCACACACATATATACATACACACACACAAACACACACTCAGTTATATATACACAGTGGCATACAAAAGTTTGGGCACCCCTGGTCATAATTACTTCTTTTACCATGGCCTTCACAGTCCCCTGATCTGAACATCAATGAAAATCTGTACATAGACCTCAAAAGAGCAGTGCATGCAAGATGACCTAGGAGTCTCAAATAACTGAAAGACATTTGAAGGAAGAATGGATGAAAATCCCTCAAACAAGAATTAAAAGACTCTTGGCTGGCTACAAAAAGTGTTTAGAATTTATGATACTTGCCCATGGGGGTG
This sequence comes from Rhinella marina, assembly GCA_900303285.1. Classification (NCBI taxonomy): domain Eukaryota; kingdom Metazoa; phylum Chordata; class Amphibia; order Anura; family Bufonidae; genus Rhinella; species Rhinella marina. The sequence continues at coordinate 106,612 of ONZH01017491.1, forward strand.
CTACTAGGTACTAATCATGCAGTGTTCCCAAAGTTTTGCTTCAAGACCTTTCCCACAGTATTGGAGCATAGCAAATATTCAAAAAGGGTCCAAAAGCAGAGTGAGGAAACTATAGGCCGGCAAGTTTAACATCTGTCATGGGTAAACTGTTTGAAGGTTTTCTAAAAGATGTTATCTTGAAGTACCTCAATGAAAATAAGAAAATAACGCCATATCAGTAGAGATGAGCGAATCTATTCGCCGCTTCGTAGATTTGATACGAATTTTGGAAACTTTCCGCTGCGAATGTGAATTTTTTGAGATTTGCTCCGTTAGATTTGAAAATGTTCTTAAGGCTTTCTACGCATTCGCTATGTACTTGTCCAACAAATTGTACGCTAATGCTATGTATAAGTTACTCTATACGCTGTTGCATACAAATTCAATGAATTAGCAAACTTTTACTGTTTGTTATTCATTCAGCAAAAGCCAGGGAAGGACGCGGTCACCTGACCTATTGGGCAGGGCTTGGTCTGATTGGCTCTGATTGGCTCGGTAAGTCAGTAACGCATCAGTTGTGTTGCGACTGCTGAGACGAGCAGAAGCACTGTGTGTGTAGTTCTGAGAGACTGAGACCTGTTTTGTTAAAATTGGTGTGTAATTGTTCTGGGAATTCATATTACACAAATCAGGGATACTGCAAGGCAAGTGCAGGGAAAGTGCAGGGCCAGTGCAGGGCTAGTAATTAATCAGGCAGGGGGAGAGACGGAGAGAGATAGGGAGAGAGACAGGGAGAGAGATAGGGAGAGAGATAGGGAGAGAAATAGGGAGAGAGATAGGGAGAGAGATAGGGAGAGAGACAGGGAGAGAGACAGGGAGAGAGACAAAGACCAGCTACAGGGCCACAGTCAAGTAAAAATGTCTGGAATGGATAAGCAAAAAGGGTCCAGTTCCAGCCAGACCTCGAGTTCTAAAAAAAAGGACAGGGCAGCAGTGCTAAAGGACCTGTAGCCGGAGCTTCTACTGTAGAATTCGCAATACTTGGCCAGTGTTCCACTAGGCTAACCCGCCAAGGCGCAAAATTGTAGTAGAGGAGAAAGTGGATAAGGTAGTGGAGTGGATGGCCCACTCATCTCAAAAACAGCCGGATCATCTGCTGTCATCTGCTGATTCAGTATCATGTAGCCAGGGGTCAGACTCAGAGAGTTCCTCCTGCTCCACCATTCCGCTCCAGCAAAGCCCGTCATTTTCGTACGCAATTTGTACGCTCATGCGTATGTGTTCACAGAAGTTGCGTACCTTTTAAAACTGAACGTTTGTTATCAGTGTGCGAATGTTCGCAAAACACTGCATAATAACGAATGATTTGTATGCAGATTCGCCGAATAGATTCGTAGAATATACGAATCTTATGAAAAGTTCGACGAATATTCGGCAAAGCGAATTTTGGATGATTCGCTCATCTCTACATATCAGCAGGGCTTCATGAGGGATTGGTCATGTCAAACTAATTTAATCAGTTTCTACGAGGATGTAAGTTCTAGACTTGACACTAAACTGTGTAAAGTCTTTAACATGGAAGAGGACAGTATACTGTATGCATATATTACAGAGGATAGTATAATATATATATACAGTACAGACCAAAAGATTGGACACACCTTCTCATTCAAAGAGTTTTCTGTATTTTCATGACTATGAAAATTGTAGATTCACACTGAAGGCATCAAAACTATGAATTAACACGTGGAATTATATACTTAACAAAAAGTGTGAAACAACTGTAAATATGTCTTATATTCTAGGTTCTTCAAAGTAGCCACCTTTTGCTTTGCTTACTGCTTTGCACACTCTTGGCATTCTCTTGATGAGCTTCAAGAGGTAGTCACCTGAAAGGATATTCCGACAGTCTTGAAGGAGCTCCCAGAGATGCTTAGCACTTGTTGTCCCTTTTGCCTTCACTCTGCGGTCCAGCTCACCCCAAACCATCTCAATTGGGTTCAGGTCTGGTGACTGTGGAGGCCAGGTCATCTGGCGTAGCACCCCATCACTCTCTTTCTTGGTCAAATAGCCCTTACACAGCCTGGAGGTGTGTTTGGGGTCATTGTCCTGTTGATAAATCAATGATGGTCCAACTAAACGCAAACCGGATGGAATAGCATGCCGCTGCAAGATGCTGTGGTAGCCATGCTGGTTCAGTATGCCTTCAATTTTGAATAAATCCCCAACAGTGTCACCGGCAAAGCACCCCCACACCATCACACCTCCTCCTCCATGCTTCACGGTGGGAACCAGGCATGTAGAGTCCATCCGTTCACCTTTTCTGCATTGCACAAAGACACGGTGGTTGGAACCAAAGATCTCAAATTTGGACTCATCAGACCAAAGCACAGATTTCCACTGGTCTAATGTCCATTCCTTGTGTTCTTTAGCCCAAACAAGTCCCTTCTGCTTGTTGCCTGTCCTTAGCAGTGGTTTCCTAGCAGCTATTTTACCATGAAGGACTGCTGCACACAGTCTCCTCTTAACAGTTGTTGTTGAGATGTGTCTGCTGCAAGAACTCTGTGTGGCATTGACCTGGTCTCTAATCTGAGCTGCTGTTAACCTGCGATTTCTGAGACTGGTGACTCGGATGAACTTATCCTCTGCAGCAGAAGTGACTCTTGGTCTTCCTTTCCTGGGGCGGTCCTCATGTGAGCCAGTTTCTTTGTAGCGCTTGATGGTTTTTGCAACTGCACTTGGGGACACTATCAAAGTTCTCCCAATTTTTCGGACTGACTGACCTTCATTTCTTAAAGTAATGATGGCCACTCGTTTTTCTTTACTTAGCTGCTTTTTTCTTGCCATAATACAAAGTCTATTTCGTATGACTATCACCTGTGTATCCACCTGACTTCTGCCCAACACAACTCATGGTCCCAACCCCATTTATAAGGCAAGAAATCCCACTTATTAAACTTGACAGGGCACACCTGTGAGGTGAAAACCATTTCAGGTGACTACCTCTTGAAGCTCATCAAGAGAATGCCAAGAGTGTGCAAAGCAGTAATCAAAGCAAAAGGTGGCTACTTTGAAGAACCTAGACTATAAGACATATTTACAGTTGTTTCACACTTTTTTGTTAAGTATATAATTCCACATGTGTTAATTTATAGTTTTGATGCCTTCAGTGTGAATCTACAATTTTCATAGTCATGAAAATACAGAAAACACACACACTACAGATGACAGTATACTGCTACAGATGGATCTGAATAGACTGGAGGCTTGAGCAGAGAAGTGGCAGATGAGGTTTAAAACTGACAAATGTAAGGTTATGCACATAGGAAGGAATAATGCAAGTCACCAGTACATACTAAATGATAAAACACTGGGTAAGACTGACATGGAACAGGACCTAGGAATTTTAGTGAACAGCAAACTAAGCTGCAGAAACCAGTGTCAGACAGCTGCTGCCAAGGCCAATAAGATAATAGGTTGCATCAAAAGAGGCATAGATGCCCGTGATGAGAACATAGTCCTACCACTATACAAGTCACTAGTCAGACCACACATGGAGTACTGTGTACAGTTCTGGGCTCCTGTGAACAAGGCAGACATAGCAGAGCTGGAGAGGGTTCAGAGGAGGAGGGCAACTAAAGTAATAACTGGAATGGGTGGACTACAGTACCCAGAAAGATTAACAAAAAGGGGAGATCTAATAACTATGTATAAATATATCCATATATTTATGGAGTGTAATAATATTACAAGCTATAGCTACTAGAGAGGGGTCATTGATCCAGAGAGTTATTCTGATTCCCTGTTTGGAGTCGGGAAGGATTTTTTTCCCCTAAAGTGAGGAAAATTGGCTTCTCACGGGTTTTTGTTTTTTTTTTGTTTGCCTTCCTCTGGATTAAAATACAAAGGGAATGTGTCATATTTAACGTTATGCCTTTTGGAGATCATTTCATCTTCCACTTTTTTAACTGTTCACAGTAACAGTTACTTTGATCAGCCATTACAAAAATAGGGACTAACTGGCAGATTTATCAAAACTGGTGTAAAGCAGAACTGGCTTAGTTGCCCATGGCAATCAATCAGATTCCACCTTTCATTTTCCTAAGGAGCTCTGAAAAATGAAAGGTTGAATCCGATTGCTTGCTATAGGCAACTAAGACAGTTCTACTTTACACCAGTTTGATAAATCTCTCCCTAAGTTTTTATAGTGCTCCCAAAGACAAAAGGCATTACAACCCAATTTAAGTCTGTTGGATTGCCATTACAGTTTAGTTTGGACTGGAGTTTTGTGAAGATATAAAGATGTTCTCAGTTTTAATTGATTGGTGGACTTTCCCAGTTCAAGGTCTCCAATCAATGAAAACATGTGCCATATAAAAATCTTTGAAAAACAGAGCTATACTAGAAGAAAAGATTTCCACCTTTATCATCTATTTATTCTCAATGTTATTCCCAATGTTTCTAGAGTATTGATTTAGAAAACTTAGCCTTGTAAAGCAGCACACACATTTTATTAAGATTAAACAGATGTATTTCTACAATACATATTCTTGTCCTCCAGGTTCAGATCCGCATTTCTCATTCTTTGGGAATACAATACTGAAAAAACACAATTTCAACAGCAAATGATTTTGCAGTATTCAGTATGCTGTTAAGAATGAGATCTAGGATACAATGTACAACTTAAGACGTTTAGTGGCTCACTACTCTAAAGGCCAAAGGATCCGAGGTGCTATAACCGGCGATCTTACCCAAAAAAGATCCTAAAGAATAACAATATAAGTATAATTAAATGGTTATGCACACTCCTATTTGGGAAGAATATCTCTCATTTATTAAATGAAATAGAATAACATTAGGGGTATATACTTAAAACAATAATACAGGTGTAGATAAAAGGATAAAATATATAGAAATATTTAGAGATCACCGTCCTCCAAAATATCAGACTCAAGATCAATATACTCTCAGCGCTTTGAAATAGAGTATAGTTAGATCCTCCTTAAATGAAAGTATAGTTAATCATATACATATGTGCACACTCCAAATAGTATTATGGAGGAAGTCCACTGTAGACTTTATATAGTTTTCCCACTGGTATTGTGGAAGATATAATATATATATATATATAATTCTGAAAGTTCCAAAACGTTGAATTACCGCTGCATTTGGTAATTTGGATCCACACAAGGTCTCCCTGAAAATACTACACATGACATAACCAGAAGGAAACATAATCAGAACCTCTCAGTGGTGAGCAAACACATTAGTTAAATTTCAGCCAAACCTGACAATTTTTAATTGGTCATCTTATGCTTATGGGGATCTCTCAAGTTTTCGCCAACAGCAGATGTTTAGGTAAAAAAAAGGATCAGTGATGGTGTGTTTCAACATGGCCTGTTGTTTGTCCCTGCACAAGATAAGCTCTGCCAGAGGACTCAGCCATTTACATATTCCTCTCTCCCTATTGAAAATATTGTTGGCTAGACTAAAGTTAGGCTACTTTCACACTAGCGTTTTTAAATTCCAGTATTGAGTTCCGTCATAGGGGCTCAATACCGGAAAAAAACGCTTCAGTTTTGTCCCCATTCATTGTCAATGGGGACAAAACTGAAATGAAGACAACGGAATGCTGCTGAAAGCATTCCGTTCCGTCTTCAGACCGGAGAACAAACCGCAGCATGCTGCGGTTTTCTCTCCGGTCCAGGCATCCGCACCAAGACGGATTCGGAATGACCCCCAATGCAAGTCAATGGGGACGGATCCGTTTGGTGTGACACACCAGTAATCCGGATCTGTCCTCCATTGACTTGCAATGGGGGGTCATTCCGGATCCGGCTACACATATACAGAAATACATACAGACATACATACATACTCAGACATACACACAAACACATACATACTCACATACTCCAGGCAGGGACACCGGCAGCATGTCTTCATGCGCCTCCTGCACACAGCTATGACGTTTCCCCACTGCGCCCAGCAGAGGGCGCTGTGGGGAATCGTCATCACTGCGCGCAGGAGGCGCGTGAAGACGTGCTGCCAGCGTCCCTGCCTGGAGTATGTGAGTATGTCTGTGTTTGTGTGTATGTCTGAGTATGTATGTATGTCTGTGTCTTGTCCCAATGTCTGTGTCAACATGTGTGGGGCCGGACCGCTGCTCCGGCTCCACACATGTATCAGCGGCAGTATGGATCCGTCGGCACCCTTTAGGTGCCGGATCCGTGCTGTCGCTAGTGTGAAAGAGGCCTTAAAGTGTAACTGTTTTTTTTACAATTGATATGTCAAAATGTGTTAATAAGTTTTGGTCAGTAGGGGTCTGAGTACTGTGTAAATAAAGTGGAAGAAGTGTTCAGCTGAGTGCTGTGCCCCATCTTTTCAGATCAGTTCTACTTGGCTCTTCTAGAAGAGCCAAGTGAGGGGTGTATGGATGCATAGATTTTCTGTGATCATATACATCTCTTGCTCAGCTGTCTGAGGAGAACCAAGTAGATCAGGAAAGAAGGGGCACAACACTCAGAGCTTCTTTCCTTTCATTTTTGTGATGTGTTGGGAGTCTCAGCACTCAGATCACAACCGTTCAACCTTCTACCATGTCACTATGACATCAAAAGTTTTCAAAATTTGCGCTACCTCATAATACTGTACCTAACATTTTTTATTTTATTTTTTACTTACTGTCAAGCACTTCTTCAAGAATCAGTAGCTCTCATTATAAAAATATTCCATGTTTGCATTCTGATATGTTGCTGACGTAACTTTTCAGATGGTTATTATGGATTTTTTTTTTTTTACATTTCCAATAGTCCGTCACTTGTATAAAATTATACAAACGTTAGAATCAATTACAAATAAAACATTTTACTGAATAGCTGGGAAAGTATAGCCACTTTATATAAGAATGACTGGCACAGAGCAAATTACTTGAAAAATTAAAATCTGATTAGGAAAAAGCGAACGTATGCTAAACGGTCATATTTAAATTAAAGTATTTTGACAAAAATAATCTGTTTACTTTATACATTTTCTTTTCATTTTCATCATTTCTAAAGCTATCTCTCATTTAATGGACCTCATGGAATTTACAGGATTGTAGGCCTGCCATCGGAAGAATAAAAGCATGGTAAATTGAGTTGATTTGCCTGTGAAAGAAATAGTTCCATTATTCATGTCAGGGTCCTGTCACATCAAATTGAAGGAATGAAGAAAACCCTTTTTTTTATCAACATTTGGAACCAAGAAGAACTGGCTATTCACCAACTGAATTTAAATTGAGAGAAAGTCAGCCTGAAAGCAGAAGTTTTTTTAAGAAGGTTAATGTTGATTGATTTAACTTTGGCACAAACTCTTGTAAAGAAATCCATGATGGAACGTATATAAGTAGAACATAATTTGTATATATGGGTACTTGAATACAACAGGATGCATGTCTTCCTCCCGTCAACTGTGCCTTTCCATAGTGTTCTAGGACTTAACAAGTGGTAGACGTGTTTAATCAAGAAAATATTGTATGATGCAGAAAATTGTCGTTTCTGAGATGGTAAGGTCCCTTAAAGGCAAGAAAAATCCCATCCCAAAAGATATCACACAAATATTGTATAGTTGTTTGAAACCAATTTCCTTTTTTGCTTGGTTTAGGTATGGTAGTTTTAGGTGTTGGCCAACTTTGGGAACTTTTTAACTAGTGGTAGAAGCATGTTGTACCTTTTAAAAAATCATACTCACCTGCTTCCTGTTGCTTTTTTCTAGCACTCTGGCTCCCTTCAGCGGTCTTTTGGTCCCATCATGTAATCTTTCTAATAGATGAGATCATGAATGCCAATACAGCTATTGACTTGTTTCATGTACTTGGTCACGTTCTGCTTGGGGGCACATCACTGTTGTGGTCATTCATTGGCTCCAGTTACGCACATGACCCCATCCATCTAGAACGTTATAGCTGGTGAGCAAGGGCGTACATAGAAATCATTGGGCCCCATAGCAAGAACCTGAATTGGGACCCCTAACTCCGCCCAGTACCCACCCCTGGCCCATCCCACCTCCTGCCCTGGCTCCTCCCCTGCCACACCCCCATTTGCTGCAAAGGGAACGCCATAGGAACAAAACCCGTAATACGGTGGAGAAATTGTATTTTTTTTCCAATTTGGAGTGTTGACTGCAGCCCTATGTAAAACCACAGATAACACTAGTGCTGATACTGTAGTAGTGTTAACTGCAGTCCTATGTAAAACCACAAATAACACTAGTGCTGATAATGTGGTAATGTTGCCTGTAGTCCTATCTAAAACCACAGAGAACACTAGTGTAGATCATGTGGTAGTGTTACCTACAGTCCTATGTAAAACCACAGGGAACACTAGGGACACACACATAGGGACAGTGACACACTCAGGGACAGCAACACAAAGGGACACACAGGGACAGCGAAAAACACACAGGGACAGGGATAGTGACGCACAGGGACAGCGAAAAACACACAGGGACAGGGACAGACACACACAGGGACAGGGACACACAGGGACAGGTACACACACAGGGACAGGGACACACAGGGACAGCGACATACACAGGGACACACACAGGGACAGGGTCACACACAGGGACAGTGATACACACAGGGACAGGGTCACACACAGGGACAGCGACACACAGGGACAGCTCTGGCTTCTATCTCGTATAGCTTTCTGACACTTATAAACTCTTTGTATAGCCTGTGTGTGTCAGTGGCCGTGCGCTGCCACTGGCATTAACTCTGGCATTAACTCTGGATTAGCTATTCCTGGCTACCTCATCAGAATTGCCATAATGTTCACTACCTGCTCTAAAAACTACTACTCAGAAGCTGCACCCCGACAGGTTTCGCCGAGCGTGCGACATCTTCAGGGGTTTGGGCAGTCTGTTTTTCCTCAATATTTTGTTTTCACGCTTTCATTTTCTATTTAACCCCTTCACGCCCAGCGCCGTACATGTACGGCGCAACGGGACGTGACTTAACGCCCAGTGCCGTACATGTACTGCGCGCTGATCGGGCGGGTGCAGGAGCTGCGCCCGCCCGATCAGCGGCGGGGGTCCGGCAGTGCCCAGGTGCCGGACCCCTGGGGAATGCGCCAGCATCGGTGAAAACACCGATGCCGGCGCATTAACCCTTCATGTGCCACGGTCAGCGCTGACCGCGGCACATGAGGTGTGCCGTAAAGTTCAGGATGCCGAGCGGGGGGCCATCGGGTCCCCGCGCTGCTGTGATGGGGACCCGATGGCTTGGATGGCAGCCCGATGCCTTCCTTAGGCATCGTGGCTGCCATCCCTGCGAGCCTGTGCGATCCAGCCCCCTGGATCGCACAGGAAGCAGGCTGTAAGTGTATTACTGTGAGTAATACACTTACAGCCAATGCATTACAATACAAAGTATTGTAATGCATTGTGAAGGGGATCAGAACCCCCAAAAGTTCAAAAAAGAAGTGTAAAAAAGGTGAAAAAAATGTTAAAAAATAAAGTAAAAAAAATAAGAATAAAAGTTTCAAGTAAAAAAAAGAAAAACGCCATTTTCCCCCCAATAAAGTAAAAAAAATTGTTAAAAAAAGAAAAAAAAGAAAAAGTAGACATATTAGGTATCGCCGCGTCCGTATCGACCGGCTCTATAAAAATATCTCATAATCCATCCCGCCAGGTGAACACAGTAAAAAATAAAAAATAAAAACAGTGCCAAAACAGCCATTTTTTGGTCACATTCCCCCATAAAAAGTGTAATAGCAGGCGATCAAAAAGGCGTATTTACCCCAAAATGGTACCAATCAAACCGTCATCTTGTCCCGCAAAAACGATACCCTACCTGAGACAATCGCCCGAAAAATAAAAAAAATATGGCTCTCTGAAAATGGCAACACAAAAAAAATATTTTATTCTGTTCAAAAGTAAATCTAACGTGTAAAACTATCCAAAAATAAAAAAGTTAGACATATTTGGTATCCCCACGTCCGTAACAACCTGCTCTATAAAAATATTACATGAGATGCCCCCCCAGGTGAATGCTGCAAAAAAAAAAAAAAACCTATGCCAAAACAACCATTTTTTTCCCTCTTGCCTCACAAAAAGTGTAATAGCAGGCGATCAAAAAGGCGTATTTACCCCAAAATGGTACCAATCAAACCATCATCTTGTCCCGCAAAAATGATACCCTACCTGAGACAATCGCCCAAAAACTGAAAAAATATGGCTCTTTGAAAATGGCAACACAAAATAATGATTTTATTCTGTTCAAAAATAAATCTAATGTGTAAAACTATCCAAAAATAAAAAAGTTAGACATATTTGGTATCCCCACGTCCGTAACAACCTGCTCTATAAAAATATTACATGAGATGGCCCCCAGGTGAATGCTGCAAAAAAAAAAAAAAAAAAAAACCTATGCCAAAACAATCATTTTTTTCCCTCTTGCCTCACAAAAAGTGTAATAGCAGGCGATCAAAAAGGCGTATTTACCCCAAAATGGTACCAATCAAACCGTCATCTTGTCCCGCAAAAATGATAATCTACCTGAGACAATCGCCCAAAAACTGAAAAAAATATGGCTCTTTGAAAATGGCAACACAAAATAATGATTTTATTCTGTTCAAAAAATAAATCTATCGTGTAAAACTATCCAAAAATAAAAATGTTAGACATATTGGGTATCGCCGCGTCCGTAACAACCTGCTCTATAAAAATATCACATGATTTGCCCCCCTTGGTGAATGCTGTAAAAAAAATATTTTAAAAACCATGCCAAAACAGCTATTTTTTTTCACCTTGACTCACAAAAAGTGTAATACCAAGCGATCAAAAAGGCGTATTTACCCCAAAATGGTACCAATGAAAACCTCACCTCATCCTGCAAAAAATGAGCCCCTACATAAGACAATAGCTCAAAAAAATAAAAATCAGTGGCTCCCGCAAACCAATCCATCAAAATCTGTGTTGTAAAATCCATATGGCACTCCTTCTGTTCTGAGTCCTGCCATGTGCCCCCACAGCAGTTTACCACCACATATGGGGTGTTGCCGTATTCAGGAGAAAATGGGTAACATATTATGGGGTGCTTTTCTCCTGTTACCCCTTATGCAAATGAAAAAAAATTGGGGCTATAGCAACATTTTATTGGAAGAAATGAAACTTTTCATTTTCATAGCCAAGTGTTTCCAAATTACGTAAAACGCTTAGGGGGTCAAAGTGGCCAGTACCCCCCTTAATATATTCGTTGAAGGGTGTAGTTTCCAAAATGGGGTCACTTTTTGAGGGTTTCCACTGTAGGGGTACGTTAGGGTCTCTCAATTACAAAATGGTGCCTAATAACTATTCTAGCAAAATCTGCCTCCAAAATCCGTATGGCGCTCCTTTCCTTCTGACGACTGCCACAAACCCATAGAGACGTTTACCACCACATATGGGGTATTTCTGTAAACTGCAGGATCAGAGCAATGTATATTGAGGTTTAGTTTGCTGTTAATCCTTGCTGTGTTGGAAGAAAAAAATTATTAACATGAATAATCTACCAAAAAAGTGAAATTTTTGAAAATTCACCTCCATATTCCACTAATTCTTGTGGAACACCTCAAGGGTTAACAAAGTTTGTAACAGCAGTTTTTTATAATTTGAGGGGTGTAGTTTCTAAAATGGGGTCATTTATGGGGGGTTTCATTTTGTAAGCCCCTCAAAATCACTTTATATCTGAATTGGTGCTTAAAAAAATGGTTTTGGAAAATTTGGTGAAAATGTGAAAAATGGCTTCTAAACTTCTAAGCCCTCTAACGTCCTAAAAAAGTAAAATGACATTTATAAAATGATGCCAACATAAAGTAGACATATGGGGAATGTAAAATAATAACTATTTTTGGAGGTATTACTATGTATTTTGAAAGTAGAGAAATTGAAATTTGGAAATTTGGAAATTTTTCAATATTTTTGGTAAATTTGGTATTTTTTTATAAATAAAAATGAAATATTTTGCCAAAAATTTACTACTGTCGTGAAGCACAATATGTGACGAGAAAACAATCTCAGAATGGCCTGGATAAGTAAAAGCGTTCCAAAGTTATTACCACATAAAGTGACACATGTCAGATTTGCAAAAAATGGCCTGGGCATGAAGGTGAAAACAGGCTCGGGGCTGAAGGGGTTAAGTCTAGTAGGGAGAGTTATTAAATATATGAATAAAAGTGAAGTTTTAGGATTCAAAAAGCAGTGTGTGAGTGAAAAAAAGGCATCTGTCGTTTGATAACAATTATTGAATACAAATATTGAATAATAACGCCGCACCTGCACTAGGGTTTTTTTTTGTTTTGAGTAACACAGGGACAGCGACACACACAGGGACAGATACACACACACACACACACAGGGACAGGGATACACAGAAAGGGACACAGGGAAGGGACAAACAGGGACAGGGACACACAGTGACTGGGACTGGCACACACAGGGCCAGTCACACACAGGGACAGGAACACACACACACAGGGATAGGGACACACACAGGGACAGGGATAAACACACAGAGGGGACACAGAGGGGCAGACACATAGGGACAGACAGACACACAAGGACAGGAACACACAGGGACAGGGACACACAGCTAGCCCTCATCAAACTCCAGCATGGCTCCTTTCTGTACACACAGCAACACAGCTCTCCTCTCCCTCTAGCTCCTCTACCGCTGGTCACAATTCTATGTAAATTTAAAAAGATTATCAGGAAATTACTATTGATGACCTATCTTCTGGATGAACAGTTGATCTGTGGGGGTGCTGGGACTCAGACTCCCGCCAAAGTGATCATTATATTACAACATCATTATATTTACATGGATAAACCCTTAAACTGATCACAGGTTTGAGTATTGTTTCTTTCAGCAAGAAGGGTCAACTTCAAATTCGTGTGCAACTTTTATCTATAGGGAGGGTTTGAAGGATAGACTTTATAAAACTAATCTTCAGTGCCTGAACTGAAAGAGCAAATATAAATTTATGTTGAGTGTTGCAGGAGATGTTCCTGAACATGATAAGATGGGCACAACTTTTCATAACCTCTTGCAGAGACCACATCTAGCATCTTCTGTAAGTTTTAAGTACATCATTATTCCACTATCCTGTACAACCCACACAAAAGAAACACTATAAAGCGGGACTAGAATAATACCGAGGCCTTAAAAAAACATGAAAAGATCACTAATAGAGATGAGCAAATCATTAAAAATTTGCTTCACTGAGTATTCGCCAAATTTCTGACAGAATTCGTATTTAAACGAACTTATTCGTCGAATCTACTTTAAAAAAAAACGTTGTTTGCGAACATTCCTGCCCAAATTACGTACGTACAGTCAGCGTAGTTAAAAGTACGCAATACATAAGCATTAGTGTACTAAAGTGCGTACGAATCCTTAGCATACTATTGATGCGCGAATGCGTCATACGCACGAGGCTGGCCGCGGCGTACAGTCTTTAGAGGCAGTCCATATGAACTAGAAAAATAAGGTGCTCACTGCTGATAGCTATCAATAAGTGAATAATTTACTAAAAACACTGTACAATAAGTGCATAATAGGACACATTGCAGTACAAAAAAAAAATACACACAATGGGCTAAATTGCTGAACCATTAAAAACAGTGTAGCTAAAATACAACAAAGATATAAGTATGCAAAAATTTTAGTGCAATCAATTTCACATTTGCAAGCATAAAAGCTCAGATATACGTTTGAGTCTCTCCTTATGGCTCCTAGTTGGCAATGATAAAACACTGTCTGTCTGGAACACATTTTCCAAAATTCAATTGTATTCCACGTGAGGTAAAATTGTAATCCAAACAGGTAATGTGTAATCCATATGGATAATAGAGAATAGCAGCAAATAGAGAACCCTTTTTGCAAAGGGGGCTCCCAAATAACCTGAGAAGGGAGTAAAAAGGAAAATAGGTGCGCTTAGGCACAACTGGGACTTTTCTGCAGAATGGGGGGAGTCCTGACAGCCATGCCCATCTGGGTGAGAGTCAAACAGGGGCAACACAAACTAAACAAAAACAACTGCCAACTAGCCATCAGGTGCAGTCCATGGTGTGGCTCCCATAGGTCCTCCTGCAGTGTCCTTGACACTGCCAGTAGTTGGGTTCCTCAGATGAGGGACCTGAAGTCCTCCTCGCTCGAACTGCTGCTGAAGCTCATCAGAGGATGCTCCTGCCTCTTGTAGGCCATGCTCGCTGCGGTGGTGGAACTCCAGTGCCCTCTTCTTCCTGAAGTTGGACTTGACCGGGTCCGGGTGGTGGTGATGCTGGCGAGCGCTGCAGCCATTTTTGCTTTTCAGGATCCTCCTGCCGGGACAGCAGGGGTAAAGACTTCCGGCTGCAGTGGTTCCGGAAAGGTTGCATCCAGGGAAGAAGACCCAGCTTCCCCGGCTACTGCTGGCTTCATCTTCCACAGCAGCTGGTATTGGTGGATGACTGTGGATTGGAAGTTGAACGATAACGTGGTCAGCTGAGCCAGCTGTAAGGACTGTGGTGGTGGTGCTGGCAGTTCAGGAATTATAGGCTCCGGCTGAGGCTGTGGCTTTTCCCTGAAATGGAGTACACCCTCTGGGAACTCCTACAGGCAGCGCAAGCATCCTGGACCTGGTAGTTCATCCGGCCACACTTCTGGTTCCGTTGTAGGCACCAGAGGCTTTGAAAGGAGGGTAACCCCGGTCGCAAATGGGCCTTTCAGGGACGCCATGGGGGTGTACTCCACCTGATCCCCCACATACAGGCTATGATGATGTTGTGGCAGGTACGGCCGTTTTACCGACCTGCGGCCCACAAAATATTTCTTTCCATCCTCGTCATCCTGCAGGAAGCCAGACCCTCTCCCAATGGAAAACCATAGCACAGTTCCCTTTTGGCGTTCCAATGAAGCATCTCCCAGCCTAGGGTGGTCGAGTACCTGGATGACCCAGTCCCCCACTGCGGTTTTATAGTCCCAGAGGGTCTGTGCATGGGGCGTCACAGATGGTGGAACAATTGGGTTCTGGTGTACGGATACGGTTGATCCCCTCCTGGGTGGCGAAGTGGATGCTCCAGCTGCCTCCGCCGCATGAGCCACAGCAGATGCTCCAGCCGCACGAGCCACAGCAGATGCTCCAGCCGCACGAGCCACAGCAGACGTTCCAGCCGCACGAGCCACAGCTGACGCTCCAGCCGCCTCACGAGTCGCAGCAACAGCAACCTCATCAGGTGGTAAGGAAGACACAGGCACTGAAGCTGGGTTTCTCTGGCAGAGTTGTGATACCCTGATGTCTGGAGAGGGCGGTGGTTCAGGGAACTCGTCCCCAAAATACATTTCATTTCAATTTGGGCGCAGCTGTTTTTTAGCCTTTAGTGGGTCAGATCGGGAGACCTTGGGGGCCATTCAACTGCCACATGATGATGTGTTTCCCTCTTTATGCACTGAAGCTGGCATGTTCCCTGAGTTTTTCCAGCAAGATGGTGCACCACCACGTTATGGGTGTCAGGTCCGAGCATTTCTAGATGAACTGTTTCCTGGAAAGTGGATTGGTTATCGTGGGCCAGTTAAATGGCCCCCAAGGTCTCCCAATCTGACCCTCTTAGACTTTTATCTTTGGGGTCATCTGAAGGCAATTGTCTATGCTGTGAAGATACGAGATGTGCAGCACCTGAAACTACGGATTCTGGAAGCCTATGCTAGCATTTCTTCTGCGGTGTTGCTATCAGTGTGTGAAGAGTGGGAGAAGAGGGTTGCATTGACAATCCAACACAATGGGCAGCACTTTGAAAACAATTTCTAAGTGGTCAGAAACTTGTAAACTCATGAAAGAATAAAGTTACATTAAAACCAAGCACACCATTGTTTTTCTTGTGAAATTCTCAATAAGTTTGATGTGTCACATGACCTTCTTCCCATTGAAAAAACTAAAGTTGGATCCAAAATGGCCGATTCAAAATGGCCCCCATGCTCACCACCCATCTTGAAAAGTTTCTCCCCTCCCATATACTAATGTGCCACGAATAACCATTCCCATTTTATTTAGGTGTATCCATATAAATGGCCCACCCTGTAGACTATTGGGGAAATGTATCATGCCCTGCACTCCAGAATCCTGGCTTCTGCAACTTTTTGGGATTATTTGCACAAATATTTACAACTCTAGTTTTGTAAAGAGGGTGGGATAGAGGGTGTGGATAGCTATATTAATTTGTTTCTCTCCAGAATTATCACCGAGACTTTAAAAAAAAAAGTCACACAAAAGTTTCCTACTCACTCCAGTAGGGGCTAGCATAAAGAAGCTGGTGTGGCATTTTTAGACGAAAGTGTTAGGTCTTAAGATGTGCCAGATTTAACAACATGCCACATTTGAAAAATTAGGCGCAAAGTACCCAAGCAGACTCCTGCAAAACTGACTTCAAATATTAACCTCATAATAAATTCCTTCCATTATCTACATTATCTAGCCAATAGTGTCAAGTCATATGCTTGTGACTAGTACCCGGTACCTATCGAAACTGACTGTTGTTACAACCAAAAATAAGTCAAATAGTTTTTTAAACAGGTGTACAGACACCTACGTCCATCTGTGAACTCGTCATCACTTTTCAGCCTAATACCATGTACTGAATAGACATAACAGTGGTATTTGTGTTGTTACAGTTAAGCCTTATTTTTATGGCACAGTGCTGTAGTGTTATTTCATGCACTTTTTACTGCTTCTATAGTTTGGTGAAATATACCTTATGTAAAGAGGCGTATCTGCTCATCCGGGTGGGGCAGGTTGCTTTCCTAGTACTCGGAAATCCACGACACTGAACCAATAATGTGTCTGCTGAAGCGAGAAACTGAGTCATACGTTTTACTCCTCTTGCTGATTCCAGAAAAAGAATTTGCAGATGGTTGTAGTGTCCACAGAATGTTCCACAACTGACTGCAAGACTTGCACTTTCTGGTTAATCAGCAACTGAAACAACTATGTGATTCAATGTAACAGCATGCAAAGGAACACGTTATCATAGTAGCAGCAGGATGTCATACATCAGCGCAGGTGTCAGGTGTGCATTTCAAATGAAAGAGGGTATTACTTTTATATTAAAATTAAATGTGGTCATACACGCAACGATAGTAGTTAAAGAGAATGTATCATCAGAAAATGACTTGTGAAAATGATTGTTTAAATCAGATTTTTTATGTTAAACATATTTTTTTTAGAATTGTTGGTGATTTTTTAAATTTTTTTATGTCAATGGCTATATTTAAAAAAGATCACTTTTATGTAGTCATCTCGTTATAATTAGAGATGAACGAATTATTGAAAAGTTCGATTTGCCTGCTTCGCCGAATTTGACAAAAAAATTCACTTTGTGATGAATTACTTCATCACAAAGCACATTTTTTGTAAGTAGCGGGTGCAATGACAGGGAGCTGCGATAGCACCGCCCAATTCATTGTACCCCTCAGATGCCATGTTCATACATGATCTCGGCATCTGAGTGTAAAAACAGTGTAAAATTAACATAAAAAAAAAATTAAATCAAGCTTACCGCCTCCATTTGTTTGCGACTGGCCAGCTGCCGCCATCTTGCTTGAAGATCTGGCGCAAATTCTCGCGTGGCGTGAGATGACGTCATCACGCCGGCCGCAAAATACAAGTTCGTGTGAAAGAGGTCTAAATGCTATTAACAGCTCAGGCAAGATGGTTGCCCCCATAACCATAAACAGGAAGTAAGAAAATGTTCAATCAGAAGGTAAAATCAAATTACAAAAAAGGAATATGCACCACTATCTGGCTTTAAATAGGAAAAATAAATGTAGGCGTCACATTCCATGTAATGATTGTGGTTGTTTGCTATATCAAGTCACATGAATAATGCAGATTCCACTGCCAACTATTTCACTGTCTATTCAAGTGAAAGGTATATTTTATGCTGTGTTCTGAAAGAAATCTGTTCTGAACACCATATATTTTATTACCAGCAGAACCTCTATGTTGTATATCCATTGCAGAAATCCAAGCTTCAGACTCAAAATCTAAACCTGGTCTAAGGAAAATTTCCTTTTCCACTAAGCTGCATGCCATGTCATGCTAAACCATGCTAGCTTGCCAGAAGAAAAGTACAAGTGGCATGTGTGGGTTTTTGCTTTGATTTGAGACAGATTTCAGACACATTTTCATTGCTGACCTATTATCTCTGCCTGCTGGGCATTGACGTACTAAACACATTACAAGTCCATTCTAATAAAAAAGAGTATGAAAAACCTTATTTACACACTTGGCACTTTGCAGAAAAATGCACATTTTTCATGTTATTTTTTAATGCCATTTCTGTGTGTTTTTGCCCCAAAATGTTGTGGCCACCTGCTATAATAAAGTCTATAGTGAAACATAAAATGAAGTGCATACCAAGGGTTTTGGGTCATAGTGTGCTTCTTGAATTGTTGGGGTCCCTACATTACAGCCTACTCTGGGTATAGCTTTTTTTTAGCATAAGAAATTTTTTTACCCATAAGCTTCTCTATAAGACTTATCTATAAAAACGCCAGAAAAAACACATATACAAAAATGACACAAAACAAAAAGAAATGTTCTGCCACGCTAAATGCACTTGGGCACACAAATCATCCAGATCCCCTGCTGGCAGCTCCCTTTGCAATTGTCAACCAATGATGTCCCAGATGTGCTTGATGAAAGACAAGTCCAGAGACTGCAGGCCATGGTAGCATGTTTAGGCCACCATATATTATGCCACCCCACACAATAATCCTGGGAGTAGGGCCAGTGTGATGTTCTCATTGTGAAGGCCTTTTCATGGCTTTGCCCACATGGCCTCTGGACCAATCTCTGGCTATAATTGCAAAAGCTAGACTCATAGACCCCATTTCAGTCTTGCTGTGTACCATGATAGCCTTTGAGAGTGGTGGCAGGAGGTTGATGGAACACCTGTAGCTGAACATCTGGCTATTAGCCTAATGCAAATGCTTTTTCAGGTGATCCATCCATGCAGAGGTTCATCTCTCGATAGCGGCACCCCCTCATTGTACCCCTGAAATGCCGCATTTATGAGTGTTAAAACAGTGTAAAATTAACATTAAAAAAAATGTAATCAAACTTATCACCTCCATTTGCTCGCGACCCGTTCCTCCCACGTTCCACAGATTGGAGCAAAGTCCTTAAAAATGTTATAATCTGCAGATTTTAGCAACACCTACTACTTCCTCAGTTTACATAACCTTACGGCTTGTCCTTCTTGGTGTTAATTGTGTCAATTTCTGTGTTGAGAAATCTATGTCTTTACTGTACATGGAAATGCCCCCTAAGTTCTGAAGTTCTGCATAGGTTTCACACTGGAGGTCCTCCTGTCTTCTAACACTGACTCGTTCATACTTTAACCCTGTTATGTGAGGATGTGTGGGCTTGCTTTAACATTTATCTGCTGTCTGTCCCTCGGGGAGTCAGACTGCTCTTCCGCTCACTGGTCACACTGAATTGCATGATTTCAACTCATCCATCAGATTTGAAAATGATCTTCTAATTGATGAGAGCGTTTAACAGTTAATTGAACATTTTCATTGTGGAATTTCATTGTTCTTTGGGAAGAAATACTGTGCCAGGCAACAGGCACAAAGAGACCATCAGTGTTTGGATGTTCACGTCGAATGATCCATTAGGGCATAAATTCTATACATAAAATGACCTTTCTATTCACTTTAGAATCAATTCCATTATACGTGAGGTTTGAAGACCATATTGCATGTTTCTTATTTTATGCCAATTATATTATAACCATTGCTCCTTTATACTAGCATCAATTGCATACTAATAATAAAATTAACTGAATTACTAGGGAACAATGATGGTATCCATACATGATATAGAGAATTCTTTTCTTCTTTGTTGACAGAAGGAACTGTAATAGTCAGAATAACAGTAGGTTGGTCAAGGTTTTTAACATTTACATATACAGTGGTCCCTCAAGTTATAATATTAATTGGTTCCAGGAAAACCATTGTATGTTGAAAATATTGTACACTGAGGCCATTGTATATTGAGGGATTACTGTATATGTTACTAAGACCAATCAGGGATTACATTAATTGAGAGTAACAGATCAGTAGAGTAATACTCTGTGATCCACTATAGGCCTTTTTTATTTATTACTATACTATTGAATAGGTTCTACTTCATATTTTAAGACATCTTTTTGTGGGAATATCTGTAATGGAAGAAAAGTATTTGGTTTAGCAATCTGTGTATTCAATCTCCATTATCTGATGTATCTGTCCTATTATTTTTCTAATCGTGTGTTATTGATTGATCTATTAATTTTTATAAATTTTGTATTTTATTGAACATTGTTTGGGTTTTACCTTTTTTTCCTTTAGGGAGCGTTTTTATGTAGGAAGTTGTATTTCAACATGCCTGATCACAAAAATGACAGTGGCTTTTTCCATTTTCCCATTGAAAACATGCACTCACAACCTTTTTTTTTTTTTTTTTCAAAATCAGCACTTAGCTGAGGAATCTCCTGATTTAGAGGGTTCTTGCCATAAGCACACCAGTAAAAGGGAGTCTTTCACCTGTTTTTCACCTATATAACTAAAAGCACTGCCCCACAGAATATTGCACACACATCCCAGACATACCTGTGTGCACTGTGTTTCTGTATTACATGTCAAATCCCAGACATACCTGTGTGCACTGTGTGTCTGTATTACATGTCCAGAAAAAGCACTTTTATTCTGCTGGAAAACAGCTCCCAAGTGCCCAGCTGAAAGTGAAACTAAAACAGCTTTCTCTCCTGACTCGACTTCCAACAGCTATATCTTCTGATATACTGGATATAATGCTATAATGCTTGGAATGCCAGCTTTCAAAGAAGGTCAGAACCATTTTTCTATCAAACCCAAGATACAAGCAGCTAAAGCAGCCCTTCCTTCTTCAGTCTGGTTTGCAGCAGCAGCAGAGCTGGGCACTTGGAAGCTGCAGAATAAAAGTGCTTTTTCTGAACATGGAATAAAGTGCACACAGGTATGTCTGGGATGTGTCTGCAATCTTCTGTGGGGCCATGCTTTTAGTTATATAGGTGAAAAACAGGTGAAAGACTCCCTTGAAGTTACTCAAGGTACCTATAGAGAGGTGCACATTGCTAACTCTGCACTACCTATACATTTATACTGTAAGCCTTTCTACATTTCAGTACTTGAGTATAATAACTGAAAAGACAATTGAATATTATTTTGGTCAAAGAATAATACATATCTTTTCCCCAAAGTGTATTGACCGTTTATTAACCTGAACTCCAGTAATCCTTATATCCAGTGCTTGTTCTCAAACATCATGTGATGGTGGCAACTTTCTGGTATCATATTATGATAGAGCACCACCTAAACCATCTGTCAATAGGAAAAAATATATCACTTGAATGTAGCCTTTTATGGACCCAAAAAAATTTTAAACAAGAAAAGATATCAAAGATCTCAAACAAAAGTAAATTTAAATTAGGACTCAAAGTTTAATTAAAGGGGTATTCCGGTAACGTAACTTAATTTTTGAAAAATGTATTAAGGCTGCAAGGTGAGACCCAACCAGAACCCATACTTGCACATATAACCAGAGCTTCAATTTACCTTGCAATCCATTTGTCTAGCTCCTGTGTGAGCCTGCAACACACTGAGTATCATGGCTCCTGATCTTCCCTCACAAAACTACAATCCCCACAATCCCTAACTTCCCTGCTGTGAGTTTCTGCTTGCACATGAGTGCTGCTGTTTACTGATTGGCTTCCTGATTATACAGAGCAGGCACGCCCCCTCTACTTAGTAATCAGTAGCACACTAACATTCAGCTAGAGAACTGATAGCAACACACTGAGCATGCCTGACCTAACAAAGGCTCAGAACTACAGGTCGGTGCCATGGTAACTTATGAGGAACACAGTGGGTAGTGTAGGAAAAAACTACTTTTATAACTACTGAATGGTAAATATGTGAAATTGACATTATATTAGGTAATTATTGATGATGAATTAGTCTAACACATAAGTTATATTTATGGTAACCGGAATACCCCTTTAAAGGTATCTATCTTTTATTTAATTTGATTGGTGGGGGTCCAGGTGCTGAGACTCCCATGAATCTCTAAAATGAAGAGGCAGAAGTGGTCAGCTAAGCACGTGCCCCCTTGCTTATGATTAGCTCTACTCTGTTCTCTATGGATCGATACATCGCCAATCAGAAATAAAGCACTCAGTTGCCACTTCATTTTAGTAGTCAGTGGGGATTTCAGCACTCGCACCCACACCGATTAAAATTTCTGGCATCATTATTTCACAAGGAAAGTTTTAAAAAAAAAAATTCTGCTTTAAGAGAAATATAATATTAGCCTGCCATGTATTATATTGGTTTGCCCTATAGATAATGTCACCTAACTGTACTAGGATACACCATCAGGAATGTACCACATAACAATACTCAGGGTTGTATAGTGTAAAGAATGAGCCATTGGAGTTTGATAGCAGCATTAAAGCAGCACTAACATCTGCTCTGACCACAGACAACAGTATCACTAAGAATTAACCTTCTGAACTCCTTAATCATTAACCTCGGGAGAGGGGATGTAGACAACAAGAGGCTATTTGTCAGTGGTCCCTCAGAGGGATGAGATGAGTAATATTTTACTGAGAACAGCGTGAGAAGAGCCTGCTCATCTTAAACAGGTTAATATATTGTGTGTGACAGGATGCACAACAATGTCAGTGAGGACCTGATACCTCCAAACATCCTGTTGTGGAAGTTGTGGCATTGTATCCGCCTTGTATCCCCCTGTCAATATTAAGACCTTTACCTAGAAGAAGAAACAAGACAAATAAATTTGGTTACGTAAAAAAACCTTAACCATAAAAGTGGAGAACCTTTTTTTAGGACAACTCCTTTTTAAAGGGTCACTAACTTTTGATATAGATATTTTGATAGAGTCAAGTTTAGATCTGTGGGGGTCTGAGTACTGAGAACCCTATTGATTCCTAAAACGAGGGGAGAGAACGCACACATCGAGTCCTCTCTTCACTGCTGAGGATGGACTTCTGTAGAGCCTGTCTCGAGCAAAGAGAAATCTAGGGATTGTTAGGGATCTCAGCACTCTCAGCACACTTTATGCATAATCTTGAGTGGAATAGTCTCAGTGGGCTTTCTGGCTTTCTGCTCCTGACACCCTCATCTTCTGCATGGAGAGGCATCATGATCTGCCTGGTAATTTGTATAAAGAAATACAGATTGCAATGCATCCCATAATATCTATAATAGTAAGTAGTCACACTAATGATTTGGTGCGTCATAACACCATGCTCATGGAAAGGTCCCTGCATTGCAGGATCCCAGCTAAGTGAGATTTGTGGTGGGATATTACCCCTAATTGAATGCTCAGCAGACTGAAAATAATATGTGTAATGTGTATAATTTTGTCATTATACAACATATGTTTCCAAACTAGTGAGTTTGTATCAATGAGCAAAGGTGACAATGTGTGACCCAAAGGCACCCAGACAGTGTCTGAATTGACAGAATTGTATCAGACTGAACGGTAGGTCTTAACAACCTCAGGGCGATGGGTTCAATGAGCTGTGAAATGCTTCTGTGTGATGGCTGTATACCAGACTGCAGTAAAATAAGCGTCTGAGAAAACTACGTTTGAGGAACAGAAATGTAATACGCCCTTCTAAAAGGTGCAAGTAGTAAATTGTAAGATAAAAATACAATTAAATACAGCTATCTGCTCAGCACCTTATGCTTCTTGGTAACTATAAAACCATATAGGATAGGAAGTACAGTAAAAAGTTTTAAGAAGTTGGGATTGATTCATGACATGTATTATTCATTGACTGTGACTGTGATTCTGCACATGTTACAGAACATGATTTCAGTCATTTCATCTGTGATGCCCCTCTTGTTCCAAATGAGGTCTAAAGCTGGCCATACAGATATATTTTAGTCAAACTTGCCTATTTTGGTGAAATTGGCTGACCATCTAATGTGTATAGGGGCTACCAACTGTCTTGTAACAGCAGATGTCAGGGGAAAGAAGGATCGAGTTGTTAAATTTTAACTTTTCCCACCCTTTTGCTCTCAGGGAGGTAAGATGTCCTCAGAGGTGTCTGTCAGAGAGTTTCTTCCCTTTCTTCACTTAGAACCCATACACACATGTCGGTGCCAAGAGTACATGTGCATGAAGTGGCCAGGACAGATAGTTGTGAGACAAGCAAGCGTTTGGGCAACAGGTATTTTGTGTGTATGGCCAGCC
The DNA here is from genome assembly GCA_900303285.1 of Rhinella marina. NCBI lineage: Eukaryota > Metazoa > Chordata > Amphibia > Anura > Bufonidae > Rhinella > Rhinella marina. The sequence goes on from ONZH01017491.1 coordinate 130,896, forward strand.
TTACTCGCTATCTGTCAATGAAATGACATCATTTCCTGTTTTAGTGACCACCAGGTCTAGTCTTTAAACTAATCCTAATGTCATGGTCACAGTCAATAATAGGGACATTCGAGAGAAAAGGGCAAGGAAGCTCCACCCTGAAAGCCAAAAGTCGTTATGGATGATAGATACTAGTGCTGGGCTAAGTAGAGGCAATGTAGGGGATGACATGAAGATAAGTAGTAAAAAAAGTGATAAAATAGTCATCTGGTAAGGTTCTCATTGCGAGAGGCTTTGTTAGATTGGTAAAGGGGAGTTTTGTGGAGGAATTAGACTTTGAGAAAAAGAAATGTACCATTAAAGAGGGTTTCCAGTTTGCATCAACATCCTTTAAAACAGTCATTTATGAAGGCAGCTGTAATTTTATGATGCATTTCTTTTACTTTTATTGCTCCTATCTTCCGTTCTGGGCTATGGTAACATGGCCATGTCCATAAAGGTCCTTCTTACTTCTTGTGAGGGTGTGTCCATGATTGTGTCAAAGTAGAAACAGGGCAAGGATAGGGGGTGTCTATGTAACCAGATGGATGGGAGGAGCTGTATACTAGCTAGGCATTGTTAGAGGTGGTGCCAGAGCTATGTCACAGAAAGGAGAAGTGCATCATGGGTTTGGTTGAATACAGCAACACGATGTGCTACATACAGGATGTAAAGAAATCAGAGTGTATGTTTATATGGTGAAAATGGGTCAGACAGAAAAGTCCAAATTGGAAAATAATGCATGCATGAGCAACTCTCTTAAACTCTGTTAAAACTATAGTAATCCCAGAAAACCCCTTTAAACTCTTACTAATATGCAGTTTCTATGTCTGTCATATTTTTAATGAGAAGACATTGAAAACAGTGATGTACACTGAAAATAGGAAGAAAATATAGAATTTTCCATTGTGCCAAAATATATAATGAACATGCACTATGAAAAAGTGCAGACTGATCTTCTTGACCAATGGTATATAAAGTTCTACTACTTTTTTCAGTTCACATTTAAATAATTTTTACTGATCACATCAAACATAGAGGCCCTGTGAAGCAATGCAATAAAATGATAATAAAAAGCCCGATGACCAATCCTCCTAAGTGGTAGAACTCAATTGTCCTAGCCATGCTAAAAAAGGAATTTCCTAAAAGCCTCAATTCACCTACACTTGTCACTAGGAATACAACATGATATTATCAGTCTTGACAAATAGTTTAAGGAAATTCATCATCACCAGACAGTGGTAAGGAATGTCACAGTGTGTAGACAGCTTTCCAGTGGAATGTAGAAAGGAAGAAGTCTGCAAGCAAACAGCATGTAGCTGCTACAGAGTGCAAGAACCTGACCAAAATCATGAGGACAGATCACATAAATTCTGTAGGAGGTATGACTATCACCACAGATATGTCATCATCACTTCAGTATTAAATAGCTGTGGAGACCACACTGTAGACCATACTATGATAGTGGAGACCACTATTGTATACTATGCTGCACAACCCAGTTTACCTGTTTTGAGATAAGGGATAATTTAAAGGCTCCAATGCAAAATCTGTACAAGGGGCCCCCACCTAACACCCCTCAGGCACCACAGCCCAGGTGCAACTGCTGCCCCATGTACTCCTTAAAGCTAGGTTCCTACATTAAGACAGGATGAGAGAGCAGATCTAGCCATAAGCTTAAATATACAGCTATAAGCTGTTTGTATGGAAGGTGTGCTGTATACCTTAGCACAGTGGTGGCGAACCTATGGCACGGGTGCCAGAGGCGGCACTCAGAGCCCTCTCTGTGGGCATCCGCACCCAGGAAAAAGTCTATTGGGTACCAATATGCCTTAGACCTTTCCTGCCACTCATCAGCGCAGGACGCACTGTGAAGAGCACAGGCAGCACACTGAATGTAGGCAGGCTATTATAGCTAAATGATAAAGCATATAAAGATATACTATATTGGACTGTAGTATTCAGGTACAATTGCTGTGTTGACACTTTGAGATAAATATGTGGGTTTTGGGTTGCAGTTTGGGCACTTGGTCTCTAAAAGGTTCACCATCACTGCCCTAGCACATACACTTCAGTTTTATCCATTACTATTACGGTGTCTGTCGACTGACTAAATAACTGAGACTCTGCTTAGCAGTGTATTTGTATATGTGGCTACCAGGCTCGGACTGGCCCATGGGGAACAGGTGAATCCACCAGTGGGACCCTGGGCAAGGTGGGCCCCTAGTCCCCCCACCCCCTGCACAAGTGGCACATTGCACAGTAGACTTACTGCACTACATATTGATAGGCAGCATATATCACCTCAACCAACCTATGTTGATGTAAAAACAGGGATTATTAAACGTGGGAGGATTACTTAACAAACTACCCAGTCTATTATTATAGATGCATTGAGTGGCTGAGATGACTTGTAGGTCGAGAAGCAAGCAAGCCAGTATCCTCTTTCATCATGGACCTGCTTTCTCAAAGTGGCTGCAGGGACCTTCATAATCAACCATGTAGCTTTACAGCAGGTCCCCAGAATTAATTTTACTGGTTGACCCTAAGCATCCCAGTCTAACACTGGTGACTACAATACACTGTCTATATGTTGCCTATATGACTTTGGTCTAATGGTTGTTTGAACATAATTTAGTAATGTCCTGTGGCGCCATCATACCAAGCTTCTGTGGCTGACCACAGAATGACAGTTTTTGGACAGATACAGTGGGAGGTATGGTGCTGACAGAGTAGGAGCAAGCTTGGTTCTGATGGAAAAACATGTATGATGACGTTGATGCTTTGCTTCAGCCTGCAGTTAGGAGCAGTGATGCATGGATAACATTTGGGGGGCAGATGGTGAATTTGAGGTGCTGCTGTTGGTCCATACAAAAAACTGTAGGGTATATCCACCTTTAACCCTTAGGCTACATGCATACGAGTTGATTTGACAAAAAAAAAAAACTCACCTCATCCACTTGATTGTGCTGCTGCCGTCTCTTCGCTCTTCCTTGAACAGGACCTGCCGAAGGACCTGCGATGTGCACGATGATGTCACCGTGCTCTCCCATGTGGCTATGTCTTCACTCATATCGCCGGTCTTTTGGCACGTCCTCCTCAATGAAGAGAGGAGAGACTGCTGCAGCGTGATCAAGTGGATGAGGTGAGTTTTTTTAATCCCTAAATGGCCATATTGTTAAAGTGTACCCGTTTTTAACGGCCGTCCTGCACTCCTGTCTAAGCGGCTGTTAAAAATGGTCCCATTGATTTCAATTAGGTCCATTTGGCCGTGGAAATGACCAAAAATAGGAGAAGTCCTATTTTTGGACAGACGCTATTCACTGACAGTTAAAAGAGCCGTCATGTGAATAGCCCCATAGACTTTCATTGGTGCTAAAAATGGCCGTCTGATGGCCATTTTTCACTGTCATATGCATGAGGCCTTATTCAATTCAACGCTTATGTAATTCAGAGACATAATGTTTGGTTTTAAATCTATGCCTATACAGAAGATTCAGAAAAAAAACACAGACTGACCACAATGAAGACCTGTCAAATGTTTTCTAAAACTGTGATTTCTAACTAATCTAATTAGATTAAAAAAACAAACTGAATGTTGTTCAAAGGTAGACATTCACTTTAAGCTAGGACCTGACAACCACCAATAGAAATTTGCCTATGGTGCTCTACTGGGTGCCTTTTCTCTCTTACTTTTCATTTGGAGATATTTATACCACCTTCAAATCACCATTTACAGACATTCCTAATAGAGCCCATCAAAACTGTTCTACAAATGAAGTACATATATAATGCATAACTTTGGTTGGAGCATCACTACAAGCATTGGTCCTCTTAGATGATCATGGTGAGAGGGGATCCCATAAGCATAAGCCCCAGTAGTCAGGACCTGGAAAATTCTCCTGGTGCAATATTGGGTGGCATCTAGGTAAGATATCACATGCAGATCAAATACTGCACATTGTATGGTCAGCTTAATACTGACTAGTTCTAATTTCCATTGGCTTATAACATAAACCTTCACAATGATGATTTTTACTAATGGGAGCCATTGCTTGAAGTAACAACCTCTGATATATTAGCAAGTGTTAATCAACTCATTAGAAGGCTTAGAAAGTATTCCTCTCTCTCTCAGCAGTTAGGAGTTGGCCTGAGTGACAGTTTTGGGTTTCCATTCATATGCTTAGTGTTTGAAGTCTCCAAAGGACTATACAGATTAGCTCAGTACTGGCTGGTGAGCTTAGCTCATTAATGTGCAGAATTAATGAAACCAGGGTTCTGCTTCCATTGTACCTCCTGACACTTACTGGGTGATCCACAAAAGCCTGAGTGACCCTCCTCACCTGGGAAGACACCTGCCTTTCTTAAATAGGAACTGTTATTAGACTGATAGATGCATATTATTTAGTAAGATTTGGACATTCGTAATTGAATCAATTATTTTGCTCAACATCATCTGATACTTAAAGAGAACTTACTCCTGAAATAAAATAAACCTTGCAAATATTAGTGCTGCTATTTTTCAAGTCAGTGCTGGCCATGGAAAATATCACCTAGTTTGAATGGACATTATTATGCAGATTTTAGAGATGAGCAAACTTTTTTAAACTATTTTAGTGTCCTGCAGGTTTTTCAAAAAATTTTGTGGCCGAATCAATTCTACACAAATTAAATGTGCTCTAATTGAGAAAAAATTGCGGAAAATAATGCACTAACACAATAGATGCAAACATTAAATATGGACTAAGCCCTAACTCTGATATGCTCCTCCTCTCATTGGTTGCTTGATGCACACAGAGGTAACAGCACACTACATGTGTAGGGTCCGCTCTCCGGAATGTAGATGCAAAACTGCATAGGTAGGTTTAGAGTAGGACCTGCCTGACTGAGACCACCTTGGCTCTGGTAGGTGGGCACAGATGTTTTTTGATCAAACTATATTGGCTGAGAGTCTCAGATTTTATCATATCAGAGTGAGGGCTTAGTCCACATCTAATGTTTGCATTTATTGTGTTAGTGCATTATTTTCTGTGATTTTTCTTAATAAATGTTGCCATGTGCATCTGCATATTCAGTTATCATCGTGCATGATGTTTTGTATCTTTTTCTGTGATTTTTGATAAATGTGCTCTAATTTATCTGAAAATTGGGATATTACATTTGATGTCTCCTAACACTCTAGTATTTTTTTGTATCTTGTCATTCTCTTGGCTGCTACTGTTGCTACTGAAGCTTGTGGTAGCATAGAGAGGCCTCCTGATTAGAAACATGGGTGGAAGATGTCTGCTCACAGAAAGTTGCAACAAGCTGCATACACAGTATATCCTGGTAATCAAGCAATTTGGCTTCCCTTTTGGCAATAGGAAAGCATTCCCTCATTTTGGCTATCTAGTATTCATTACATTGCTTGATGTTAATGATACATCTATCTTTACATACAGCTTGCCATTCTCACCAGCCTGCCCAAGGACCCAGTTCTTTCTTGCTTTGCCCCCCACTGAAATTATTGGTTATTATGGCCAGTGGCATTATCATAATCATCAGCCTTGTCCTCATTCACAAGCAATTTCTTCTCCTCCTCTAGATGTAGCTCATCATCCTCATTCCCATTGGACTTTCTCTGTGTAGGCCCCCAACAACTACATGATGGCCAGTGTGCGTAACTGTTCTAGGATAAATATCAGGGGGTGATGTTGTTTATGCCACAGTTGTCCCTACTGATAAATCTGGTAGCCTCTTCGATGGGCTTCAGTACACAACAGGCATCTTTGATGAGCTGTCACTGTCAACCTCTAAACAACACATGCTCCCTGCTGAGGTGGTCTAGTACATGACAAAATCATTCACTTTTTCATGCTGCTTCTACAGAGACTTTAGCATATGCAAGGTGGAATTCCAGTGAGTTGGAGCATCAAATGGTATAATGGCACCATGTGCTGTTGCTGCAAGTCCAGGAGGGTGTTCCTTGCTACATAAGAATGTCTGAAATTTGAAGACAGTCTCTTGGACATGGGCATCACCCTCTGCAAGCCACAGTACTTTTTCAAAAAGAGTTGCTTGACTAAGTTTATCATGTGTCCCATGCAGGGAGCATGTGTTATTTCCCTCAAATGTAGCACAGCCATGATGTCCCTGCAATTGCCGATGACCACATTGCTCAGGTAAAGTTAGCTGGATGTTTGCTGCTTTATGCTCTGATCAGCTGTGTGGCTGTGTGAGTGGAAGCAATGTTAAACCCTTCTTCTGTTGGGAAGAGGAGAATGTCCATGGAGGAAAACGAGAAGGTGGATAAGCACTTGGTGCACTTCGCCAGAAAGCTAGTGAGGGTCAAATTCTCTGCCACATGAGAGTACAAGTCAGGGATGGCTTTTTGAAGAAATAATGGTGACTAGGTATCTTCTAGAGCAGATGAGGGCGCTCCATTAAGATAGAAGAATCCACTAAGTGATAATGCAGCAATTTCACCACCAGCAACTTGCCAGGTGGGAACTAATCTAATCACACTATTTGATTGTTAGGAGTGTGCAGTTGATTCCTGGCAATAAATTCCATTACCGATGGCTGATGATGGAGCGGAGTAGGAGGACAAGTCTAATCGGGAAAAGTTGTAACTGTTGATGACGATGACTCGGTACTGCATGTGGATGTGGCCTGCCTGCCATAAAGGAGACTGGCAGAAGGAGGACAGGATCTGGTGATGCTGCTTCATGTGCTGCACTAGGGCTGTGGTGCCTACATTCGTATATGAACACCTATGGCTTATTTTAATCATTCAGATCATGCACACGGCACTGTCACTAGGGCTACAACATGTGTGAGGTTTTTTTGCCTCTTCTTAGGAAAAAATAAGGCAGCCCACTAAAAGGGGCCAGTGGAGACTGTGACTGAGAGGAGGAATGAGCCAACCAGTCCACAATATCATCATCCTTGTCCTCAAATCAGACATTTTATTATAAGATGATTAAAAGATCAAAAAGTCAAATTTTCATGTACCTGGCTCCGATCTGTGGCATGTGGAAGAGACATAATAGACAAACCGAAAGCAAAGTTTTCTAGCCGCATTAAACCTAAAAAATCAGATCAAGTCATGTGGTGAGACTGTGTGATGCCTCCTATTCATCAAAATGCCAGTTATCACCCCTTGCTGCGAACTAAGAGGGACAGAATACTTAAACTGGAAGACCATGGTTAATCACTCTGGAAGATCGCTATTCACCTAGGCCGAGGTGTCAGCTCTGTTCAGGCCCTGGTCATTGGGAGAACAACAAACTGGAATGAAACCAAGAGGTGCTCAGAGGGGAACCTCTGCATGGATGGTCTGATTAGAAGAATGGTGCATAGTGATCCATTCTGTACTGCAGATGAAATTGGATGTCATATCCGAAGCCTAGGTTGGCAAAAAGTATCTACATAAAGCATCATAAGATGTTTGTATGCCATTGGGCTATACAAGCCAGATGTCCAGCTACAGTTATTCCATTGACCTCATGTCTCAACTCTCAAAGCCTATCAGAGTGCACAACAAGACAGCAATGGAGGCTGGAATGGAGGTCCCACTTTTGTCTTAGAAGCAATGATAGCTAGAGATTGGTCTGGAGACCATGTGGGCAACACCATGAAGAGACCTTCACAAGTTAAATTTACACTGGACCAACACCCGGGATAATGATGTGGCATAATGTATGGTGCCCGAACCCCTCTAGTCTTCATTTCAAGTACACAACAGCTAGGCCGAATTGGTCATTTCCCCAAAGGGTCCCAGAATCTATTTTTCAACAGGACAATACCATATTGCTTGTGCTACTGTCTGGATGACTTAAGGATGCTACCATGGCCAGCAGTATGTTCAGACTTGTGTCCCATCCAGCACATCTGGGACATTGATAATTGATGGAAGAATGTTCCACAAACAACCATTAATAACCTTATTGATAGCATGGCAAGGCATGTGGCACTCATACTCGATACTGAATAAATCATCGCTATCATTTGCATATCATTAATATGTCTATATATATGTATTATATATGAGGAAATCAATTATACTGATTCTGAATTCATGCCTAATTTTCCCCAAAAAATTCAGATTCTAACAAATCCAATTTTTTTTTTATTTGTTTGAGGGTAAACAGAGAGAAATTCTCTTGAGATACTCAGTACTCCTGTCCTTTTGGAAGGAGAACTGTATTGTATGTCTCATTTCCAGTTGAGAATTATGCGAGAATTAGAGTCTCTCTATCTGGTCTTGGACTCATATTTGTTCTCTGAGACCTCTGTTATCTGCCAATTTTCAGAGCAATTGGAGCATATTTAATTTGGGTAAAAGTTTGCTCATTTCTAATATATATATATATATATATATATATATATATATATACAAATCAAAAATGTGTGCCTGACCTCTTCATGGATCCATAAACAACCACCTCCTCCATCTCCACCCACCCTTGAGCCCACCAAAGTAAATAAACATGAACATGTCCACCTTTAATTGAATCTTATCATGGTACTCACAGGACACTAAATGGTACACACAGGATCACTAAAGCTGGCCATACATAGATTATTATAGGCTGAACCCACCGTTTTTGACAAGGACTGGTCAACTATCTAATGTGTAGGTGGCTCCCAACTCTCCTCACAGCAGATGGTGGGGGCGAGAAGGATCAGATAGTTGAATTTCAACATGTCCGATCCTGTTGTTCTCAAACGAGGTAAGCCACAACCAGAGAAGTCTGGCAAAAGCTTTTTCTCCCCATTCAGAATATATGTATGCTCCAAACTAGTTTATCTTCTGCTGGATCTTTATTTGTTGTATTGTTTTGAGGGTTGATTATTGTGTCAGAGTTTTGGCCCACTAAAGCATCCTATGTTAGGTGTGCCAGTCTAACGCTGCATCAGATATCATATGGCACATATCATTATGTAGCTCAAACCTAAAACTGATATTCAATGTGGCAGCTATAAGATAATTTCGATAAAATTTCATGTTCAACACTCTCACAATTTGATTTTATTGTATATATATATATATATATATATATATATATATATATATATATATATACACAGTACAGACCAAAAGTTTGGACACACCTTCTCATTCAAAGATTTTCTGTATTTTCATGACTATGAAAATTGTAGATTCACACTGAAGGCATCAAAACTATGAATTAACACATGTGGAATTACATACTTAACAAAAAAAGTGTGAAACTACTGAAAATATGTCTTATATTCTAGGTTCTTCAAAGTAGCTACCTTTTGCTTTGATTACTGCTTTGCACACTCTTGGCATTCTCTTGATGAGCTTCAAGAGGTAGTCACCTGAAAGGATATTCCAACAGTCTTGAAGGAGTTCCTAGAGTTGCTTAGCACTTGTTGGCCCTTTTGCCTTCACTCTGCGGTCCAGCTCACCCCAAACCATCTCGATTGGGTTCAGGTCTGGTGACTGTGGAGGCCAGGTCATCTGTCGTAGCACCCCATCACTCTCCTTCTTGGTCAAAAAGCCCTTACACAGCCTGGAGGTGTGTTTGGGGTCATTGTCTTGTTGATAAATAAATGATGGTCCAACTAAACGCAAACCGGATGGAATAGCATGCCGCTGCAAGATGCTATGGTAGCCATGCTTGTTCAGTATGCCTTCAATTTTGAATAAATCCCCAACAGTGTCACTAGCAAAGCACCCCCACACCATCACACCTCCTCCTCCATGCTTCATGGTGGGAACCAGGCATGTAGAGTCCATCCGTTCACCTTTACTGAGTCGCTCAAAGACACATTGGTTAGAACCAAAGATCTCAAATTTGGACTCATCAGACCAAAGCACAGATTTCCACTGGTCTAATGTCCATTCCTTGTGTTCTTTAGCCCAAACACGTCTCTTCTGCTTGTTGCCTGTCCTTAGCAGTGGTTTCCTAGCAGCTATTTTACCATGAAGGACTGCTGCACACAGTCTCCTCTTAACAGTGGTTGTAGAGATGTGTCTGCTGCTAGAACTCTGTGTGGCATTGACCTGGTCTCTAATCTGAGCTGCTGCTAACCTGCAAATTCTGAGGCTGGTGACTCGGATGAACTTATCCTCCGCAGCAGAGGTGACTCTTGGTCTTCCTTTCCTGGGGCGGTCCTCATGTGAGCCAGTTTCTTTGTAGCGCTTGATGGTTTTTGCGACTGCACTTGGGGACACTTTCAAAGTTTTCCCAATTTTTCGGACTGACTGACCTTCATTTCTTAAAGAGATGATGGCCACTCGTTTTTCTTACTTAGCTGCTTTTTTCTTGCCATAATACAAATTCTAACAGTTTATTCAGTAGGACTATTAGCTGTGTATCCACCTGACTTCTGCCCAACACAACTCATGGTCCCAACCCCATTTATAAGGCAAGAAATCCCACTTATTAAACCTGACAGGGGACACCTGTGAAGTGAAAACCATTTCAGGTGACTACCTCTTGAAGCTCATCAAGAGAATGCCAAGAGTGTGCAAAGCAGTAATGAAAGCAAAAGGTGGCTACTTTGAAGAACCTAGAATATAAGACATATTTACAGTTGTTTCACACTTTTTTTTAAGTAGATAATTCCACATGTGTTAATTCATAGTTTTGATGCCTTCAGTGTGAATCTACAATTTTCATAGTCATGAAAATACAGAAAACTCTTTGAATGAGAAGGTGTGTCCAAACTTTTGATCTGTACTGTATATATATATATATCATGGAATAAATGTAACTGCAATAAACACACATTATCTGCAAAGAAAAAATCTAGATAGATGGATAGATAGATAGATAGATAGATAGATAGATAGATAGATCAGATTTTTTTTCTTTACAGTTTACACTTAAAATGAGTTGTTCCTAGAAGAATCATGAATTGGTTTTTGAGTGCTTGGCTAACACAATTCTAAGAGCCATTAATCTAACTAATTAACACTATGACATAATTACAAAAAGTGTTTATCTGGCGACCAGCAGAAGGAGATTTACAATTTCTGTCAGAAAATGATCAAACCAAGCTTTTCTTATTAATGAAGCCCCTGCCCTATTATTATTAATAAAGGATAAATACGTACATAATCTCAATTTCAATTAAAATTGAAACTATAATTGATTGTCATGGGCTGGCTAATTTGAGGGATTTAACAGATGTTCTTGATTAAAGCTGTAGGGTTTTTTTCCTTTAATTTCAACATGTATTTAACACTTTTAGTATTATATTCTGATATTGGGAGCCCTCTTGTGCTACAGTATATAGTTTATTGAATGATCTAATGGTAACATAAGCAATATTGCTATATTTTAAAGAGCTATTTCCACTTTAGACATTTAGGGCATTATACATAGAATATGCTATAAAGCATAGATATATACGGGTTCCACTTCTAAGACCCAGACCTGCTTCCAGAATGGACCTATGTCTTACCTCATGGAAGAGATTGAATGGAGTGGTAGCCATTCTTGAGACAGTTGCAGGTCCGAGAAGTTGGACCTGCATCTATTAGGCATGTCTAAGATGGGAATACCCCTTTAATTTCATGCTTTTTGGCTGCAGATCATGGAGAACCAAATCTCACCAGAGTTCACCATCACCATAGCGTCATGTCCACAATACTAAAGATAGAATGGCTTAGAAATAGTGGTGCAAAATATTGCCATGTAATCTGGCAAGAAAAGAGGGCAGTGGAGTAACATGACTGTCAGTTCAGGCTACACACAGGGGTTTGACCTTTTTCACTTGGGTATAGTACAACTACAATTGAAGGTCAGTATTATTAATGCTACACTTGGAGTCACTGTGCCGAATATAACAGAACTTACTACTTTTGAGTGCGAGGAATGTAACATATATTGATATGATTAAAATATCTAACCTTTACTAATGAAAACAAATATGTAACAAACTATGCAATGAATAAACACCACTATACAATGAAAATTACTATAGAATATTTAAAGATGATGAACACCTTCGGGGGCATTTTTTTATGATTGCATTTTACTCATTATGGGCTAAAAATAATTTTTTCAAAAAAGTCTTTATTAAAACTTTTCATCAGTTTTTGTTCTGCACAGTTAAGTTTGTCTGTCTACAGAGTTTCTTGCTTTTAGTCTCAGTCTGAACCGTTGTTCAGCAGCTTTGACGGCTGAGTGTATGGCCCTTATATCTGAAGTCCTGACAGCTCATAAACACTCCTTATAGTTAAATTCCTAACAAACTAATAAGAATATGACTTAACAGAGTGTTTATAAGCTGCTAAAAGTGAAGAGATAAGGGCTATACATCGAGCGAGCATCAGAGCAGCAACCTGTTGGTTCAGTGTGTCACTGAAAGCAAGATACTTTGCAGATAGACTAAAATTTAACAAAAACTTTTCAAAAATTATTTTCAGCCCCAAAGTAAATTGCAATCATAAATAATAAAAATAAATTATGCTCCCAGAGGTATTCATAGCCTTTAATATTTTTATTTTGAATCAGAAACAGAAGTCAGTAGATTTTTGCCTATTCCATCCAAAACTGATCCTGAGTCTCACTCCACAGCCTTGACTGTAATACAAAGAGGTGTCATTTTTTATTAAAGCAATAAAGAAAACCTAAAAAAAATCTGTATATCATTTAAGAACAGAGTTATTTGTAAGTGTGTGTGTGTGTGTGTGTATATATATATATATATACACATTACATTACCATAAAGCCCACATATAACCTCATCGTTAGGAATTATATTTTATTTAATGCATATTATAGGAGTATCTAAATTTCTAAAATATTATGTTTTAAACATAACATGTTCTTAGTTTTTTAAGACTTTCCTTTTCCACTGAATTTTTATTTGCCTAAAAATATTTGAAAATGAAGAAGAAATAAATGGAGATAAGTCAATACACAAACAAAGCTATTGTGGAGCTCTGGTAATCTCTTCCTACAAATAACAAAGGCTGCCTCTTAGTACACCATGCTAGAGAAAAGAAAGGAGTAGTAACACACAAAACCTCTACCTTACGTGTAGAATGAATGGGGGTGTACTCCGGTTTTCACTTTTCAGCTCTTTGTGTTTATAATAGACCATTAGAAGGTTTAATTAATCCATTGTCACTGGAATATGCAGAGTCCATAAATAATGTTCAAATGGCACAGACAGAATAAGGCACACACCAAGAATGTCAATTTTAAACAAATATTACCTATATGTCAAATAGCATCTTGTTAAAGAAAATGAAAATAAAAGTTTTACGAATGCATTACATTTATGCAAAATATTAAAATATGGCACTGACGTTTTTTTATTCTAGAAAACAATTAATTTGTAACCTTTTTTTGGAATAGTATATAAAATACATAGTATTATGATGATTAAATTATAGCTTTAATAAAATCATAATTAACAATATCTGCTAAATTTAAGTGGCATAAAGAATAATCATCATTGTAAGAAAAAATGACATGTTTATTAGCACAGTCCCATAGAAAGTAACTATAAAAGTAAACTTTTATGCAAATGATATTGGGAAAATGAAAAAGAAATACATTTTTTTCAAATAAATTAGCTAAAACTGTTAAATCAGCCTCACTATATAATGAGCATATAATAACATGTAAACACAGATCTCCCAAACCTACAATATCCCAGAACCGGTATTGGGTCTTACAGCCCTTCAATATTTGGTTTGAGCAGTCAGTAGGTGTTGTATTATATAGTAATCTTAATTGGTCTAAGGTAGGAACACTAAAATTTACAGGTTTAACCTGATAATTCATTCCTTTTTTATAAAGTTTGAAATTTTGCCTTGCCTGCACATAGTAGACGTTGTTATAACTTTTGAACACAAAAAGTAGCAAAAATAATGGTTGTCATTTTATTTGAAAAGTTGGAACTTTAAAATGCTCCAAGAGTCGTCCCAAGGGAAATCTCTATGATATTTTTTATTATTATTTAGTGCTGTATTTTTACATTGAAGGGGAAAGGGAAAAAAGCCCCATAGGTGGTATTACTTGTGATTGTAAATCATGCATGTTCTAAACATATAGATTAAGCTGTGTAAAATGACCACAAAAGGTTGAAAATAAACTTTATATGAATATATATATATATATATATATATATATATATATATATATATATATTCACTCCAAACTGACACTTGGACACAATGCTTTTCCCAAAGGCATAAAACTAAAAAAAAAAAAATGACTAACAAAACTAATTCCCATGTAAATTATCCTTAGTGTTAAGGTAAACATTTCATTAAGGCAACTGATGCTAATTTTAATGTGTTTCACTTATCGTCTAGTACTAGCATATCTGAAATATTGTTGTACTACTAATTACGTTTTTCTCTCGCTCACAGCTGGATGTGTTAATCCAATTCTTCAGTTTGTACAACTGTAATTATTAGTTTCTAGTTAAGGATCATACAGTCTTTTGGAAAGATCCACTTTCTTTTTTTTTTCGTCATGCCGGTTTGAATATAGATCCCCTTGAAAACCCCAAGCATAAGCAGCTCAGATCTGTGTGTGCCTACAGGTTGAAATCTCACATTTGATTCTTCCTGGGAAGAGCATTATAAGCTGGAGAATAGCAGATTTTTGATCACATGGGGAGACAGACAAAAGGATGTAGAACAATTGCTCCCAGTAGGTAGAGGAAAAATGGAAACGAGACTCCCACGATCCTTGCTCTATTGATTAGATTCATTCAGCTGGGTTAGTAGTTAGCAATGACAGGCTTAGGGCCAATCACCATACGGCTATTGCGTTTAATTGTGAAGAAGGGTCTAGGTTCATGTAGAGACTAAAGAAAGGAATCACTCGTTAACCTGGGTTTTCAAAACAGATGTGTTTTAATGTTGAGAACTGGAGGAATTCTTTTGAAATATGGTTCTTCATTTCACCAGGGAGAAAAAAAAGCACACCAAGAAAGTCTACAAAATTTGTCCTAAGAATTCACACTGGTCATTTGCTTGCTTAGTTTCAGGTAGCAGGTTTCCACTTGTGCTTAATACTTATCTATTCAACTAGTTGCCTCTCGGTCACCTGGAACTGAACACATCCCGTAGCCTTATCTTATCTGTGACAAGGAAATACCCCTTTGGACTGTAAATATGACCTTTGTGATTAAGGATAAGATGCCTGGACTATAGTTTTAATTAACCTTTCCACCATGAAAGATACAGAATGTGTTAATTCATTTGTGTAACTATAGAAGCATAAAAAGATTAACAAAAATATAAAATGTAAGTTTTCTATTCTATTATTGCGCTGTTGGTGGATCCTCTGGAGTTATGAAGAGGCGCCGGCCTCTACATAACTTTGGTGGATTCTCCGCCGCTTCTAAATGTAAGGCAGCTTTTGAGCTGTCTTACATTTAGACCTTTTTCTATGCCTGAAATAGGCATAGAAAATGGTAAATGAGATTAACTGTTGCACCACAATCTGCGCCTGAAATACACCTAATATTTTAAAAATATAACTTTATAACAATCCTAATAATGCTATAATACGTAGTAATAATAATAATAACAATAAAAAAGATATGAACCATTAGAACAAAAAATATAATAATCTATTAATTTCTGGAAATTCATGATATTTAAAATGTTCTCGAAGGGTCAAACCGATTTTGTAATTTTGTGTAGCTTTTGTTGAACTAGCAGACTATTTTGTTCATTTTTCACATATTTTGTAGTGTTTTAATTTTTCTAATTAAAAAACAAAATTACGTGGAATTCTTTTTAAAAAAGAAAAATGTAATCTCATGTTGATGATTACATTGATGCACTGCAGTGATGACCCAATAGTGTGGCTTGTAGTGGATGTTTCTGACACAAGCATGAAGGTTTCATTTCATTTACATAGTTTGCATTTCTAGGCAGCAAACAATTGTGCCTCAGGACTTGTCTCAGTTTTCATAACTACCACATTGGCTACCAGATATTTTGACTTGTGCTTTTAAAAGCGGCTTAGCTGACATGGAATCTACAAAAGAGACACTAGGGGCAAAGCAGGTTTGGTTTCAAAGGTCAATCAAACAAGACTGACAGTCAGAGAGGATGTGATTCAGGGATGGCATTTTCTAGAACTTTAGACTTATACGTTAGTCTATAAAACGCTACCTTGACAGCATATCTAGGGTTGACATCCTATTCCAGAATCTGAAAGATCTTAGCATGGTGGAGTGATCACTTCTTAAGTTTGTACTTATCTAACAGGTGATGGATGAACTGGATCAATTAATTGGTTAAGGTATTGGCTCTAGGGTGTGTGTGCTTAAGATAGGGAAATTCAATTGTGAGCCTCATAAGGACATGGATTGAGGTGACCAGAAGGGAATTATCTCATGAAAACAATTGTGCTGCTATATAAATAACTAATAATCAATCAATCAATAAAGCCGTAATGGATATGAGAAAGTGAGGTTTAATTAAAAATCAATAAATCGTAGGAGATCATGAAAGAAGGAATGTGGTGCAATGATATTATTGTTATGTGAGCTCAAGTTTTTTGCTTTGTTGGGAAGATTAGATGGATTTATTTGGTAGTTACGCTATTGTTTCTAAGCGGGTTTATCAAAGATCTTCTGCTGTTATGTTCCTTTGACACACAACTAGCATGTTTTAGGCTGGGTTCACACGTGACTGATTAGCTGCAAATTTTCTGTTGTGGATTTTCATTCAAATCTGCAGTGTTACACAGTACCAGCAAAGTGTGTTAGCAATTCTTATTTACACGTGGCAGAAAAAATCCATAGCAGAAATTGACCTGTAGTGTGGTTTTTAAATTGAGAATATGTAAATTTTTACCACTGATTTCATTGCAGATTTCACCTTACTAGGAGTGGGATTCAAATTTTTAACAGGTTACCTACTCAACGGCAGACACGCAGCATCATGACACATGTTTACATATACATACACTATATATATGCAACACACATACATATAAATATACCATATATATGGTACACATACATAATACACCATATATACACTACACACACATATCACCCAACTAAGGAGCTAAACTATCAGCGGTGCACAAAGCAATGGAAGTGAACATCTCCAGCTGCCCTGCTGCCGCCAGAACACCGTATCGGGACTCAGCCAGTAATACGGTTCTCCGATCCACTTGTAATTTTAACAAACGGATCTAGAGAATTGGAGGGAACTGGCTGAATCCCATGCCTGCACCCTACCCAATGCAAAGAATGAAATCTGCAAGATAAACACACCTTTTGGAGATCTTTTTCTGATGCAGCTGACAAGCAGAAAAGCTGCAGATTTTCTGCTGCAGAAAGTCCACAGCTATTCAGTCACATGTGAACCTACCCATAGTCTGTTTTTGCTTTGGGTCAAAATTCTACAATTCTCAAAAGAAGAATTTCCCAATAGAATAGTTCTATTTAGCCATCAACCAGTGAACCCCAAATCCTACTCATCTCCTTTGTGCAGAAAGGATGTATACATATATAAATATATTTATAAATATATATATAAATTTATATATATAAACACTGAAACGTGATTTTCTGACCTATATTAGATGCATATCAGAAGACCATATTTCTGAAGTCTGTAGGCTTGGGCCTCCATTAGTTTCCAAAGCTATGGCATATCAAACCATTTAGTACTGCTTAGAGACATTGATTTTTGGAAATCTGACAAATACTAGACATATTTCCATTTAAATCAATGGATATTTCCAGTAACTGAAATCTCAGGGCAGGGACAAAAGGCTTAATTCTCTCATCTCACAAATTCAGGAATGGAAGAAGATTATTTAATTCCCTATGATTTGAGGGATATAATATCTCCTTATGGAGAGCACCGTAAACATCATGAGGTACCTTATAGGCCATGCAATGCTCCTCTGGAACTCTGGGAAGAAAGTATGGAAATGAGCTAACAAGCTCTGCCTCTAATGCTACCAAATTTAAAGCAGCTATCCTATAAGTCAATGTTTGACCTTTTAAAAGACCTTGAGACATGACTTGGATAATATTTCAGCCAGCACCTCATCTGCAGACAGCGGTTTTGGGGTAATTGACCTCATCAGTGCAGAGCAGAGAGTACTGGCTTAACTGGGTAAGGGGCCTATGTCAGGATTTGGAGAATACAATATTTAGTGCACCTTAAATGGTGTGAGGAGTCTTATAGGCCAGACAATACTCCTCTGGAATTCTAGCTACCTTAATTCTCTGTGGTCATTCAAAAGGCTTCACGCTATAAACTGAGCTTTTTTATGTCAGTATGGACCAATAAGCAAAGATATGAATTGATATAACTCCTTGATGCTGATTCCTTCGAGTTTATAGGGGGAATTTATCATCCTCCCTGCCAGTTTTCAACCTCATAGTTGTGACTTTTTAAATGCTATTGAGCACAATTGATGTTTCTCACCTGCTTTATTTTATCTATATGAACAGATTTTGTGATTTTAATAAAATAACATGGATTCATGATAACTTTTCATATCAACCAAGCATCCAATTAAACATGTAGGTGTAGGTTACATTTTTGGCTTATATTGAAATATCGTTGCATACTTCAAAAATTGAGAACTCGTTTTCCAACTCTACAT
This sequence comes from Rhinella marina, assembly GCA_900303285.1. NCBI lineage: Eukaryota > Metazoa > Chordata > Amphibia > Anura > Bufonidae > Rhinella > Rhinella marina. The sequence continues at coordinate 149,489 of ONZH01017491.1, forward strand.
ATAAAACATGTTCTCATTGCCTGAAAGGAAGTTTTATTTGCTTTCCTAAAATTCATAAAATGATACGACACAAACAACTGCAAACATCTATCTACTGCAAAGCCTGGAGACTACTACAGTTAGCTGATGGGTTGACAGTCATGATATGTTGTCATCATGGAATGCTTATGTTTTCCATGTCCTCTCATGTCATTGTTATGGTTAAGTCTCCTTCCAATCAGACAGAAAAATGGACTCTCGTTTAGGCTTTCCTCACATCTCCTGAAAGCGAGTGGAATTTTCATTAAATGTCTTCCAATGACTTTTCCATTGAAGTCATGTTTGCTCAGAACACAAGCTGAAGAGGATAAACACATTTTTTAAAATTACATTCTAATTTACGACAAGAGCTAACAAAAAATGACGTGAGTTATTTATAAAGACTTGCAGTTGTTCTTTTCATTTGGTCAGTGGATTTGTTCATTCAAACAAGATGTATTTGCTGAAGAGATCTCTTTTATGTGTCACATTTTGGAAACAACCGGCAGCAGGTAGAGCTAAGTGTTGTGTAATGTGAGAAAGTCTGTGGCATACCTGTAAATGTACCTGTGTTACCCTTCACTAATGAGGTCAGCAAGCTTCCTCCTCCTGGGCTTAAGTCACTTCAGAGGAACTGGTGGCAAGGTCTCAGCTGTATCTCTGGCTACCTGATACAGGATAAAAAGACTTTGGAGGACATCTCTAAACAGTCTGACTCTCAAGACCTGCCCTAAGGTATGAAGATGAGATTGCCGAAGGATAAGACAACAAAATGGATTCCTTTTCCTATTACAGGGTATAGATTCCTTATCTTATTTGATTTAAGGATTGCTGTTCAGACCAAAAACAATCATTAAAGTCATTCAAAAAGGTCACGAAAAAGGTTATAAAAAGAAAAAAAGAAAAAGAGTAATAAAATATACTTAAAGGGGTTGGCCACTTCTTAACAAGTTTTACTAAATGATCCTCAAATGCATAACATGGCACTAACAACTGTACAGAGTCCACCTCATCGATGGGTTAGAGTTCACTGGCTGCCTTGGCCCATGTAAACATTGTAGAAACACTGCCACCCCAACCGTGGCGACCAAAATGAAAACGGTCACGATTTACTCACGTGACATCTTTCCTGGCTGACAGCTTCTCTGGTTGTATCCTCTTCTGCTCTGGGTCTGGATGGTAGATGAACTGATCCAGCACCTGCATAGAAGAGGGTGCAGCCAGGGAAAAAATGTCAAGAAGTGGCCAACTCCTTTAATATGTGAATATGTCAAATTGAGCAACCCATTTCTATAGGCAATATTTATCTTTTTATACCTCGTTTTGTGGGTTATGTATATATTTCATAAACTTGTACAGTAGCAAAATATAGTTTGATAATTTGAAAGATTTAAAAAAATATTTGTCTTGTGAATAAAAAAAGTCACACCATGTCCACACCATTTCTTCCATGCCGCTATTAAAGGGGTTGTGCAGTGTGATGATATTGATGACCTATTTTCAGGATAGGTGAATATCAGATTGGTGGGGGGGCTGACTCCCAGCACCGCAGTGATAAGCTGTTAAAAGGAGTCTTAGCGCTCATTTTAGTGCTGTCTCCCTTGAAGCAGTGTAATTACAACTGCACATCTCATTCACGGATACTGCAACCCCTTTAAACAGCTGATCATCGGGATACCTGGTTTTGTTCCCTCACCAATCTGATATTGATGACCTATCCTGAAGATAGGTCTACAATATTATGCCACTGCGTAACACCTTTGATTTTTTATGCAATATACCTGTGTGGTATGTGTTTAAGTATGCAACATATCATTGCCATGTGAACTCTGTCTCCTGTACATGGATAGTGCTGGTTTATGTTATCTATTTTTTTTTTTGCAATAAAGATTGATATTTTTTATATTAATTTAGAGTGCTTGTCGTAAGTATACACACTCCTCATCTTGTTCTTCTTTGCTGCTATTTTGGGTGTGTTGATTTCAACACCCCATCCTTTATCTAGCTGTGCCTGAGTTTTCTATGTATGGTACACAGTGATGATGGAATAAATTACTATAAAGTTGGCCAGACACAATTTTTTGGCCTGAATCACAAAAAAGAGAAGGACTCTATATATGCTGGTACTGCTGGATCCCATATGGAAAGAGGTTGCTCTGACCACACTGTAGCTGTCAGTTAGACATCTCAATGTGTATGGCCTACTGGATAGGCAAGCTACAGGAACTGTACATGCCAGCTTTCAAACTGAAGTTCCGCCTACTGATATGATACATGCATTACAAGAAAATCTCTATAGGGGTGGTTTCATACACAGTGGGACAGATTTACTAAGATTTATACAGTACAAGACTAAGTCTAAAGATTTATAACAGTGGTAAGAAAATTTGAAGATCCTGGGCCTTAGTAAAAAATCTGTAACAGGGCACCTGACCTACCATCTGCTAATCCTGGTGTCTTATGTGGCAGATGGGTCTTTGGACACCACTCAAGTTCTTGGGCCTGGTAGTGACTGCCACCTCTACACCCTCTATAGTTATGCCCCTGACCGTGGTGGATACTGGATAGTAAATCTGGCATACCTTTAGCGTGTCTAGCCTAAGTTTATAGCATCCATAATTTGGCTGACTTAATGAAAGAATTTTTGCAACATTCTGGCACAATCTTGACCTACATTAGGACATTTTGGCACATTTGCAACAGTAAAATGAAAATGCCATCAACATTTTTTTTCCTGCAGTTCTTTTTTTTTTTTTTTTATCTAGGAGTGGATTCAAAATAAATGAGAAGTCAAAAAGACTATCGTTTTTTGTTGTTGTTTTATTTTTTTTGTTCTTTCCTAGTAGCTGACATTGGTTTGGCAGTATTGTTTGATTTGTGACACATATGCATCTAATTTATAAACCATAAGCAAAATTTTTTGATACCAACCAAAATGCAACAAAGGGCAGTACGCATATATTTTGAATTTCAGACACCTAATTTTGCATTTGGACAAAATCATATATAAACTGCTCCATATTTGCAGTTAGATGTGCTTTTCCACATTATTCACATCATACGTGTTTAACAGATTTGCTCAAAGTCAGTCGAATGCAAGGTTTGCATGACTCTTCCTAGCTTGAATGCCTTGAAGTTGAAAAGTGGTGTTCTTATCTCGAAAGGTAGGGAAATTCTGATTGAGTGGAGATTAGTATGCTTAAAGGCAGCAAAGATAAGGGAAAGAAAAGACTGGAGTATAACAAATGTGTGTATCTCCCCTGGATTAGTGTGCTACTGAAAGCTTACAACCAAACATAGTCACATCCTGCGACACCCAATGGCCTAGGTAATTGCCTTGGGATGCTTTATGATTTGACCAGTCATTTGCTGTTGTGAGAAGTGCGGGAAAATATTAAAGAATCCTGATTAATTCCACCTTGTAGATGTAGAGAGCTGAAATATCCTTATTATTATCCTTATAATAGGAAAAACTTTTTTAGGCTGGAATAATGTATGCTATATGGACAAAAGTATGTACTTCTTATTCATTGAATTCAGATGTTTCATTCAGTGCTATTGCCACAGGTGTATAAAATCCAGCCCCTGCTCATGCAGTTTACCTTTATGAAATAATGGGTCGTTCTAAAGAGCTTATTAAATTCCAGCGTGGCCCTGTTATAAGATAGCACCATTGCAACAAGTCAGTACTGGAAATTTCTTCCCTCCTAGACATTTAACTATCAACTATGAGTGGCATCCTTACAAACATTTAGGAAGCAGAGCAACTCAGCCACGAAATGTTAGACTACATAATGTTACAGAGCAGGGTCGCCAAGTGCTGAGGTGCATAGTGCATAAAAGTGGCCAACAGTCCGCTGAGCTCCAAACCTCCTCTGGCATTAACATCTTGAGTGTCATGGCATAGGTTTTCATGGACAATCTTCTGCATAAAAGCCTTACCCTCCCAAGCAAAATGCCAAGCGTCAGATAGAGTGGTCACCCTAGAGTCTGTGGTGTGCACTCCACTGCTAATCTCTGGAGCAGTGGAAGTGTTCTGTGGAGTGACAAATCTTACTTTTCTACCTGACAATCTGATAGAAAAGTCTGGATTTGGTGAATGCCTGGAGAACCCTACCAGTCTCACTTTATTGTGCCAACTGTAAAAGTTGGCGGAGAAGGGGTAATACTATGTGATTTTTTTCAGGGTTTGGTCTAAGCCCTTTAGATCCAGTGAAGGAAAATGTTAATGCTTCATCATACCGGGAAACTTTGGACAATTGTATGTTTCCAACTTTGTGGGGAAGACCATTTTATGTTTCAGCATGACTGTGGCCCAGTGCACACAGCAAGGTCCATAAGGCATGGTTGGTGAGTTAGGTGTGGAAGAGCTTGACTGCCCTCACACAGCCCTGACCTCAACCTCATTCAATATCTTTTGGTTGAAATAGAACAGAGATTGCAAGCCAGACCTTCTCATCCAACACCAATGTCTGACCTCACAAACGTTCTTCTGCATGAATGGATTAAAGTTTCCACAGACACACTCCAAATTCGTATAGAAAGCCTTCCCGATAGATTTGAGTCTGTTTTAGCTGCAGAAGGGGGACCAAATCCATATTAATGTTTATTAATTTAGAATGTGATGCCATAAAGGCTCCTGTAGATTTAAAGTTGTGTCTGGCTAATTATTTTATGCTTGAGCAAGAGAACCACTGACAAAATTGTGCATTTTCTGCACTGTCTAACATCCATAGCCAGACATGGTGCATCACCACTGATCTGACAGACCACTGCAGGACTCGCTCTTTGGTTCTCCCTGTATCAAGCACCAGACCCTTAGCCAGGGGTGATCTGGGAACTTAAAGTGGCCCTGGAGAAAATACTAAAAGTAGCCCCATTTTGTAGTCAGGGCCAAATTGATGGAAGGCAGGGCCAGCAATACCATATTGCGGCACATTATACCATCCCAACAGAGCCAAATACCACAGTCCATCACAAAATACATCTCCAAGAAAACCTCCACTGGTCAGCCCCCTGGGCATCGGCCCACCAGGAAGTTTCCCGGTAAAGTCTATGGCCAATCCGCCCCTGCCCTCGGCCTTGCACTAGGCATAACATAGTGTCAGTTTTGCCCAGAGTGTTCATTTATTGGGATTGAGCAAAAAAAAAAACTATTGTAGCATTAATCAGAGATTCACAAGCAAGTCGTATGTTGATCAGTCCCATCCATTGGTTTTAGTACCATAGACATAAAGATGATGGTTTTCGATAATTATGATAAAAGTGTAATATTACGTCCATCATCAATTATAGGCTATTTCCAAAGTGTACTTACATGTATATGTCCCAGAAGCAATTATTTTTTCTCCTTTTAGGTAATAGACTAATAAAGTAAAAGTCAAACACTATAAATCTGATAATTGCATCAAACTACAATTACAACTTGAATGACATTCCAAATGACTCGCAACTTGGGAAATGGAAATGTTTTTTCTTCTGATTTATCTCAAAAAGTAAATGAAAAGTTTTTTCCCCCCATTTTTCAACCAGGATCAGTGAGATACATTTTGAAGCAAGTGCCAGTAAATACGTTCTTCTCGGAACGCTGTAGAACATTGAATTCCCAGTGTTAATCTTCAATAATTACCATCTGAAAGACTCCAACTGGCCATTCTTTAGAGCAGCCTGAACTGTAAGAGCTATGGCCTAATCATTATAATATACCGGTGAAATAGTCTGAATGCATTAATCTTATTTTCAGAAAAGCGCAAGAACTAAATAAATATGATGACAAAAACACTTTTGTTAAGAGCAGGGATATTAAATAGAATTATTATAAAGTACGGGATAAACAATTATGATTTTTGCAGCCTATGGGAGATATTTACATAAAATCATTCTCACTATAAAATATGTACTTTGTATGTAAATGGATTTTGAGAATAATTTAAAGTGCATGTCAAAAAGGAAACACTTTCTTAGAAATGGCAGTATCATCTTTGGGGTTCTTGTCTATGGAAGGAGCTTACTTTGTGAAGAAACCTAAAGAAAAAACTATATCTACACCTGTACAACATTGAAAATATTCCATTTGATTTATGTATTAATGAGTAAAAACAAAAAAATTATATTGCACATTTTGGCAATTTATATCTGGAAATGTAATGACTGATAGAGTAGAGTATTCTTTATGTTACTGTATGCATTATGGGTGGTGTCAGCACAGTGACTATGATCTGAATCAGATATGTCACATATCAAAGCTGTAACGTGTTTTGACACTGGGCCATTGCCTGCCGAAATCAAAGTTCAGGCTACGAAACATGTTGCAGTTTTAATATATTATCTTTTTAAAGAGGTTTTCCAACAGCATTTTTATACTGATCAGTCCCTGATCGGTGGGGGTCCAAAACCCAGGACCTCCACCGATGAGCTGTTTTAGAGAGCCAGCGGCATCCACAGTAGTGCCAAGGCCTTCTCCAGCTTTTCCTAGGCCATGTGTTGTTCATTGGCTCAGCTCATCCCCATTGAAGTAAATGGTGATACCAAGCACAGCCGCTGCACAATGTACAGTGCTGTGCTTTGTGAGCAGAGAGAAGGCTCACAATCGCATCTGCCTTCTCAAACAACTGATCGGTGGGGTCTCAAGTGTCAGACCCCCACTTATCAGATACTGATAACTTATACAGAGGATAATCCAGTCCAGTGATCCATATATTCTATGTGCTGGCAGTGCCCACAAAAATGGGTGTATTTGTCCTGAGGGCAGGGGTGTAGCTATAAGGGATGCAGAGGTAGCAGTCGCTAACGGGCCCAGGAGCCTGAGGGGGCCCAAAGACTCTTGTGCCGCATAAGAAGACACACAAAGTGCTGAGGGAAGGGGGGCCCAAGCTGAACTCTTGCACCAGGGCCCATTAGCCTTTAGCTACGTCCCTGCCTGAGGGTAATATTTGAAGTCAGTTTTCCTTGAGTCTGAGTTGGTGTACCAAATTTATCAGAAACAAAAACTGGGGCAGATTGACTAGTTGTGTCACACTTTGCACTGTCTAAGAATACGAATCACAATCGTAAAGGGGTTGTCCCACAAAAAATATTATACAGATTTCAAACCAGCACCTGGATTTGACTGAGTACTTTTGTAATTGCATATAATTAAAAATTCTGATAGAAAAGTCTGGGTTTGGTGAATGCCAGGAGAACCCTACCTATCTGACTGTATTGTGCAAACTGTAAAATATTATACAGTTTTCAAATCAGCACCTGGATCTGAGTACTTTTGTAATTGCATGTAACTAAAAATTTAGTATAGCCGCTGAGTTATTTAATAAAATGTATCTGTATAGCGCCACCTGTAGTTTGTTTTTCTCTCATTCCTTTGACCTGCTCAATGAGAAGGCTGTACAAGCTCAGTTTCATCCTTCAACTGCCTCCTAAGCTGTGAAAGGGAGAGCTGAGACACGCCCCCTTAGCTGCGGAAGAAAAGACACTCCCCTTGAGCTGTCAGCTTGATATAAATCTAGCAGAGCAATGAATGGGGAGATCTCTGGATCCACGTGAGGTACAGTGTTGGCTCTAGCTTTGTTAGAATGAGATTGTCATGTACTATATGATGTCTGATTTTCATTTTTTACATTAGTCATGGGATAGCCCCTTAAATATTAGACAATTTTGTTGTTGACCTTTGTAAATTTGTAAATTTTGAGTAATATAAATCCTGTGCCACATTTACTCTAGAATTCTGTTTGTGTGCCACAAATTTGTCCATGTGCCAGAATTGTGCCTGTGCATCAAAAATTTGTCCATGCACAAAAAAAACTGCCTTCTTGTTGAACGAAGTGTAAAATGCTTAGAAAGGAGTATAAAACAGTTAGTGAATGTGATGCAAAGCATGCACAACAAAAACTCTTGCATTTTCAGTAGAAAATCTGTCTCATTGTTTGTTAAATTTTGCTCATGTTTAAACTTTTTCCTAGAAATGCTACTCCAGTTTTTTTTCACCACTGCCTATTGGAGTGGCTTTGGGACTTTTCATAGCAATTTTTTCTTAAAATAAAAGTCCCAGTCATAAATCTGGAGTGAAACGCATTAACATAGCTAACCACACCTACTTTTCAAAACTGGAGTGAGTGATGTAAAAATGCAAAAAGTAGCAAAAAATTTGAGCAAGTAACCTCAAAAAGTTGCATAGTCCCTATTTGCCATTTTTTTGAAGCCAGGATTCTGGAGTGCGGGGCATAATAAATCCTCCACACCGCCCAATGGTTTTCTGTGTTTGTTCATACCTCAAGTTAGAGCCTCAGCCAGTTTACCCAACATCTTGCGCTGTGTTATGTCTGCATATTCACTCAGATGAGCACCCCTCTATTTGGATCACATGATGATTTGCTATATGTCTTTTTAATTACTTTTTAGATCTGTCCCACAACAGATGGAAGAGTAGAGGCAATAATGTGGATAGCATAATGTGGCCCAACAACACAAGGGATGGTTCCATATTACTATAGGACCCATTTTCCTTTACTAATGCTCCCTAATTACAGATAAACCTAAATTATTGTTCCCATACCGTCTTAGATATTGAGATTTTTGGCTGTAGAATGTTTTGCTTTATGTTTTATATGAATTAACTTATTTTTGCAAAAATAATATCAATAGATCATATAATGAACCTAAAAGGAGTCCTCAGTGCTGGCATTCATTGGCTGCTGATTACCAATAATGGCATCCTCAGCTTTCGTAGACAATACATCAGGGTCAGACTAGGATTAACCCTTTCGCTAACAGCCCCATACATGTATGGCGCTGGAGCAAACATGGCGCCCCCTCACACGTGGTAATTAAAGCCTTTAGATGCCGTGATCAAGTGAGATTTTTTACCAGCAGTCTCTGCAGCCAGTAAGGATGCCAATAATTGATTTCAATACACTCAGCCTCGCTGAAGAGGCTGAGGCCATTGAAGCTGTAGTTCTTATTTTGCCCACCAGGTGGCAGGCAAACATAAGAAATTAATTTTAAAAATCCATGATTGTTCAGAATTTAAAAAAATGGATTTTGTACACTCAAATATGAGCTTAAAAAAAAAAAGTAAAATAAACTGTTAAAATATAAAAGTTTAAATCATCCCCCTTTTCGTATAATAAAATAAATATATACAGTGCCTTGCGAAAGTATTCTGCCCCCTGGAACTTTTCAACCTTTTGCCACATTTCAGGCTTCAAACAAAAAGATAAAACATTTTAAATTTTTGGTGAAGAATCAACAACAAGTGGGTCACAATTGTGAAGTGGAACGAAATTTATTGGATCATTTAAATTTTTTTTGTAATAATAAAACTGAAAAGTGGGGCCTGCAAAATTATTTGTCCCCCTTGCATTAATACTTTGTTGCGCCACCTTTTGCTGCGAATACAACTGCAAGTCTCTTGGGGTATGTCTCTATCAGTTTTGCACATCTAGAGACTGAAAGTCTTGCCCATTCTTCCTTGCAAAACAGCTGGAGCTCTTTGAGGTTGGATGGAGAGCGTTTGTGAACAGCAGTTTTCAGCTCTTTCCACATATTCTCAATTGGATTCAGGTCTAGACTTTGACTTGGCCATTCTAAGACCTGGATACGTTTATTTTTGAACCATTCCATTGTAGATTTTGCTTTATGTTTGGGATCATTGTCTTGTTGGAAGATAAATCTCCATCCTAGTCTCAGATCTTTTGCAGACTCCAACAGGTTTTCATCCAGAATGGTCCTGTATTTGGCTCCATTCATCTTCCCATCAATTTTAACCATCTTCCCTGTCCCTGCTGATGAAAAGCAGGCCCAAACCATGATGCTGCCACCACCATGTTTGACAGTGGGGATGGTGTGTTCAGGGTGATGAGCTGTGTTGCTTTTACGCCAAACATATCGTTTTGCATTGTTTCCAAAAGGTTCGATTTTGGTTTCATCTGACCAGAGCACCTTCTTCCACATGTTTGGTGAGTCTCCCAGGTGGCTTGTGGCAAACTGTAAACGAGACTTTTTATGGATATCTTTGAGAAATGGCTTTCTTCTTGCCACTCTTCCATAAAGGCCAGATTTGTGAAGTGTTCAACTTATTGTTGTCCTATGGATAGACTCTCCCACCTCAGCTATAGATCTCTGCAGTTCATCCAGAGTGATCATGGGCCTCTTGGCTGCATCTCTGATCAGTCTTCTCCTTGTTTGAGATGACAGTTTAGAGGGACGGCCGGGTCTTGGTAGATTTGCAGTGGTCTGATCAGGGGCGTCACTAGGGCTTTTTATCCGGGGCCAGGGCCCCGAATCAAACTATCACTGCCCCGAACCTTGGGACTCGGGAAATTAGTGGTGACTGGCTGGCTGCAGTGCTGCACTGCGATACGTCATCTATTAGGGTCAGCTACTCAGCTTACTTGGGCATGACATCTGATTCCTGGCTCCACTGACTCTCTTCATCACACAGCCGTGGATCTTCTAACTTGATTGGCCTCACTTCTCCTCCTACTAGCTATCCTGTGGGTGAACAGGAAGTCAGGCTGGCTGGCTGCTCCTCGCTCCTCTGATCAGTACTCGGCCGGCATGTACAGGAAGTGAGGCTCAGGCTCAGCAATAGCCTGAGACAGAGTACAGTTAAGCTGTGTAGCCTTGGCTTTAGGGACCCACAAGAACAGCAGCAGCAGTGGCAGTGCAGCAGGAATATATAGGTGTGTAGGTATCAGACTCAGTAACACAGCAGGCTCCTGGACAGGCGGTGTGACAAAAGCTCCCAGTCATAAAGAGGCAGTGTCCCAAGGCCTGAGTGTGTCAGGAAACCAACAGGCAGAAAGAAGTTGCCTGGGCTTAGTTGTTAGGTTATTTTTTATTATTTTCTGGATCCTTGCCCCTTAAAGGGATATTCTGCTTAGAGAAAAATCTATTAGATTGGCAAGGGTCCTACCTCTGTGATCCTCACCAGTCACAAGAATGCTGGCCCTGTAACCCATGGATCCTCCTGAAATGGACCGAATGGCTCATCAGGGTATGCACGCTCCCACTCCTTTAATTTCTATGGAGGTGCCGGAGATATCTCTGGCGCTCCTATAGAAAAGAATAGAGTGGTTGTGCACGTTTCCGACCAGCCGCTCCGTCCATTTCTGTTGGACTTTACAGGATACAGAGCCTCCATTATCGTGATCTGAGGAAGGGGGAGGAACCCATACGACCCTAATCAATCCAATAGTGGATAGGGGATTACTTTCTTTAACTGGAATACCCCTTTAAAGCTGAAATAAATGTGTAAAAATAAAATAAATGTAAAAATAAAAATGTAAAGGTGCATTTTGTGTCCCTCACCAACTCAGCATACAATTATCGGGAAGGAACAGTTCCTGCCTGATAACTGTCTGCTTGTTAGTGGAGGTGAAGAACTACATTTACAGGCAGCGATCACCTCCAATGTACAAGGATAAGCAATGGCTACTGCCGCTGCTCGTCCTCATACAGCTGTATTTTTTTTCTGTGCAGCAGAGTGCTGTTAAGACTGCACAGACTGCTCCTCAGAAACAACGATTAAGGCTATGTTCACACTGCCATTTTGAAATGTGGCAGGCCATTCTTTCCTGGAACTCTTTCCCCAAGTTCACCTTATACAGCATTGTCAGATCCCCATTGACTATAATGGGACCCAAAGAGGATCTGGACAGTTTTGCAGCATAAAATGCTGGCTTTTGCCCAGACAAAATACTGCTGCATGCAATTTTTGTCCAGCCAGCAGCCGGCATTTATGCCAGAAGAGCCTACGATAACAGGCTGCCAGATTTCTTAGTACATGTGAACTAGCATATAATGAAAGATAAATTCACCCTATGAACAAGGTGATCTGCAGCACATTTACAAAGGCAGATTAACAGGAATGAGTGTGTATAGTGATATTCATTCCGCATAATCAGCCTGATTGGTGTAAATCTGCTTTTACTCTTGAAAAACTGAAGTTATGTGTAAATACAATAAAAAATAAAACACAAATCTTTCTAAGGGCTCATGTACACAAACGTGCCGTGTTATGCGGATCCACAAAACACGGATGCTGCCCGTGAGTGTTTTGCAATCTGCAGAACGGAATGGGCGGCCAATTATAGAAATGCTTATTCTTTTCCAAAAATGGACAAGAATAGGACATGTTAAATGTTTTTTAGTTTTTTTTTTTTGCAGGGCCACGGGATGGAGCAATCGATGTGAGCAGCACATGGAGTGCTGTCTGCATCTTTTGCCGTCCCATTGAAGTGAATGAGTCTGCATCCAATCTGCAAAAAATGTGGCTCGGATGTGGAACCAAGCGATGTTCGTGTGCATGAGCCCTAATACTTATGTGAACGGATCTGCTCTGACTCTGTTAGCTGACCAAATCTTATGGCATCATAGATCCCTGATACTGATCAGTAGACCTGTAGTCAGACGGAAAAAAAAAACTCCCGTTACCAATGCCCTGGCCAGCCTGGTCTCCGACCTTCAGCGACAATGTGTTGTCTCAACATAAGTGACTGCTGCAGCCTGTGATTGGCATGACAGGTCATGACTTGATGCCAATATATAGAAACTGGCAGGGGAGCAGGAAAGCATTGACCAGGGGCCACAGAGGATTGGTAAGATGAGTATACTTTTTTCCCCATTGTCTGCACTTGTGGAGTTTGCTGTGATTCACAGGTAATCCACAACAAAATCCACAATAAGATTTGTGGATGCCTTCTTTCCCATTCACTTTACAACAAATCTGTGCATTTTCCACTACAAAAAGTGTATATGCTGTAGATTTAAAATCCACTTATTGTGTCTGTTTCAGAGCAGAAAATAACCACAACATACGGCTACTTTCACACTTGCGGTAGCAGGATCCATGCTGATGCTAGCCCACCGTGCCGCCAGAAGTCCGCTCCGGCCCCACTCACTATAATGGGGGTCGGCCGGAGGTGCTGCACGCTGCAGTTTTATTCCAGCCGCCTCTCGGCATGTTTGTGGTGCTGCGTCTGGACCTCTGGCCCGCCCCCATTATAGTGAATGGGACCAGAACGGACTTCCGGTGGCATGGTGCACTAGTGGTAGCACGGATCCGGCAGGCTGTTTCCACGCCGGAACAGCCTGCCGGAGAAGGCTACCGCTAGTGTGAAAGTAGCCTTAAAGAACTGGACCATATTCATTGGGGCTTGGGCCCCGGATCTTTTGAGACCTTAGCAACGCCCCTGGGTCTGATACTCCTTCCATTTCAATATGATCGCTTGCACAGTGCTCCTTGGGATGTTTAAAGCTTGGGAAATCTTTTGCTATCCAAATCCGGCTTTAAACTTCTCCACAACAGTATCACGGACCTGCCTGGTGTGTTCCTTGGTCTTCATGATGCAGAACCCTGAGACTATCACAGAGCAGGTGCATTTATACGGAGACTTGATTACACACAGGTGGATTCTATTTATCTTCATCAGTCATTTAGGACAACATTGGATCATTCAGAGATCCTCAATGAACTTCTGGAGTGAGTTTTCTGAACTGAAAGTAAATGGGCCGAATAATTTTGCACGCCCAACTTTTCAGTTTTATTATTACAAAAAAAGTTTAAATGATCCAATAAATTTTGTTCCACTTCACAATTGTGACCCACTTGTTGTTGATTCTTTACCAAAAATTTTAAATGTTATATCTTTTTGTTTGAAGCCGGAAATGTGGCAAAAGGTTGAAAAGTTCCAGGGGGGGCGAATACTTTCGCAAGGCACTGTAAATAACAAAAAAGATAAACATCATGGGTATCACTACAACAACTTAAAAATATTTTTCCAATACGGCAAATGGCATAGTGTTAAAAAGTGTCAAAATGGCCAATTTGCAATTTTTTCATTGCTTCTCTTACCCAAAAAAATGTAATAAAATGTGATCAAACATCACACACAATCCAAAATAAAAACTATAGATTGTCTCATAAAAAAAGAGTGCCTACACAGCTCAGTGGATATAACTATAAAAAGTTATGGGGGTCAGAATATGATGATTTAATTTTTTTTTCAAAGTTTACATTTATTTTGACACTATTTAGACATAACATACATATGGAGTAGTTGTTGTGATTATACTGATCCAGAGAATGAAGGGCATGGGTCAGTTTTGCCACAAACGGAACGCTGTGGGAACAAAACCCGTAAAACGGTGAAGGAATTGCATTTTTTTCCAATTCCACCCATTTGGAATTTTTTTTACGGCTTCCCACTACATTGTATGACATAATAACATAATAAATGGTGGCATTAGAAAGTACAACTTATACCGCAAAAAATAAGCCCTTATACAGCTATGTGAACAGAAATATAAAAAAGTTATGGCTCAAGGAAGATAGGCAAGAAAAACGAAAACACAAAAAAGGAAAAAAAAAACCTCCAGTATACTAAGGGTTAAAAAGCACATGTCCCCCCCCCCAGCCCACATATGACATTGCCCGTGTTCCTCATATCATGAAAAGATAGTGACGTCCAATGCACACTGTGGAAAACGTTCCTTTTTTTGGTTGCACCCCCTCAAGACTAATAGAATGAAAATGGAATATATAAACAACTAATTACAAGGTCATGGAGAGGTGTTGTTTCCCACAAGCATCATAAACCAAAAGTAGTATAAAATGCTTCCCAGCAGTGAGATATAAACATCACAGTGCAGCACAAAATAACACCCAATAGTAAACAAAGACCACAAATAGTATCTCCCCAGTAGCACCAAACACCATAGTGCAACACTGACAGCAGCACTGTCCCCCTAATCACCCCTCCCACACTAATAGCAGCATTGTTACTCCTAACCACCCCTCTCTCGCTGACAGCAGTACAAGTGTGTGGCTACACAGCAACACTGGTCTCATGATAGCTGTCATTCCCAGAATTAAAGGGGCATCATAGTATAGCATTGATCCCATAGAAATGAATAGGTTTTCAGTGCTAGTCACACGTGTGCCATGACTGCAACCCCTGAACTGCAAAAAGTGCAGCAGAGTTGGATATTTTGAGATTCAGGGGTCACAGATGAAGCACACGTGCAACTTGTACTGTGACCCCATTAGTGAGCACTTCTCTCCCCTCAGCTAGATATTGTGGAGGTCTGAGAGGTCAGACCTCACAGATCAAAACTTTGGATATATCCCTATGATATATTAAAAGTTTACCGAAATGTAATGTATATAGACAGCTTTACAGAGATGCCTACAATCCTACAAGTTTGTGATACAAACATTTTATGAAGGAATTAGTAGTTAAAAGGGTTTTCTGGGATTTTAATACTGACCTATCCTCTGGATGACCTATCCTCTGGATAGGTCATCAGTATCTGATCGGCGGGGGTCTGACACTTAGGACCCTCTCTGATCTGCTGTCTGAGAAGGCAACGTCGATCGCAGTAATGTTGCAGCCTTCTCTCTGCTCACCAAGCACAAAGCAGTACATTGTATAGCGACTGTGCTTCGTATTGCAGCTCAGCCCCATTGACTTCTATGGGGCTCAGCTGTACCCAGGCCCCGTGTGACTGATGAATGTGTCATCACTCGACCTAGAGAAAGCCATGAGTAGGCTGCGGGGCTACTGCGGGCACCACTGCCTTCTCAAACAGCTGGGCAGGGGTGTCAGATCCCCACCGATCACATACTGATGACCTATACTGAGGATAGGTCATCTGTATTAGCATCTTGGAAAACCCCTTTAAGTTTTCCTTTCCCCTTGATAATGTTTTCCGATCCGGTCACTGCTGAATGACAATTCTACTGTCATGACACATCTTAGTAGCTCATATATAAATGCAATATGGTAGATTTAAAGGGGTATTCCCATCTCACAAATGTAGTTTGTATAGTTAGATAAAGCCATACCAATATTATTACTAATAGAATTTATATAAAATGTACCGTTTAGAAGATTTTCCTATTTGTATATCCATTGTCCCACACACATCAGTCAGGCCGTTGCCCCTAGTTACGGCCACCGTGGCCATGTAGTAGTGGTGGCCGGCTTGCTCTTGTTCAAACCCGCTCTGAGGTAACTGCTGTATTGTGTACGCACATTGTATGATCATGCGGAGACACATCTTAGGGTTGTAGTATTTTTGTCTGCGCTTCCAAAACGCAGAGAAACGGATCCTGTTCCAAGATCAATTCATCTCTATGGAGCAGGATCCGTTTATAAAGTCTGCGTTTTGGACGGATCCTGACTATTGCGTTTTGGACTGGTAGCGTCCACAACGCAGATGTGAAAGTACCCTAAGATGTGTCTCCACATGCTGATGAAATGTGCGTTCACAATACAGCGGGTTTGAACAAGAGCAAGCCGGCCACCACTACTACATGGCCACGGTGGCCGTAACTAGGGGCAATGGCCTGACTGATGTGTGTGGGACAATGGATATACAAATACATAAATCTCCTAAACTGTACATTTTATATAAATATATTTTATTAGTAATAATATTGGTATGGCTATATCTAATTATACAAACTACATTTGTGAGATGGGAATACCCCTTTAATAGTTGTGTCCATAAGCACAGCAGTTCCCAATTTTTAGCTTTAGGTAATTGCCACCTAGGCCTTTAGGCTACGTTCACATGGAAGAGTATGCCTCTGCAAAATCTGCTGTGTACCCCAGGGTAGAAACCACCACTTTATCTGCTGTGGTTATCCATTTAGGATGCCATGAACCCGCTCACAAGTTAGTCCTATTAAATGGAGCTAAACCGCGAATGGACTACCACCGGGACGCCCAGTAGTGTCCAAACGGTGTTCATCGGGTTTGGCATGTACTTTGTTTTTCTTGTTTGGTCTTTTAGTTTTTTATGTGGATGGCACTCATATCATTATTTATACTAGTGCCCATCCTTCAATATAGTAGTGTCCGTCCATCTAAACACCGTGCCAAGAAGGGATATGTCTCTTCTTGGCATGGTTGCAGCTTTAAACAGCCGACCACGCAAACTGCACTGCTGCCCCCCAAAAAATTCTGGTGGCATTAAACCATTGTGCAAATGAGCCCTTAAAATGGACCTTATAGATCATGATGACTAAATCTTACTGTAAACACAATGTTACATTCACACGGAAATTGCAGAGGTATGTCAGCTGAGTTTGCCAGTTGGCACTCACCGTTCTGTCATAGATAACAGATTTTACATAGGACTGCAGATAAACCTATTGCTTAAACTTAACTCAGAACATGACCACAAATGTGCTCCAAAGAGTTACAAGACAAATTGAACTCTGCAGCATCTGTATCATAGAGATTTCCCTTGTGATTACAAGTTGAGTTTTTTTTTTGTTGTTTTTTTTTTCCTTGAAGCTTCCGAAACCAAGCAGAAACTTGTTTCTCTGGTATAAATCTATTTGAAACTGCAAAGCACTGCAGTCAGTGTACCACACGTTGAACAGCTGCTACTGTCCAGGCTATCCCACGATTCCCAAGCTATGAGGATTGACAAGGCAATGATAAACTAATGTGCCCCCCTCAGCTCTGTGCGCTCCCTATTGTTCTAGCAGCTGAGACCCTCTGCTGCTATTTGCTTTCTCCCACATGCATTATTCAACAGCACAGGAAAGGCCAGGAACCTCTTTCATTCAGGAATTTTGTATTAAAATAATCAATTTTCAGTTTTAAGCGCCAAACGCGGGCCCTGTCGTCCTCAGTAGAAGCCTTGGCGATGAGTCACTTGGCATGAGGTGACGTAATGTGTATATAGATAACAGTCAATTACATTTTAAACCTTTAAGGAATGTTTAGATTCATTTTTTTTTTTTCATTTTTACCTAAATACAAAAAACAAATCTTAGCTTTGATATCTTTGGAATAGTTTAATAGTCATCTGATTGCTGCCATATCGTGTTGATGTCCATTTTACACAACATCAATGACACATTTCAAATGAAGAGTAAGGCTCTGTTGACACCACAGGTGGTGTATAAGTTCAGTAGTATTCTGGGAGCAATCACTGGATGTATCCATAGACCCCCTATAGACTGGACTGATGGCAACAGAGTGTACTTTTTCCATCCGACTGCCACGTTTAATATATACACACAACCCCAATTCCAAAAAGTTGAGATGATGTGTAGCTGTGTAAAATGTAAATCATTGTAGATGTAAACAGAATGCAATGTTCTCAAAGATCTCGAAGGATCTCGAAGATCCATATTTTATTCACAAGAGAGCATGGAACACATATCAGATGTTGAAAGTGAGAAATTTTACCATTTTATGAAAAAGATTAACTCATTTAGAACTTGATGGCAACAAAGCATCTCTAAATGTTGGACAGGACCAATTCTACCATTGTGTAGTATCCCCTCTTCCTTTAACAGCAGTCTGCAAACTTCTGGGAAGTGAGGAGACCAATTGTTGGAGTTTTGGGAGAGGGATGTTGTCCCATTCTTGTCTAATGTAAGATTCTCGCTGCTCAACAGTCCTGGGTTTTCTGTTGGTGAGTGGTCTGGACTGCAGGCAGGCTATTTCAGCACCAGGGCTCTTCTTCTGAAAAGACATGATGTTGGGATGGATGCAGTATGTGGTTTAGCATTGTCTTGCTGAAATATGAAAAACCTTCCTATACAGGAAAATTGTCTGGTCTTGGAGAATATGTTGTTCTAAAACCTCTATATACTGTTCAGCATTATTTCTTTCCAGATATGTAAGCTGCCCACGCCATAGGCACTAATGCAACCCCTTATCATCAGAGATGCAGGCTTTTGAACTGAGCGTATATACCAAGTTGGATGATCCCTCTCCTCTTTAGTCTGTAGAACACATGTTTTCCAAAAATAATTTCACATTTTGATTCATTGACCACAGAACAGTGTTCCATTTTGCCTCAGACCATTTGAAATGAGCTTTGGCCAGGAGAAGACAGTGGCATTACTGGATCGTGTTGACATATGGCTTCTTCTTTGCATGATACAGCTTTAACTTGCATTTGTGGATTGCATGATGTACTGTGTCCACAATGATTTCTGGAAGTGTTCCTGAGCTCATGCAGTGATTTCCAGTATACTGTAGAATCATGCCTGTTTTTAATACAGTACCACCTGAGAGCCTGTAGATCACAAGTATCCAGTATTGACCATCGGCCTTGTCCCTTGCGCACATGGATCTCTACAGATTCTCATAATCTTTTGATTATATTATGTACTGTAGATGGCAGGATATTTAAAGTCTTCACAATTTTACGCTGTGGAACATTTTTCTGAAATGGTTCTCCAAGTTTTAGACAGTTTTTCGTGGATTTGTAAACCTCTGCCCATCTTTGCTTCTGAAAGATTCTCTCTAACACGCTTTTTTTTCATAGCCAGTCATGTGATTTAGTTGAAAATTAAACCCCCAGCATTATTAGTACCGCTTACTTTTCCAGCCTTTAGTTGCCCCTGTCCCAACTTTTGTGAGATGCATTGCTGCCATCACATTGTAAATAAGTTATTGTAAAATATCTTACTTTTCATATGATATGTGTTCTGTGTTCTACTGTCAATGAATTATGGGTTATGAGATCTATGTATTATTTTTAGTTACATTTTACATGTAAATAATGTGTATTTTACAACCCCATTTTTTGGAATTGAGGTTATGTATAATCTATCTATCTATCTATCTATCTATCTATCTATCTATCTATCTATCTATCGATAATGTAGGCCCTCAAGTTTACAATATTATTGGTTCCAGGATGACCATTATATGTTGAAACCATTGTAACTTGAGTCCATAACTGTATGGGAAACCAGTTATTGATTCCAAAGCCCAAAAATCTGATTGCAGAATAAGAAAAGGTGACATTTTAAGAAACATAAGCAGATAACCAAGACATATAAAGTCCTTAAGTAAAACAGACAGGTATAGATGATGGAAGCTGTAAATGACTTTGTATGATGAGGAAAGGAACATTTTCAGGGTCTTGCATAATACATAGAGGTAGCATAAAAATAAAATGGAGTTGCTGCACAACCGATGTCCAAAGGAGCAGCTCATCCTGCACAGACAGGGGGCGGTATAGAACATTTAGTACTACCAGACTACCAATAAAGGTGTTTTATCCGTGAAATGGCCATTGGTTGATTTGTTGGACCTGAGTCTGAGGTATTGTATGTTGAGTCTAGTTTCAACTTACAATGGGTCAGAAAAGACCATTGTATGTTGAAAATATTGTATCCTGAGGCCATTGTATCTTAAGGGACTATATATATATATATATATATATATATATATATATATATATACATTTATTGGAAATTGGCCCCACCTTTGAAGATGTGAAGAGTTTAAAAGGTTGTAAAAGTTGTTAATACAAACATTTAAAATAGATTATATAAATTCAGGAATCAATATAATAAGTCTCAAGCAACTGCAAGCTAACAGTTTTTCTTTAAAATCCATTTAAAAATAATTCCATTTATAGATAGAACATGGAAGACATGATATGGAAATTCTGCCAATGGCATTTATTGTTCTACAAAGGCACTGAAGGGGGCCTTCCATCAAAAGTCTATAATACAGGGTGCTAGGATCCGCTTCTCATAATTCCTGGCATACCTACTAGAATCATTCAGTCCATGGTTTGCAATAGTCTGCCAATGCTAAGACTTGCACTGTACAGAGGTGGAAAGGGGATCTTGTTAAACATTCAAAAATGGCTTGTCTAAATGCAGAATGCCTTTTTAAAACAGCACCAGTTTGTCTGGAAGAGGTCATCTAGGTTGTCTAATCTCAGATAGCAATATGCCATGAATGAGGGGGATGAGCCAACCCCTTTAAGACTGTGTTGACATCTGCATTAAATATCATGGTCTTCTGTTCGATCTTAACGTGGATTTACATGGCCTGATATTCGGGAAGGTTCCTGCGAATGATCATTCCCAAAAATCTGCCTGTCTAAATGTGGCACCGATCACCTGATGAACGAGCAAAGCGCTCATTCACCGGGTGATCCTGTCGCTTGTGCAGGCACATCTATTATCGTTTCTGCGCAGCAGATCATGCAGTCTAAAGAGCGCTCTGCTGCCCAGAAACAGTACAGCTGTATGGGGACAAGTGATTGCAATAGCAGTGATGGCAGCGCTCTCCTTCACTGAACGAGCAGCCAAGTGTTGGAAAGGAACGCTTCCGAGCTTTAACTCGGCCCATGTAAACCCATCTTTAGAAGCAGAAAAACAAAGATAATGACAGTGCTAGATCAGTCACGTGATAGACATCAATGGAACCCGACAGACCCCATTTTTATCGGAAACAATAGTTCTGCATACTGCATCATTTTATCCTGCATTTTAGACAAAATTTGCTACAGATCCTTCAACACAGATGTGATCAGGGCCTAACAGATCGCAACAGGCAACAACTGAACGACTTGTACTAGTATTCTTACCTAATGAATTTTCACTCCCTTCGAGGGATGCTATTTATACTGGCACACTGCTTCAGTGGAGTATGCTATGAATGAGGATCGGAGCTGATCTGAAATGTATAATCCAGTTATATGGATCTTCTTGGTTTTAACACGAAGTTCCAATAAAGTGTAGAATGGTGCTAGAGAAAGCTGCAACACTCTTTGTGTGTTCTACGAGGTTGCTATATTTACTAGGCTGTATATAGAGTACAATAAACTTTATATATAAGAAAGGTTGAGAACAGGTGACTTTTCATGAAATACCCTTGAATGGTAACAGCATGAGAGGGTTAAACCATTAAGTTGATATCAGCAATTCTACAGCTGTATCTTTACAAGGCAAGTCATCTACCACATGGGGAGAGTTGGGAATTGCATGACAACTTGTAAACATAGATTGCATCAAGGCTTCTCCATACGTCTGTCAGTCTGTGTATGGGCGAAGCCATATATATTACACTAGAATGTACTCGAGTTCAAAAGAAGAAGCAGTATCAAGAAGCTGGAGTAAAGAAATCTTAACAAAAAAAAACTTTTGGCAGAAAACGCGACACTAAGGGTACGGCAACACAGCCAAGTTTCCTGATGAAGTTTTGGAAACCAAAAAGAGGTGAAGTTGTTTCATCTTTTATATTTTCTCTTCTTTTATGATCCACCTGACATTTTTGCTTCCAACACTGTATCAGGAAACCTATGGTGGAATAAACACACATAGGCATAATAGCAATTCATAAATATGGCCAAAGAAAACACCATATATACTCTAACTTTCTCATGTACCTGTGTGATGGTGGTCCATGAAGCTGATATTGGGGACAATGGTTGCAGCTGTAGTCAGATTTTTTGTTTTCTCACTTTGGATTAATAGACCTTTAATAAATCCATTGGTGACTATACATTTCAGATATAAATAAAACAAATATCCTCACCCTCACCGACTGCTGTTGTCAATGGGATCAATGTGTAGGGATTGCATTTGAACTAGGAGTACCTTTTAAAGTTAGACCATTGGGTGCTCCAGAAAAAGAAACTTTTGGAGAGACTATGGGCAGGGGCTGATTGCAGTATACAACCTTTAATTATGATACATCATGTTTTCTTCAAGTGCATTCACGCTAGTTTGTACTTACTTCATTTTGAACCTTTAGACCTCTCCAAGCTGTGTTAATAATTTCTGCCAGATTATCTAATTGACAGTTCCCCTCAGATTAGAGGGATTCACCAAATGCCTCAAAAAAAGCAGAAACTCAGCAGTACTTCAAGGTAATATATATGTATGTATATGTATATATATATATATATATATATATATATATATATATATATACTTTAATTCCTTGACACGATCAGCTGCTTAGCAACCCAAAATCTCATCTACCTGCTGCCACTACTTAGATACCCTGCTGTCTAACTGACCTAGTGACCAAACTAGCAGTCATTTGTCAACCTTTCTTGTGACTTTATAAGAACAGGACTCTGCCATTGTTGTACTCTAGTGAAAATGTTTACAAGGTCCTTTCCTTTCTTTCGTACCTATAGCGAATAAAATCCCAAATCCGTCTATTAAAGCATACACTTCAATAACCAAGGCTACTCTTCTTGTAAGATATTTCCTTTTAGTTCCACTCACACCCATGACACCTCTTCCAGACAGACAAACAATAATTTTTTCAAAGCTGCAAGTTAGGGCTGTATTACACTGGCAGAGGAGGCTGATGATTGTCGGGAAGGAAGCTTTCCTTGCCAACAATCGCCTGCTCATTAGTGAAGGAGACTACTGTATTTACATGCAGTGATCTCCTCCACACTATGGGGAGGAGTGATCGCTAGTGCCATCGCTTATCCCCATACAGAATCATTATTTGCCAGCAGCAGAGCATGATAAGACAGCATGAGCTGCCGCGGGCAAAGGATGATTTTTGTGACTGCATAAAAGATGCCATTTGCTTGTTCATCGGGTAATCGGTGGCACCTTTACACAGGCAGATAATCTTTGACGAATATTCCTACCAACGCTTGTTAGTGATGATCTGGTCGACTATCTTTAGGTCTAATACAGCCCTAAGTTCAAAAGAAATCCCACAAACAAGCTAGTAAAATAAGAAATAATCAAGATAATCTAGCATTTCTAATAGTTTTTAAGAAAAAGTACTGAAAAATTATGAAAAACAGAGGTGGTGGTGGGGTATTTGTACCTTGATGAGACTTTTTGAAGGCATTTTTGCCTTGCATTTGACATGCAGAAAGGTGAACCAAGTCACACTTGGTTTGATAAATTTAAGGCAGAAATGTTACTTCAGTTTTTTACGCCACTCCCTACTAGAATGATTTAGCAACTTAAAAAGTTGCAGTGATAAATCTGGCATGAAACTAATTAACAAACCAGACCATATCCACTTTCCCACCCAGTTTTCAAAACTGATGAGGGTGATGTAATTGGTGGTTTAACTGGTGTAAAAACTTGGTACATTTCTCCCACAGTTTATAACCACTTGTTATACTGTTGCTCCGAGTCTAGATGCTAATGTTCATAAAAAATGGATGGCTGGCATATATAGCATTACTTATTTTATCTTTGTGAACACTGTTTCAGTCAAGGACTACTAATTTTTTCAGATTCTGACATTGATGCCAACTCAATCCCTGGACAAAGATCTAAATGGAAGCTGGTTAGATTGACACCTTTATTCTACTTTAGGCAAACATGAATAAATTGAAATAATGGTAAAAGGTTTCCCATTCTGAACATAATCCCTTAATACCGCACATCTTTTGAATGTTAGTGACCAAGCAATTTTCGTCCATTGATATAGCAGTGTGACTGCTTGTTTCTTGCTTGATGAGTTGTATTTTTAAGTGGTGCCATTTTGGGGTACATATAATTTATTAATTAGCTTTCATTAAAGGGGTTGCTTTATTTCAGCAACAACAAATGTACCTATGTGCACTCCCATGGTCCTAGCCACTAGAGAGTCCATCGCTTTTTCCTATAGTGTTCAAGCATGGTCACCATTGCTGGATTGCAGGGTGGTCACAACCTCTGTAAACGAGCAGTGTATAATGTGATGGAAAAATGAATCCAGCCAGCAGAGCAGGCAATATGGATAATAACAATGCATTAGTAAGTGCCTTGTATTAACTTTATCTACATAATAAATGCCAATTGATGAAGTAGAACAACTCCTTTAATTTTTGGGGAGGTAAAATGCAAAAAAACCTTGTGCCATAGTTTTTGCATTTTTTTGTTTGCTGTAAAAAAAACTAGCTAACATCGTGATATGGGTCCAGTAAGTATAGTTTTTAGTACATTTGCATGAATATTTTTTTAAGTCTTTTTTATATTGCCTTATTCCAAGAGGCATAACTTTTTATTATTCTATCATGCGTTTTTTGTGAGACACTTTTTAGATATTTTTAGATGTAATTTACTAATGCTATTTTTATAATCTTCGGATGGTAAATGCAAAAAAAGGTCATCAATATCAGATCAGCGGGGTTCCGACACTGGGCACCACCGCCGATCAGCTGTTTGAAGAGGAGGCACGCGCTTTACCAGCACTGCCTCCTCTTCATTGTTTACATCCTAGCCGTAACATGGGTAGCGGTGAGTAGGTTTTTGGAACCACTGATTGCTTCTGTAATGTTTTAATGATTGCAAGCTACAGGCAGCATGCTATAGAACTGAAGGAGCTGACAGGATTGACAGCCTTCCCTCTATGACTGTGCATACAGAGATAGCTGTCATCACTGATAGGACCACCAACCTGGACTTAAAAGCCTGGAAAGAGCAAAGATTTAAATGAATGAAACACAAGTCTTACTGAATCTTTTCCCACACAACTATATGTCAATCTGATGAGCGAATCTTGCTCTATAACATGGTACCTGCAGCTCAAATACCATGTTCAACATGTCAGGTTTTCTTTAAATACATAGGGTGTCATTTATGACCCTGAAATATGCCTATATTAGGAGTATTTTAGGTGCAGATTGCGGCGCAATGACTAGCTGAAATTTGCAAGTTCTCCCCACTCACGCCAGATCTAAAAAAGTGGGCATGGTGTGGGCGGGGAAGTGGAGGGGGCGGCCGACCCATCTTCATAACTTCGGCAGAACCACCACAAGCTTAGGGGTTTATTAAGACCGGCGTCTAATAGTATTTCAAAGTAGTCTTTTTTAGGCTCAGAGTTTCCATAGAAATGCATCAGTTCCCAACGAGCACATTCGCGGCCAATTGGTGACAGAGGAAGCACCCCCCCCCCCACAATAGCAACTGAGGTATCTAAGGGGTTAACACAATCAGAGACCAACTTTATTGGTCTCTGATCAGTTCTCGATGGCAAGATGTGTAACCACCTTGGCACTGGGATTGCAGCATGCACAGTGCTGTAAATTTTCGTCTGACATAAGAAGTCTCCTCACCAGCCACTGTAAAAATATGGTATAGTGGTCACAAATGGGTTAAACATTGTCATGAGTGTTTTTGTTTCTTTTGGGAAACTGGGGGTGTGGGAACAAATAAGTAGAGGTCATATTTGGCTAACGGATGGTGGGTTCTATGTTCAGTTCTTTCAGACCACCACACACCACTGAATTGCTGATGCTGATAACATTACATAGAAATCTACTACATTGAAGTCTCAATTTCAGAATCTAAGCGTAATCTGCTAATGCTCAGTGTTTAGAGAGCAGATATTAGTTGTTATACACAGGTGTAATCATACAGATGTCTGGTGAACGTAGCCCATTTATCACAATGCAGAGATAATTTAGTTCCATACATGTCTTCTGAACTAATCAACCAAAGTTGGATCGAGTCCCAGTGTCTCAGACACATGAACACAGAGTCCTCATTGTGACAGAGGAGCCAAAAATTGCTCTCGCTGTTTCTATCATTCTTTCAAATAATGTATTTAAAAACTTGTGCACGCATAAGCTTCCTTATAATGAATGAGTCCCATTGTACTATCACACTCCGCCATCCTAAGACAACAAGGGCTCCGTTATAGCAAAACATTTTAAACACGTTCCATTTGTCAGTCAACTTAAAAATGGACAATTTCAGTGATATCTTTGTGATCATAATCTATGATGTCAGCATTTGAACACAGATCACTACATAAATCTGTAAAAATGTAAGTGTTAACCTTCATATCGTATTTATTAGCAATGCAGTCCAGAGAGAACCAAGGTACAAACAAGAATTTGGCGACTTTTGCTTTTTAAGTAGGCAAATGAAAGCTAATTGGTCAAATGTTTTTTGTATGCTTGTATGCTTTTGTATATTTGTATGTATGATATGTATGTGGTAGGCACCATTGGCTACAATTACGCTCCCAAACTTGCATTGTGTCTAGAATACAGAAATGTCCAACTAGTAATAGAAGTTATAGGAGCACATTTATTAAGCCCAGCATTTTAGATGTCTGTCTTACTAAACCCTATACCTTGGGGTGGGTCCGCCAGTGTTATGAAGAGGCACCAGCTTCTACATAACTTCGGCGGATCCACCACCACTACTAAATGTAAGACAGCTTCCTAGCTGTCTTACACTTATACCATTTTCTACTCCTAAAACATGCATAGAAAATGGTAAATGAGACAGGCCTTCCAGCCCATCCACTTCCCCGCTCACATCATGTCCCCTTTTTTAGACCTGGCATGAGCAGGGAAAAGTCGTAGATTGTGATGCAAAAGACCTTTACACCACAATCTGCACCAGAAATACAGTTTAAAAATCAATGGTAAGGTAACCAAAGTTCACAGACCATGTAAGATGATCTTATGACATGTTTTAGTAGAAACTGCTTTAGACTGTAGTAGAAACTCTTTTAGATTGTATTAGTAATTTCATATTTTACAATGTGAGAATTTGTGCTCTAAGTGACATTGACAAAACGCTATTGCATGAGAACTGGTACCACATGCAAGAATACCAAACTGATAATCATCATGTTTTATACAGTATCAAAAATAAGTTTAATACTTTTCAAAGTGCATTTCTACTCTTATCTGATCTCTCATACCAAGGTCCTATAGCAATGTCCATCCTGACTTTCCTAGTTTATAAATTTAAGAATTAGGGAGAAGCAAACTGGCAATTGTGTATAACAATGCAGAGGTTGATGCTCTTCAGGGTCTGTGGAAAGTGGGTGATAACCCCCAACAGTGCTGTTACGGCTGCCCTTAAGGTGCATTTATACAGCGTCAACTAGCAAGGAAGCATTCCTTCCCGACAATTGCCTTCTCGTCAGTGGAGGTGAACCCAGTGTTCACCTCCACTGTATGAGGACGAGCGTTGGCTAATGCTATTGCACATCCTCATACACATTCATTGTTTCTAGAGAGCACGAATTATTGAAATGCTGTACTGAAGATCATTTTACCTTCCATGAGGTGATCTGCAGCACCTTTACACAAGCTGGTTATTGGGAACAAATGTTCTTTAAAAAAAAGTTGGTTCCCAATAATTGGGCAGTGTAAATGCACCTTTAGTGGTTGTCACCCTTGGGAATTCAACTCAGGACATGCTTCACAAAGGAGGGCAATAACGCACATATATTATCAGAGTTTTCATTTTCCTGATCAGAAATATCCTTTATAATAAGTAAAGAGGTAGCTTCATAAAACATAAACTCATACTTAAAGGAGTTGTCCAACCTTGAAACTGATTTTATGGACCTGAAATTGTTTAGCATAAAGAAAAAAGGCATCTACTTCTTCATCAGTTCTCCATTCCAGCACCATGGGTCCCGTCCACTCTGCTTCTGGGCCCCTGTGGTTTGAAAGTGTGATGGCTGTACCAGTGTATGTAACCACAAACAAGACCTCACACTCCGATTCACAGAGGACCAGAAGCAGTGGGAATGGGACCCTCAGCACTAGAACGGAGTGCCCGTGTAGAGCTGTATTTTTTAACACTTTTGGGGACAAACCTCAAATTGGTTTGGGGATCGGACAATTTCTTTAAGCTGCTAATACATATGAGATACCGTGTCTCTCCCAAAAGTTATCTGTCCCAATCTCCTTATGCACATTCATTGTTGGCTTGGTTGAACATAGGAGTTTTGTGAATAGGAGAGGGAGGGATACTGCTGCCAGACACTTCTGGTGGCAGTTTAAATCTCCCCAAAAATAAAAGGGTCAGCAATGTGAAATCCAACATACTGACCTTCTCTCCCCAATATTTGAGATCGGGGGAAAGTCAAGTGGCGCCCATACACATCATATGGTTGGTTGATCCCACTGAAATTGGCAGGTTCAGCTGACATAGATCTAATGTAGATGGCCAGCTTTAGGTTTTCATTCATCTGGGGCAAACACTCAGTTCACTCTAGCCCTATATCTAACTAACCCGGTTAAAGCATGGTGACTTGTTGGCACTCCTTACCTGGGACACATGCCTTTATCTCACCTCAGCTAAGGTTTTGCTAAAAATGCTGCAAGATAATTTTTAATAATTCATTTTACACATATGAAATGTATCAAAATGTATCCAATTCAGTTTACAATAAAGATGCCTTCTAAACTTTAACCGATATCTTCAATAGTTATATTCCTCATTGATCATATACAGGACTCTCATATTGCTATATAATTAACTTTTGACAGTAGATCATTTAAATCTAAATCTACATGAAATATATGTTTTTCTGTTCCTAAGTAAAGTCCTTATCGCATAATTTGTCTTCAGAAACAACTTCGGATTTTTTAATGCCATTTATAATTTTAGATTAGAAAGCATTCTGACCTTAATTAGCAGTCATGTAAAAATTATGAGACAAATCTTTGAATGTGAAAGACGTAACTTATCAAATGTTTGAATTCACCATTTAGAAGGCTGATTTTTAAGCATTTCCATATTTCTCAAGTAGCACTTAATTTAATCTTAGCCCCATTTCTTTCAATAAACCATTGTTGGGTCTCTTAAGCAGTGCAGCTTCCTCCTCTAAGTCATCTCCCCGTGAAATTGGTTTAATGAAGCAGAAAGGTATGAAGCATTAGCAACCCTGGAATTCATGCAGTAGCACTTCATTTTTCAGGCTCATTCGCATTTTCACCCTAATTTATAAAATCAGCACACAATGATTTTATCATGGTCATTACATCAGTATATATTACTGACTATTCTATATCAGGCCGGTTAGTCAAGCTGTTGAAATGATATCTATTACCAGAGAAGAAAAATAGCAGGGGTTCAGTGAAAAATGAGCAAGGAGCAAAATGACTCCTCTGATATTAAAATGAATGTATGATTAGAACACAAACAAGATAGAGGACGTGTCACTGCCTCAGTTATCACTTCAACCGAGACGCAAAATATATAATATTTTATTAATTAAATTAACCGTGGAACTCCTTATAGAAGTGTTATAACTAAAATTAAACTTGAATAATTATTATTACTCCATATATATCAGAGCATTAAGCATTATTGAATGTTCTCTTTTTTAAAAGGGTTGCAGCTTTTAGGACATGTTTAATAGAGGGAACCAACACTTGTAACACCTCCATTAGCTACAGGTCAGAGGCACATCCAATGCAGCTCTGGACAGTAAAAGACAGAAAATTGGTATTTGAAATCAGTGGATACAGTGGGTGTTCAATTATCCCAATGAGAATTCTTAATAAAGTTGATTGTGTGGGCCAAAAATTAAGACTAGTGGAGCAGGCAGACACCTAGGAAGCCATTAAGTAGGGAGTGACATTTATGAGTTAAAACCCCCATAAATATTACTGTTTTGACATCCAAAACCATCGAAATGGGGCATAGCTGACCGTCTAATGTGTATGGGGAACCCCTGACTCTCCCTCGCCAGATGTCATTGGATAGAAGGATTGGAGAAAAGCCAGTGTCAGAAGTAGCTTTCTCCTATCTTTCCATCGACAGCACATACACACTCAGCCAAACCAAGCGTGTATGTGTATGGGGGAGTTGAGAGAGATATCTATTGTCTTCGCTATTGAATGTGTATGGCCAACTTTACTAAACTCCAAAATTGCTCTGGTTGTAAATTTCTTTGTGCAGCCAATGGGTAGGTTTGTTCGAGCTGGTAAGATGCCGCAAGTGTCAAGGAGTGCTTCTCTTTATCATAACAGTGGAAATGAAAGGAATAATTGTGCATCCGGTCTGAACTTCAGAAACAGGTCAAAGAGGGATATAAACCCTACCTTGGGCTCCAAGATAGCTTGTCATACCCTTGGTGTAGGCTTCCAATAGTGAGAGCCCCACCAGAGACTTTCAATTGAATCTACAATCTGTGGTTTACCAGATTGCAGGAATATGGTATTATCCCAGTGGTTCAATCTGGGTCTTGCTGAATGGGGAGACATTTTCTGCTTTTTGTTCCACTGAGCCATAAAGAACTATATGGAAGTTGCCAGAGATTAAATGTGTTTAATTAATTCTTCAGATCTGGGAGCATTTTATAAACAACTAGCAGAAAGACCCGGCTTCGCCTGGGTATATTTCATCTATTTATTTAATGTTTCTGTGTGTCGTTGCAGAGAGAAAGTCAATGCAGCTGACAGAAATTGATTTTTACCTTCATTTTTTCAATCCCTATTGGCTGCGGAGTGGGAGGGGGTGTGGTTTAATGGGACACGGGGGGGGGTTAAGTCCTTCATTTCAGGGTGGCCTGAATTATAGGTTAATGCCATGGTAATTTGAGGAAACACAATGGGTAGCAGTGGAAGAAAACATTGCTTTGCGCGGGTATATTTAATCTATTTCATTTAATGTTTCTGTGTGTCGTTGCAGAGAGAAAGTCATCCTCCCTCCCATCCCTGCAGCTGAAAGATGTTAATTTTTACCTTCAATTGTTCAATCTCCATTGGCTGCGGAGTGGGAGGGGTCATGGCCTGACTGAGTCGGGGGCGTGACGTTGCAAGACCTGGGGCGGGGTTTTAAGTCCTTCTTTTGATGGTGGCCAGAATTATAGGTCGATGCCATGGTAATTTATGAGGACACGCCATGGGTAACAGTGGAAGAAAACATTGCTTTGCACGGGTATATTTAATCTATTTCATTTAATGTTTCTGTATGTTGTTGCAGAAAGAAATCCAACTTCCCTCCCACCCCTGCAGCTGACAGAAGTTGATTTTTACCTTCATTTTTTCAATCCCCGTTGGCTGCGGAGTGGGAGGGGGCGTGGCCTGACAGAGTCGGAGCGTGGTTTCGAGAAATCTGGGGCGGGGGTCAGAGTGGCATGAATTACAGGTCGATGACATGGTAATTTATGGGGACCCGCAATGGGTAGCAGTGGAAAAAAATATCTTTTATTAGTACTGAATGGTCGTAGTCTAAAATTAGTCAATTTCATCTAGAATTTTTGTGTGTCGTTGCAGAGAGAAATTCACCCTCCCACCCCTGCAGCTGATTTTTTTCAATCCCCGTTGCCTGCGGAGTGGGAGGGGGCGTGGCCTGGCAGAGTTGGGGGTGTGGATTATCAAGATGCTTTGAACGGTTGTAGTCTGAAATTAGTCTATTTCATCTAAAATTTTGTGTGTCATTGCAGAGAGAAATTCACCCTCCCACCCCTGCAGCTGACAGAAGTTTATTTTTCCCTTCATTCTTTCAATCCCTGTTGGCTGCGGAGTGGGAGGGGGCATGACCTGACAGAGTTGGGGGTGTGGCTTAGCAAAGCGCTTCGCATAAGTGATTTAATCTATTTCATTTAATGTTTCTGTGTGTCGTTGCAGAATGGCTGCAGAGTGGGAGGGGGCGTGGTCTGACAGAGTTGGGGACGTGACTTAGCAAGACGATTCAGTTGTAGTCTATAATTAGTCTATTTTATCTAAAATTTTTGTGTGTCGTTGCAGAGAGAAATTCACCCTCCCACCCCTGCAGCAAACAGAAGTTTATTTTTACCTTTATTTTTTCAATCCCCGTTGGCTGCGGAGTGGGAGGGGGCGTAACCTGACAGAGTCGGGGGCGTGGATTAGCAAGACGCTTCGCATGGATGTATTTAATCTATTTCATTTAATGTTTCTGTGTGTCGTTGCAGAAAGAAAGTCAACCTCCCACCGATCCCTGCAGCTGACAGAAGTTGATTTTTACCTTTATTTTTTCAATCCCTGTTGGCTGCGGAGTGGGAGGGGGCGTGGCCTTACAGAGTCGGGGCGTGGCTTAGCAAAGCGCTTCGCATAGGTGCATTTAATCTATTTCATTTAATGTTTCTGTGTGTCGTTGCAGAATGGCTGCGGAGTGAGAGGGGGCGTGGCCTGACAGAGACGGGGCGTGGCTTAGCAAAAGGCTTCGAACGGTTGTAGTCTATAATTAGTCTATTTCATCTAAAATTTTTGTGTGTCGTTGCAGAGAGAAATTCACCCTCCCACCCCTGCAGCAAACAGAAGTTTATTTTTACCTTCATTTTTTCAATTCCCATTGGCTGCGGAGTGGGAGGGGGCGTGACCTGACAGAGTCGGGGGCGTGGATTAGCAAGACGCTTTGCATGGGTGTATTTAATCTATTTTATTTAATGTTTGTGTGTGTTGTTGCAGAAAGAAAGTCAACCTCCCACCCATCCCTGCAGCTGACAGAAGTTGATTTTTACCTTTATTTTTTCAATCTCTGTTGGCTGCGGAGTGAAAGAGGGTGTGGCCTGATGGAGTCGGGGGTGTGGCTTAGTGAGACCTGGGGTGGGGGTTTTAAGTACTTCTTTTAGGGTGGCCTGAATTAAAGGTCAATACCATGCTTATTTATGAGCCCATGCAATAGACAGCAGTGGAGGAAAATATCTTTTATTACTACTGAACTGTAGTAATAGAAAAAAACATAAGTTATATTTATGGTAACCGGAATACCTTTAACAGTGTCAGTGAATAGAAATGGATGAGATCCTCAGCTGCTGATAATTACCTGGTTGTTATGGAAACCTGCCCTCCCTGTGTGCCTTTGCAGAGAATGGCAGTTGGAGTTTAAAACCAAAGTTCCCAGTTGTAATGTTGGCTAATGGAGATCATATTTTGGGGAATATCTCAGGAACGGTATGTCCTAGAGAGATGAGACCTGGTCTAAAACCTTCCCGGACACCTGATGTACCTGTGTGCCGAATTTGGTGAAAATCGGTCCAGTAGTTTGGTCGCGCATAGAGAACAGACAGACAGACAGACAGACAGAAACTCATTTTTATATTATTAACCCCTTCACGCTATATGACGAGTATACTCGTCATGGAGCACTGCTATTTAATGCTCCATGACGAGTATACTCGTCATTACATTAAACTGTCACCATGTCTGCTGACATGGTGACAGTGCTGAGACCCCGGCTGTTACTTACAGCCAGGGGTCTCAGCTTACCAGCCCGGGACCAATGGGGGCGATCCCGGGCTAGCGATCGCTGTGATTGGCTAGTCTATACAGACTAGCCAATCACAGCGATGCAATGCTTTTTAATGTAAAAAAAAAAATAAATAAATAATTTTTTTCACAATGTATATATTATATACACCCCCCCACCCCAGATCACTATTTTTAGCCATTTTTCAGGGGGCGGGTGGGGGGGTGTAATGTGCGGCGGGCGGGCGGGCGGTATGGCGGCGGCATCGCCGCCGCATTGATTTTCAGGATGGCGAGCGGGTGAAGCAGAGTATCAGCATACAGCTGATACTCTGCTTCAAACTGCTGACATCGGTGCTGGCGCCGATGTCAGCAGTTTAACCCCTTCCATGCCACAGTCCGTAGGGACCGCGGCATGGAAAGGGTTAACAGGGAGGGAGCTCCCTCCCTCTCCCATCGGCGCTGCGGTGCGCTGGCAGCGCCGATGGTGTGGGCTGAAGAGGGGGAGGAAGCTCCCTCCCCCTTCCATCGGGACGCTGTTCTGCTCTGGCAGCGTCCCGATGGTTACCATGGCAACCAGACGCTTTCAGAAGCGTCTGCTTGCCATGGTGTAAGCTAAGCCTCATCAGGCTCCTGCTAAAGGCAGGAGCCTGACAAGGCTTAGCAAGAATGAAAATACACTGCAGTACACTATACAGTGTACTGTAGTGTATTATAGAACAATCAGACCCACTGGTTCTTCAAGAACCAAGTGGGTCTGAGTCTAAAAAAGTGTGAAAAAAAAAAAAGTTAAAAAAAAAGTTAAAAAAAGTTTTAAAAAAATCCTATTTTTCCCCCCAAAACTCAAATTTAAAATTAGTAAAAAAAGAAAAAAAATACCCCAATCATGTTAGGTATCGCCACGTTCGTAACAACCTGCTCTACAAAAATATCACATGCCCTGACCCCTCAGGTGAACACCGTAAAAAAAATAAAATAAAAACAGTGTCAAAAAAGCCATTTTTTGTCACTTAACATCACAAAAAGTGTGCCCCTTAAAATAGTACCAATCTAACCGTTACCTCTTCCCGCAAAAAATGAGCCCCTACCTGAGACAATTGCCCAAAAAATAAAAAAACTACAGCTCTCACACTATGGAGAGACTAAAACATGATTTTTTTGTTTAAAAAATGATATTATCGTGTAAAACTTAAATAAATAAAAAAAACTATACATGTTAGGTATCACCACATCCGTAACAATCTGCTCTACAAAAATATCACATGAGTTAACCCCTCAGGTGAACACAGTAAAAAAAATAAAATAAAAACGGTAAAAAAAGCCATTTTTGTCACTTTACGTCACAAAAATTTTAATAGCAAGCGATCAAAAAGGCGTATGCCCCTCAAAATAGTACCAATCTAACCGTCACCTCTTCCCGCATAAAATGAGCCCCTACCTGAGACAATTGCCCAAAAAATAAAAAAACTACAGCTCTCAGACATTGGACAGATTAAAACATGATTTTTTTGTTACAAAAATGATATTATTGTGTAAAACTTAAATAAATAAAAAAAACTATACATGTTAGGTATCGCCACGTCCGTAACAACCTGCTCTACAAAAATATCACAGGAGTTAACCCTCAGGTGAACACAGTAAAAAAATAAAAATAAAAACTGAGCCAGAACATCCATTTTTGGTTACCTTGCCTAACAAAAAGTGTAATATAAAGCGATCAAAAATCATATGTAACCCAAAATAATATCAATAACACTGTCACCTTATCCCTTAGTTTCCAAAATATGGGCACTTTTTGGTTGTTTCTACTGTAGGGGTGCATCAGGGGGGCCTCAAATGGGACATGGAGTCTGAAAACCAGTCCAGCAAAATTTGCCCTCCAAAAACCATTTGGCGCACCTTTCCTTCTGCGCCCTGCTGTGCGCCCATACAGTAGTTTACAATCACATGTGGGGTGTTTCTGTAAATCGCAGAATCAGGGTAATAGTTTTTGAGTTTTGTTTGGCTATTAACCCTTGATGTGTTACAGGAAAAAATGGATTAAAATGGAAAATCTGCCAAAAAAGTGAAATTTAGAAATGTCATCTCCATTTTCCTTTAAATCTTGTGGAAGACATAAAGGGTTAACAAAGTTAGTAAAATTAGTTTTGAAAACCTTGAGGGGTGTAGTTTCTAAAATGGGGTCATTTATGGTGGTTTCTATTATGTTAACCCCACAAAGTGACTTCAGAACTGAACTGGTGCTTAAAAAAAATGGTTTTGGAAAATTTCTTAAAAATTTTAAGAATTACTTCTAAAATTCTAAGCCTTCTAACGTCCCCAAAAAATAAAATTATATCTACAAAATGATGGTAACATAAAGTAGACATATGGGAAATGTAAAGTAATAACTATTTTGTGAGAAATCACAATGTGCCTTAAAAGCAGAGAAATTCAAAGTTTGAAAATTACAATTTTTTCCAAATTTTCTGTAAATTTAGGATTTTTTAATAAATAAAGGTGATTTATATTGACTCAAATTTACCACTGTCATGGAGTACAACGTGTCACGAGAAAACAATCTCAGAACGGCTTGGATAAGTAAAAGTGTTTCAAAGCTATTACCACATAAAGTGACACATGTCATATTTCCAAAATTTGGCCTGGTCCTTAAGGTGAAAAATGGCTATGTCATGAAGGGGTTAAGAGATATTTGAGATTTACACAAAAAGCTATTTATTTGTGTATTGTCATTAATAGAACTGCTTCCAATGGCAGCCGGTGTGATCCAACATTAGTGCAGGGTACAGTTGAGTCCACCTGGGTGTAATGTATTCTCAGTATAACTACAGCTGTTCTGTGAAGGCCTCAAAAGTTTGTTAGTGAATATTAGTGATCAAACAGCATCTTGAAAAGCAAGGAACACAACAGACAGGTCAGGGATAAAGTTGTGGAGAAGTGTAAATCAGGGTCAGGTTATTAAAAAAATGTCTCAGGCTCTGAACAGATCACGGAGCATTGTTCAATCCATCATCCAAAAAGGATGAGTATGGCACAAGTGCAAACCCTCTAAAGCATAACTGACCACCTAAACTTCTCATCACAGCAAGGAAAGCATTAATTAGAGAAACAGCCAAGAGGCTGATGGTCACTGGAGGAGCTGCAGAGATCCTCAGCTCAGGTGGGAGAATCTGTCCACAGGACAACTACCATATTTTTCGCCCTATAAGACGCACTTTTTTTCCCCCAAAAGTAGGGGGAAAAATGCGGTGCGTCTTATAGGGCGAATACAAGTGAGCGCTTCCATAACAGCGTCAGGTCATAGTACGTGCCAGCAGGGAAGAGAGAGGAGCGCGGAGCGTGGGACCGGACGGCAGCGGCAGCGCAGAACAGGTAAATATGGTCTTTAAGTGGCTGGGTGGGCTGATCTGAGGTCTGATAGGGGCACAAGACGCTGATCTGAGGCGTGAAGGGGCACAAAACGCTAATCTGAGGTCTGATGGGGGCACATTCTGCTGATCTGAGGTCTGATGGGGGCACATTCTGCTGATATGAGGTCTGATGGGGGCACATTCTGCTGATGTGAGGTCTGATGGGGGCACATACTGTTGCTCTGAGGTCTGATGGGGGCACATTCTGCTGATTTGAGGTATGATGGGGGCACATTCTGCTGATTTGAGGTATGATGGGGGCACATTCTGCTGATCTGAGGTCTGATGGGGGCACATTCTGCTGATCTGAGGTCTGATGGGGGCACATTCTGCTGATGTGAGGTCTGATGGGGGCACATTACTGTTGCTCTGAGGTCTGATGGGGGCACATTCTGCTGATTTGAGGTATGATGGGGGCACATTCTGCTGATTTGAGGTATGATGGGGGCACATTCTGCTGATTTGAGGTATAATGGGGGCACATTCTGCTGATTTGAGGTATGATGGGGGCACATTCTGCTGATCTGAGGTCTGATGGGGGCACATTCTGCTGATCTGAGGTCTGATGGGGGCACATTCTGCTGATCTGAGGTCTGATGGGGGCACATTCTGCTGATCTGAGGTCTGATGGGGGCACATTCTGCTGATCTGAGGTCTGATGGGGGCACATTCTGCTGATCTGAGGTCTGGTGGGAGCACAGTGAGATGGTATGGGGGCACAGGGGGCTGATATGGGGGTCTGATGTGATGTCCTTAAATTTATGGGCAGTCTGATAAGAGGATCTGATGAAAAATATTTTTTTCTTATTTTCCTACACTAAAACCTAGGTGCGTCTTATGGGCCGGTGCGTCTTATAGGGCGAAAAATACGGTATTAGTCATGTACTCCACAAATCTGACCTTTATGGAACAGTGGCAAGAAGAAAGCCATTTTTGAAAGCAAGCCATAAGAAGTTTTGGTTGCAGTTTGCCACAAGCTATATAGGGGAAACAGCAAACATGTGGAAGAACTGCTCTGGTCAGATGAGACCAAAGTTGAACTTTTAGGCCTTGCAAAATTCTATGTGTGGTGAAAACTAACACTGCACATCAACCTGAACACAACATCTACAAACATAGTGGTGGCAGCATCATGCAGTGGGGATACTTTTCTTCAGCAGGGACAGGGAAGCTGGTCAGAGTTGATGGAAAAATGGATGGAGCTAAATATAGGCCAATCCTGGAGGAAAACCTGGTAGAGGCTGCAAAAGACTTGAGGTTCACCTTCCAGCAGGACAACAACCTTAAACATACAGCCAGAGCTACAATGGAATGGTTTAGATCAAAGCACATTCATGTGTTAGAATGGGCCAGTCAAAGTCCACATCTAAATCCCATTGAAAATCTGTGGCAAGTCTTGAAAATTGCGGTTCACAGACTCTCTCAATCTAATCTGACTGAGCTTGAGAAATTTTGCTAAGAAGAATGGGCAAAAATGTCAGCATCTAGATGTGCCAAGCTGGTAGATACATACCCAAAAGACTTGCAGCTGTAATTGAAGCGAAAGGTGGTCCTGCAAAGTATTGACTCGGGGGCTGAATACAAATGCATGCCACACTTTCCAGATTTTTATTTATTAATTTTTTTTTTAAATTCACACTTGTGGGTGTAACATGAAAAAATGTTAAAAAGTTCAAAGGGTATAAAAACTTTTTTAAGGCACTGTATATGGAGGAATTACAGATAGTCTACAGTCATTACTTACCATTAAAAACCTAAACATCAGTGTTCATATTTTGTAATATGTAATGAGATGCCATATTGTGAGGTCTTGGGTTGTCAGTCACTTGTTAAAGAGGACCTGTCACCTCTCCTGACATGTCTGTTTTATTAACTACTTGTATTCCCCATGTAATAAAAATTCTGGAGCAAGTATTCTTATGGCTCTATGTTGTGCCATTCCTTTATTATTTCTACTAAACACTTAAGAAACTATAGCAAAGGGCTTCCTGACACCTCCAAAATCAGTTTCCGCCATTTAGGGTAGGCTCCACGAAACAGACCATATTTTTCGCCTCATATGACGCATTTCCCCCCCCCCCAAAAGTGTGGGAGGGAAATGTTGTTGCCTTTTATGGGGTGAATACTAATCAGCGCTTCCATTATGGAAGCACTCATTAGTACTGGAGGACCGGGAAGCGGTGAAGGCTCTGTATTCACCGTTTCCTGGTCTTCGGCTGTCGGCTGCACTATGGCAGCACACAGCGTGAGGGCGCTCTGTGACCTCTGTGCGCGTCGGTTCACGGCACAGCCGGAGGCAGGAAGAGCAGGAGGAGTGCTGGAGGTAAGGAGCGGCAGCATCCAGGAGCAGGAGAGTTGAGTGTCTTTTTTTATTTTAAGTGCTTTGTGGCATAGGGGCCAATATGAGGCAATGTAGGCTGATAGGCTGATATGGGGGCTGATGATAGGCATAGGGGCTGATATGGGGACTGATAAGAGGCATGGGGGCTGATATAGGGGCTGATGAAAGGCAATGGGGGCTGATGAAAGGATGCTGGGGGCTCATATGAGGCAATGGGGACTGATGAGCAGCATATGGGGGCTGATATGGGGGCTGACGAGATTCATGGGGGCTAATGAGAAGCTTGTGGCTCTTATCTGAGGTCTGATTGGGAGTCATTCACATTGGGGTCTAAGCTGTGGTCAGATTGGGGGTCTGATCTGAGGTCTTATTGGGGTCTTATTAACATTGAGGGTCTGACTGGTGGTCTGACTGAGGTCTAATGAAAAATATCTTTTTCCTATTGTCCTCCTCTAAAACCTAAGTCCATCTTATGGGCCGGTGCGTCTTATAGTGTGAAAAATACAGTAACTATACTTTTCATGTAAAAATCCTCTAATCCTGAGAAATACTTATTTTATGCAAATAAGGTTTCTAGTTCACCATGGATGGGACTGCTTCACCTTGTGCACCATCACTCTGCAAGCAACGCCACACGACACTTACACTCTTGCTTGAGTGAGAGTCCCCAAAATGTCATAATCTTTAGCAGTGACTCAGGGGAAGCCAGGTGCACTGGAGTGACCCTGCCCATGGTGCACCTAAAACCGTATTTGCATAAATATAAAACTAAGCTTTTCTGAGGATTAGAGGACCAGAGTTTCACAAGAAAAATATGCTCATGTTTCAAGGCCTCTACCATACACGGCATTATGCTTACTTTGAAACTGATTTTGGAGGTGACAAACTCTCTTGATTTATTCATAAATCTAGCTTTCAAGTCATGAGTACTGCATTACCTTCCTGTAAACTGTAGGTGTCACTAATACAAACAACTGTACTAAATGGTTAGTTCATATCACAAAGGAACATTCCCTCCTAAAACCAAAAACTTTAACCTGAATATATACCATTAATTTGTTCATTTGTTATAAATTGTGTTTCTAGAAAAGAACCCAATATACACCCAATATTCCGTATCTGGCTTTTTTACTCCCACATGGGTATAACCCAGCTTTCCTAGAATAATACATTGCAAATCTGCTGAGCTGTGGAGCAACAATTTATTTCGCACATTTAGAGTGTGTTATACCCCAATGCGAATACAAAGAATTTTCTCACTGTTGTGATATAAGCTTATTAAATTACAATGGACCAGTGTCAGAGACACATATGTAGCTGGTGTCAGAAATAAATGAACAGTAGCAGTGTAAGCAATTAATGGCTGATGTGCCATGTAATCAAAGCTTTAGGTCAGGGATCATCAAGATGCAGTGAGGTTACATCACCCCATCTGTTGATAACGGACATGGATGTCTGCTGCCATCAGATTAGCTTTAACGACTTTCTAATGAGACAACTGGTCACTGGCAGATTTATGTCACATGTGTAAATTAGTCAAGTGCAATAAAAAGCAACAAAGAAATGAAATAATACGTAGTAAACAACTGCTAGGTCTTAGAGTCCAGTCAGTTAGACTACTCTAATGGATACAATGTTACCACAACACATAGATAAAAAGAATCCTAAATTTTGTGCATTTGATATTTGGATATTTATTCAAAATATCTGCGGTTACGAAAGAGCTACAATAATGTAAACAAAATCCTAAATTATTAGGAAATGATTGAATAAAATGTGTTGTCATTTGGAACTACTTAATATATATTAATATGCAGTATGGTAGGTAATATAATACTGAGTAATGTATACTATATAAATTAGAAAATAATAATAATAACATTATATTATACACACTATATTATATACTAATTTAAACAATGCTTTATTTGCATTATATAAAGTTTACAATGTGTTTTTTTTCTGGAAGTCAGCAGGTAATACCTGATTTACTTCTATAGTGCTTATTTAGATTGGGCCCAATGTACAAACCTGTGGCTGTATATAGATATCACAAAATGTCTAGGTAGGGGAGATGCTGTTAGCTACCAAATAGATTTCTTCTTCACTTTTCAAAGGACTTCTGAAAAATAATATCTGGACCCTGACTGACTGCCATGGGTAACAAAAAAATCCACAAAAATGCATGAAAGAAACACCCTAAACAGAGAGCAGTTCTATCATTACGCATTTTAATTTTGAATAAACGCTAAATCAGTTTGAGGAGTAATTAATTCATCTAATTTGTTTACTTTTTGTGGATTGTAGATATTCTTGCCATTACAGTAGCCAATCTTCTGATAAAAGAACAGGTAATTATAATACATTTTCATTTTTCAATGACCAGTCTACTGCCCCAAAGACTTTTTTAAATCGGTGATGTTTCAGAAACAATACATAATTGGAATGAGACAGAATGTGGTCAGAAAAGGCAGATATTTATTGAAAATATTTCTGTGACATTCATACTGAAGCCAGTCATAAATGGGAACACGTGGCCCGAATCCAGCAAGCATTCTGAGTTCTTTAAAAGGGTTTTTAAAAGACTTTAATAGTGATGACCTATCCTTTGGATAGGTCATCAGTATCTTATCGGTGGGAGGTCCTACACCCGGACCCGAGCTGCTCAGCTGTTTGAGAAGGCAGCAGTGCTTATGTGAGCACCGTGGCCTTCTCCGTGCTTATCAAGCATAGCACTATACATTTTATGGTGACTGTGCCTGGTATCGTGGTCGGCCCTATTTACTTCTATGGGGCTGAGCTGCAAGACTGCCTTCTCAAACAGCTGATCGGCACAGCAGATCGACCTCTGCTGAGGATAGGTCATCAGTATTAAGGTCTCGGTCGATAACTTCTTTAAGGCTTCATTCACACGACCGTATTTTGTTTCCGTGTCCATTCCATTTTTTTTGCGGACCGTATGCGGAACCATTCATTTCAATGGGTCCGCAAAAAAAAAACGGAAGGTACTCCGTATGCATTCCATTTCCGTATGTCCGTATTTCCGTTCCGCAAAAAAGATAGAACATGTCCTATTCTTGTCCGTTTTGCTGACAAGGATAGGCATTGTTACAATGGATCCGCCAAAAAAACGGAAACACGGATGACATACGGAACGTCATCCGTTTTGTTTGCGGATCCGCAATATACGGAACAGAAAACATATACGGACGTGTGAATGAAGCCTAACTATGACATACATCCACAGAATTTTGTAGCAATGCAAATGATCAAGCACAAGATGTTCATACTACAGTATATAAAGAATATTTTGGCCAAATAAGCCCCCTTCACAATATGCTTCTGTCAAATGGTTTTCTAGGCAGATGTGTCTTAAAGACTGTTATGGAATCTGTATCTGTCAGATTGTAGCATGGGACTTCTGGGCATGGCAAATTGCTATACAGGATTGTGTAGCAGGCCCTTAAAAGCCTCCTAAACCAAATGAACAATAACAACAGCCTACCCTGTAACAATGCCTACTACAGCTGCCACCATAACATCGCCAGTCATATTTGGTCCTATAAAAGATCTGACCATGTGCTTTCCACTTTTGCATCCTTGGAGGCAGCTATTCTTGGGTGACCTGAGGAACTAAGGGAAGAATTTATCAACCTATGCTCTCCAGAATCCTGTTTTTTAAAAGTCACAAAATAGGGCTTTTCAACTTTTTTTGGGCTTAGTTGCATCTTTATGCCACTTGATCCAGTTTTGCAAAGTGGATATGTGGATAGCTATGCTAATTAGTTTCACTCCAGATTTATCACTGCAACTTTTTTAAAAATTCACAAAAAGTCACAAAATCACTCCAGTAGAGGAGTGGCATTAAAAAAACTGTAGCAGCATTTTTAGACAAAAGCTTTAGATTCGTTAAGAAATAATCTGCAACATTAATACATTTTGTAAAATATGCCAAGCAAAACTGCCTTCCGATATTAACCTCACAATGTCATCTGATAACTGTCACCATGTGAGCAAATTATGGAAATAGCAATCTCTGCTCCTGATATTTCGGATACAATTTAGAACATTTAAGGCAGAAAACGTTCCATGTTTGACACTTGGTGAAGGTTAAAAAAAATGTAAACTTTGATGCCCTAGCTATTTTTATATCTACACTTTTATTATCTCCTGACTTTAGGTGTAATGGCCTTTAAGTAATAATTATTATGTAATTCATGGAAAAGTTACTTCTACCTGTCCCTGCGTCGTGGACTGAAACAAACGCCATTCGTCCGACTTATTTCTGTAGTTAGAAGTATCATATATTTATTTCTCTAGTTTCAATATATGCTGAACACAGATGTAAATGAGATTCAGAAAGGTTTGAGCTGCTGAGTAATAAGCTCTGTCCATCTCTTCATTCTGCTCACTTCCACGTCATGGGGCATTCTTTATCTGTGAACCTTAGGAGACATTGGCAGCCTTGCTGGAGATATTCACTCATTGCAAGGATTAAAGGTGAAATCAGTTGCATTGGTAGAGCCTGCTGCTGTGTCACCAGTGTGACTCCTCTAATCTCTCCCCAAGACACTAAGATCATAACTGATTTTTTTGCTCTTCCCTGGGGAACAATTTGTTGTTGCCCAAAGCAATCAGGAAACAAGGCTGAATTAGCTTTAATATGCACCTGCCCCAAGGGAGAAGATGCTGTGCAAGCCAAAGGGAGGCCGCCGCTCCTTCGTTTGTGTAATTAAACAACCTGTGAAAAATGTGACAATGTGATTTTCCCGAGAGACTTGAGAGGAGCTGTAAAACTGTTCACCTTCTGCATATCAGAGCAGTGCATGGACTTGCAGGAATGGAGCAGAAGTCTGTCTCTGGAGTCTCTTGAACGGAATGAGGTCTGCACTCGTGGTTGTGGATGGTTGCTTGTGGAAGACTTGTCAGTCAATACCATAAAGTAGTTCACACCACTCCAAAATTGTGATGCAATGAATTCATATTTCATTTTGAGTGATTGTACATCCAGATAACGATCTAGGTATGAAATAATATGTATCAATGTAG
Organism: Rhinella marina; assembly: GCA_900303285.1. NCBI lineage: Eukaryota > Metazoa > Chordata > Amphibia > Anura > Bufonidae > Rhinella > Rhinella marina. The sequence continues at coordinate 193,973 of ONZH01017491.1, forward strand.
ATTATGCCACTTAATCCCAAACCGGATGTTTATAATGGTTTTGTGAAAATAAACAGGGAACGTTTAAAAAGTTGATAGAACTGTCACCATATATATTTAATAATAATAATAATAATGATATACAGTAATACAGTAAAATTAATGAAAATGTGCAAAAGTCTGGTTCTCACTCCCCCTTTCCTGAATTTACATCCTTACCCAGCCTTTGGTTGTACTTGAAGAACCATACTATGTATCTATGTAAATATGTAAGTACACAGTTGAGTCACATTTTTATGACCACCAGCTAATATCCAAAGTAACCACACAGACAGCAGCTAGTTGGGCTGGTAGTGTCTCAATAAGGTTCTGGTAGGCCATGCTAACTGTAATGCATCCCACAGCTGTAGGAGGGTGCTTGAGGGAGGATCCATAGAGTTAACATTACGATTCGTCTTGCTGGCAGATCTCATCTTCCCCAGGGGGTGTATGGGTGTACGTGATCTGCAAGGATGGATTCATACTTGATTAAGGGTGCCTTCCACATGGATGAGTGGACCCAGAGTATGCCATGAAAGAATTTGCCCAGACCATAACGCTGCCACCACCAGTTTGCTTCCAGCAATGTTTAGAAGGTATTTGTTCTCTGATGTGTCTCACTTGACACGCCAACGTCCATCTGTTCGATGAAGCAGAAAACAGTCATCGGAAAAGGCAACCAGCGGATGTCCAATTTCAAAATTTCATCAAAGCCTTTTCTGCTGATACAACTTTGTTAGGAGAGGTGCGGTGAACATCCGTCTGTTTTGGAGCCCCATAAGCAGTAGGGTTCACTGAACTGTTATTTTAGACATACGTCTGCCTGAAAGGATCCTGGAAATAAACAACCCGTTTAAAGGGGTTGTCTTTGAATTTCATAATTGGGGAAAGTTTAGTTTGGCCATGCATTGCTACTACAGGGTACTCTGGTTTGACAGGGGTCTCATGGCCACTGCTGCCAATGACTAGCCGCAACTGTGACTTGTCCTCCAGGTGTGACATGACGCATTAGGGACTCATCACAGCTGCGGCCATTGCGGGGAGCAAAGCTGCTAGAACCCAGCAACAGGGAGCAAGTAAATATGCTTCCCTCGGCAGATCCAGCCACATGGGGGGTGTCTTTTTGAAAGGCCCTCGACGTTAAATTACCCATTTAAGCTTTGATTATATCACACAATCCAACCAGAAGTCATTAGATTTAATAAGCATAAAAACAGCAAAGAGATTTTATTTACGTAACTTAATTTTATCATCCTAGTTTTAACACTTTAACTGTCAATTTTGTACTAGAATAATAATATCTTAACTTTACAGAAATGATTGAATATTTGTCTTATTTAATATCCTGTTTGCCTTATTGTTTGCTTTATTTAATATCCTGTTTGCAATTCTACTGCCTTTCATGGCCTAATCCTCCATGCTGAGAGGGAAACCACTGGAATGGTCCAATTACCTAAAACTAGGTGTCCTGTGGTCTTCATTCGCCCTTTCTGATGCTTCACAACAGTAGTGCCCACCACTGGTGAGTTCTCATTCTCTGATTAGCCATCATCAGAGTCCATTCTGCAATTGTTGAGTAAATGGCCATAATGAACTATAATTTCCCATTTTAAAAGCCCATTAAAAGGTTGAGTCTATAGCCCATAGCATAAAACCAATTTCTGCTTCTAAATAGAACATATGCACTACTAAAGTATGGCTAATATTTGCACTGTCTGTACTGGTTACACTCACCGGGATCGACTATTTGCGTGTGTATTCTCTAAATACACACAGATGTTTAAACATATCCCTTGGTCGAGGGACAAAATGTGGGAAAGTCTATAAGGATTCCTTGCTGAATTCTGCGATATTTCTTTCAGTTATGATGACTTGTCATAACCCAAGTTCTGTGTCTTCGCCTGCTCTGCTGGGGCTTCCATTACCAATCTCCAATCTAGACCTGCACCCTGTACCTAAGCTCTGTTCTTGGAATCTGTATACCAAATAATGGGCTTTCTTATGCAGGGAAGGGCCCTTGTGGTATAAACAGGTGACCTTGTGGCTGCATCCTATACCCCAAATCTATCCTGTATCCTGTTCTCCAATATGGAGAACATACCCTATTATCATGGCTTACGCATAAGTCCATTGGTGAAAGTGGAACCTCACTCTGCTGCAGTGCAAGAATTAAACCCTACTCCCGGTATGATTCAGCTCCTATGCTGTTCGTCATGTGTTAATTAGCTTCTGTTATATGTTACTGTACGTGCCTGAGTGTCTATGTTTCCCTATGATGGCCTACCTGTGATGCCAGTCTGCCTGGTGCGTGGCTTCCTGTCTGTTGTTGATAACAGTCTTCCTGCCATGTGGCTTCCTGTCCGGTCCTGATGCCAGTCTGCCCGGTTTTCCACTTTTGCTGCATGTTCACAGCTCTGCATTGTATTGCTCCAAGCCGAGCCACAGTTCAAGTACTCCAGCTCTGCTTCATCTTTGTCTGGCCACAGTCCTACATTATACATTATACATTCACTCAAGGACCCAGAAGAATCCACATTCATTTTACGTTACCGTATGCTGAATCTGAACTGTTGCTTACCATCAGGTTTCAATAAAGTAATGTGAAACCCCAACATGAATATATGGATGTAGTTGAGCAGAATGATTTCATTTGAGGCTATGTCCACATGCAAAATAATGGAAAAAAAGTGGTCTTAAATGGCAGAAAATCCTCAAAACCCCAAATGCTGTTGCGCATTTCTAACCAGGGGAGCAAATCCTGCACATGTGATCCGCTGCTGAATGTAATGCCCAGCATGTGCAGGATTTGCTCCTCCGCTTAGAAATGCGCAACAGAATTTGGAGTTTTGAGCATTTTCTGCCATTTGAGACCACTTTTTTTTCTGTGATTTTGTTTGTACATTTATACCTGGAGGTGTGGCAACTCCAGGTTGAATGTGCCTACGTTTTACTAATGGGTAACATTCAGTCACATGAGTCAAGGATAGATGGGACTCACAGCCTCCGCCCCCCCTCCCATTGTATGTGTGATTTCACGCTGGTGGTAACTGGGAGCTGGTCGCTGTGTGTCGGACTTCATGCCCCTATCTGTAATTGCTTATACCATAGTATGGTTAGCGTTAGTTCCCGTACCACTTGAGGGGGGTGCTCAGGCTCAGGTATGTTCTTGATATAAGATATATATATTGGCGAAAGTATATATATATAATATATTGGCGAAAGTCTTATTTTAATATCAGTGTGAGGGTTTAGCCATATATTGTCAATTGCATTTACCGTTGTAGTGCACCATTTTCCGTGAATTAGCTATGTCCACATGCACCAAAAATCAACAACTAAAGTACAGTTCAATGCATGTGAATGGGGTCTCAAAAAAATCCACAGGGATTTGCAGGGATGTTGCAGACTTTCAATCGGAAGTAAATGTCAAGACGTGCAACTGTAGGCATGCAGGCTCACTGAAGAAAGACAAACTATAACTTTATCAGGGGGTGTCTGACTGATAGAAACGTTTTTTTAAAGGTTCAGAATTCTGTAAAAAATATAAAAAAGGCAAACCTCACTGATCCCTCCACAGCTCCCATTCCAACGCTTCCCAGGTCCCTGATCGCTTTTGAGGCCAGTGATAGATGGAATGGCCACATTGGCTTTGTGAAGGAGTATCAGAGGATAGAGGCTGGTGGAGGACCTAGAAAGCATCCAAATGAGAGTTGAGAGTGTGGGAAGATCGGGGAGGAGACTGTGACTTTAAAAAATTGAAGAAAAAAAATATTGGCTGGACAACCCTTTTAAAAGTATATATATATAAAACAGGGAATATTTTCATATCCAAAGAAGGAATTGACTGAGGTATACTCCTATGAGATCACACGTTTCCTAGAACTAAATGTTTATAGATCCCATGATAAAAGGAACAAACTGCAGCGCTCACCTGCACATCCAGCAGAGGAAGCACGGACAGGGCCTGGATCCGGCCACACCCAAATGGAAAAGAAAAGTAAAGTCCAGCTTCCGTATAAAATGCTTGCGTCTTTATTAATAGCGGTAAAAGCCAAACAAGTAGTACATGGACCATCCATGTACTACTTGTTTGGCTATTACCGCTATAAATAAAGACGCAAGAATTTTATAAGGAAGCTGGACTTTACTTTTCTTTTCCATAGATCCCATGATGTATGACTACTGTACATAGTTGCATATGTTCAGCAAAAGTTTCAAACATCCCAGCCAAACATAATACCTGTATGTATTGGGAATATATCCTAACAATGAAGTGGACAGCTAGCCTGTGAGAGCAACTGCAATCAATTTATAGCAGTTAAAGGCACTTTCTAGTCCAGAGCTCTAAAATGATATGTACAGTAAATCAGCACCTACAGGGCATGACCTCCTTCTGTTTAGTTTCCTTAGATTTTGCTGCTTTCTAAGTCAACTCGGAGAGTTGTGATCTGTGACTACAGTCAAGTTTCAGTGTATAATCTATGGTAGTCTATGGTTGTCTTCTCATTGATTCAGACTTCTCCTCTGCTGCAGCCTGAACCGATGCTGAGGCAGGAGGTGTCTCTCAGACTTTTTCAGACACTGTAGCTGTAGTCGCAGATCATAACTCAGCCACAACAGAGCGGAGTAAAAATCAGCCAAAGGGCAAGATCTGAGGAAAATAAACAGTAGGTATACATCCCCTGCAGGCACTGGCTTGCATAATATGATTGTTAAAGGGGTTGGCCACTTTGTTAGCACACTAAAGAAAGCAGGGAGACAATAAACTTCCTAATATATCTTCTGCAGCAGATCTGCCTGGTTTCCTTGCTATTGGAAGCCACGCCCGCTCAGTCCTGCTCTCATAGCTGCCTGTCTCGTCCATGCCTGCATGTGCACTAGTCCATGGAAGGAGTGTGCTGGTCCTGGGTCCTAAAGGCACCCTGCTTGTGTCAGAGAAGTTTCCTTCTACTGTGACTGCAGTCCTGACTATACAGGGCTGAAGGGGCTTAGCAGAGAAACTTGTTAGAAGCTGAAATAAAGAAACTTTGCAAGAGGAAGAGAGACTGAGGAGAAGCTGTGATGGACCTCACTGACTGCAGTGATGTAGCAGAGCCAGGAAGGTGCTGTGGACAACAAAGTGTGAGCAATCCTAGTGTCTGTCCTGTCTATGACCACTCTGCAATGTGATCTTATCACAGACATGTTTATTCTAGCCAGACCAACAGGTCAGGAGCTTTAACCCCTTCTGAGCTGTCAGTATGGCTGAGGTCAGTGATATCAGCAGCAGTCACTGATGTCATCTGTAAATATGTGCCCTCTCCTTCCTGCACACTGTATATAGTGATATATGATGCCCCCAATACAGTGATATGTGATCACCACTTTATACTGTATATAGTGATGTGTGACCACCTGTATACAGTAATAGTTGACCCCACCACCACCACCATACACTGTATATACTGATGTGTGACCCCCCACCACTGCATACAGAGATCCGTGAACCCCTGTACAGTGACCCCCCTTATACTGTATATACAGATGTGTGACCCCCTGTACATTATATATAATGATGTGTGACCCCCTGTACACTGTATATAGTGATGTGTGAACCCCTGTACATTATATATAGTGCCTTGTGACCCCCTGTACATTATATATAGTGATGTGTGACCCCCTGTACATTATATATAGTAATGTGTGACCCCCTGTACATTATATATAGTAATGTGTGACCCCCTGTACATTATATATAGTAATGTGTGACCCCCTGTACATTATATTATTACCGTTAAATGTGTGACCCCCTGTACTTTATATATAGTGACTTGTGACCCTCTGTACTTTATATATAGTGACTTGTGACCCCCCCTGTACGTTATATATAGCTATTTGACTACACTCATTTTCCCTTTTTTCCAAGATGAAGGGTAGTCATATATTCATAGATGATTGATGGGCTGTCAGCTGGGAGCAGGTCGTATGATGATAGACAGGAGGCTCCTCTTTATGTCAGCAGATCGATTTGTGTAGTCCATGCACCTAAACAGAAATCTATGATAGCTCAGAGCTGGCATAGATTTCTGGCTTCATTTGAGTCAGAAAACTGGTGAAAATGAACATAAATTTGTTGGGGTGACTGGTCACGCCCTGTCTCTGCCATTGTCACGCCCTTTAAAAAAAATAATTTGCAAACACATAGAGGGAGATTTATTAAAACCGCTGTAAAGGAAAACTGGCTTAGTTGCCCATAGCAACCAATCAGATTCCACCTCTCATTTTCCAAAGGAGCTTTGAAAAATGAAAGGTGGAATCTGATTGGTTGCTATGGGCAACCAAGCCAGTTTTCCTTTACACCAGTTTTGATAAATCTGTCCCATAGTTTGCAACTTTTTAACGCCACTTTTTAGGAACAAGAGAAATGATAACTCCCCCCTCATTCTGTTTTTGGCTAAAGGCCCTTTTACACGAGCCGATTATCGTTCAAATAATCGTTCAAACGTTCGGATTTGCACGATTATTGTTGTGTATAAACACGGGTAACGATTTAACGACGAACGAGATTTCGTTCGCTTCTCGTTGATCGCATCTTTTGTCCTGCCAATAAATTAATCGTTCATCGTTCGAAAATCTTCCAGTTTAAACGAAAATCGGCAGATGGTAATGGTAATGCTTATGGCAAGGAGCAAGGAACGATCGTAATAACGATTATAAAACGACCGAAAGTACGAACATTGTGAACGACTTCTCTTTCAGTGTAAACGGTATTTACATTTACGTTCGATCGTTCATCTACGATCGCTAATACGATTTATCTTTCCGTGTAAAAGGACCTTTACATCCAGTGGCACAACGAGAAATGACTGGGCCCCACAGCAAATTTATGAAAAGGGTAACACCCCCCCCTCCTTTACTGTTGGGACTGGGGCGTTCTTTCTATTGCTATGTCTGTACAACAGTTATTCACTGATAACTGGGTTATTGATATATAAGGGGCTCTTGTCTCTATGGGAACACAGGTGGGCGGGGAGGTCATGTGACTGCTCCTCTAGACATGCTTGCTGCAGTGCATGCTGGGATTTTTACTTTCACTTTGCAGCTGCTCCTCCCACACAGCCTGTCTGAGGGAGCTCCTCCAGGGAAGTGTGTCATGGTGAACAGGTTAGATAAATGACGTACAGCCAGTACATGTCACCTGAGAAATACTTCATAGTGTTGGCTATTGTCTGGGGGAACTTTGGATTTTTGATACTTAGGGTGGCAAACCCCTTTAAGCTCCCTACTGCAGGGTCCCTTTAAAGGGGTATACTCAGGGGCATAACTACCATAGCGGCAGACTATATGACTGCTATGGGGCCCAGGACAAGAGCAGGCCGAGTCTTAGGGCTCGTTCACATCACCGTTAGGGATTCCATTCTAACTTTCCGTTATAACATCGTTATAATGGAAAATAACGGAATCCCTAGGACGGAAATCAAAACGGACACCTTTAAACTATGTTTTCCGTCCAGCATAACGGCAACCAGACGGATCCGTAATGCTTTCCCATAGGCTTCTATTATGACGGATCAAAACGGAATGCCTCTTAAAGGTGTCCGTTTTGATTTCCGTCCTAGGGATTCCGTTATTTTCCGTTATAACGATGTTATAACGGAAAGCCTGAACGGAATCCCTAACGGTGGTGTGAACGAGCCCTTAGTTGGGATCATCCCCTCTTCTACTGGAGGTCAAAACTTGGTCAGGACTCTACTCTCTAAAGAAACAACATTTAGCAAATGAGGCAGTGGAAAATATTACCCACGGGTCATTGAAAGTGGTCTAGGTAGAAACCCTTCTGTCCTGTGTGTGGGGGCCTGGTTTGATCCTCGCTATGGGGCCCTTACTTCTAAATGTACCCCACTGGATATATGTTTATTTTATTTATTTTGCTCACTTATATAGCGCTGTCCCCAATTGGGGTCACAATCTAAAGTCCCTATAAGAATGTCTTTGGAGTGTGGGAGGAAACCCACTCAAGCACTGGGAAAACATACACACTCCATGCAGATGTTGTCCTTGGTCAGATGAACCTAGGACCCCAGTTCTGCAAGGCACCAGTGCTAACCAATGAGCCACCATGCTGCCCATATGTGTCATGTTATTCCTATTCACAGGATAGGGGATAACTATTAGGTCAGTGGGGGTCTGATTGCAAGGACTCCCAACAATCATGAGAACAAGGGCCCTGCACCTTGAAATGAATGGAATGCCAGATTGAGCATGAGTACTACCGCTCTATTCATCTCTATGGGGCTACCAGAGTTAGAGCTCAACTCAGTGCTCAAGGTCCTATAACAAATAGAGAAGCAAGTCGGAATCTGTAGGTGAAAAGTTAATGGAGAAGGACCAAGTAATGTGTCTTCAAACATTCCAGCCCATTGGGATAATTAGTCTCCTTACATGTTAGCGCTCATCATTGTAAGAACATGTTTTACTTGCCGACATCCTGAGAAAAATCAACATTTTTTACATCACTTCCAGCTCACACCTACTGGTTTAGGTTTGTTCAGCTAATTGTGGTTTCACAACTAGTTAACAAAAACACCCAGTGTCTTCAGTGGTGAGAAATTGTCCACCCGCACGATGGCACAACTCAAATCCACAATTCATTTCATTTACCTGGTTGTTTTGAGAGCCCACACAATATACAAGTACTTATATTAATATAGGTATACCTAGTTAAATGTAAAGGGGCGTTTCAGCTTCATTTAACCTAATATACAATGGCCGATCTCGGTTTAGTTTACTGTAAAAACACAGAACATCTTTCATGGGAATGCTAAACAGTAATAAAGTGAAAAGCTTGGAAGGAGGGTGAGAAAAGTCTCAGGATTTACAAGTATCTCTTCAAGTCTTTATTCAGTTAAACCTATTAGTCTCACGTTTCCTTGAGACTATAAAAAATAGCAAACAAAAATAAACAAAATTTTGGGAAAAATCTAAAATTTTAATAAATACAATCTTAAAGGGAGTCTGTCAGCTTGTATTTTAATATTAAACTAAGAGAAGTAGCATGTAGGTCTTGAACAGACAATTAAAACAATACCTTTTCCTTTGAAATCCATGGCTGCATTTAGCAGAGAAAGCACTATTTTAAACTATGCAAATGAGAAGTTTGGAGCACCCTTGGAGCATAAAAGTTCTATCTCTCTCCTCACTAAGTCCTTCCTTTTCCTTGTTATTCTGCACCTGTGCAATGTGCCAGGATTTTGAATAATGTTTTCAATTTTATTTCACCTTTTTTTTTTTTTTTAGGGGACTTGAAACTGCATATTCAAGGGCGAAGTGATTTTCCCAGGTACTCTTTTATATGTTGCCAGAGGTGAGTTATAATCGGGGGAAGGAACATGGCAGGCCTGGGGGTCTTTAGCAAGCCACCATCTCCCATAAGAACTATTTAGCTTCTCGCAATTGCCTTCCAAGGTCTTAGGAAGCCCCACAGACCAGCAGAATAGTGAAGCAGGGAGCGGACATCAGGTTTCGATGAAGGTCACCATTGTTAGCCTACTATTTCTGCTCAGTGGTGATATGGAGAAAGTGGTAAGGCTTCCTTCACAGGTCCAGCTGTGCTCTCCAGTAGGCTGGTATTCTTTCTTCCAGCACAGAATGACGAGAATCATCCAGACAAAAAAAAGTTATGTGCAGTGGTTTTTGTCCAGATGGATCCCATCATATTTGCCAGGTTGCAGACGGATTTAGTCCATGGGGCCGGTGGGCATTCTGGTAACATCTGGCAATGCCGGTTCGGGAGAACTCCTTCAGGCTTTTCTATGCCGGAACTATGAAACTAGCCTAACCCAGTTTTGTCCTAATGTCTGTAATTTCTCATCAGGACAGGCTAGTGAAGGGAGAGGATGGACAAACCTGATGGACATCACCCACAATTGATGCCTACGAATTCCACTATGATTTTTTATTAACCCCAGCAATACTTTGAACTAAAACATCAACTTTGGTGCCCATAAGGAGATTTACAAATCTAAACTATGAGCATGATTTAAAGGGGTTTTCCAGGTGTTTAAAATTGATGACTTATCCTTATCAGTGGGAGTCTGACCTCCGCACCCCCATTGATCAGCTGTTTGAAGAGGCTGCAGCACACTGGTGAGCACCACGGCCTCCTCACAGCTCACCAACCACAGTGCCGTCCATTGGATAGCGGCTGTGCTCGTTATTGCAGCTCAGTCCCATTGACCTGAATGGAACTGAGCCGTGCCTTGGCCATGTCACCAAAGAATATGACATTATTAGCCTAAGAAGATTCCTCAGCAATCTTGGAATGCCGCAATCTCTTTAAGCAGCTGATTGGTGGAGTTTCATTTAGTCGCACACCCACCGTTCAGGTACTAATGACCGATCCTAAGGGAACGTCATCAATATCAAACACCTAGAAAACCCCTTTAAAATGTGTTATATTGTTCCAAGATTTCAGTGCATAATTTTGGTTTAAAGTAAGCCAACTGAAAGGTGTTGTGGTGTCTAACATGTCTAACGTGTCTAGCAAAAGGCACCATGTTGATCACACATCATGAGCCATTATGATAAATTTAGCGCATGTTTTGCCCATCTGGTCTAATTTTAAAGGGGTCTTTTGAGATTTTTTTAACTCTGGATAGGTCATCAGTATCTGATTGGTGAGAGTCCAACTTCTGGGACCGCCGCCGATCAACTTGCAGTGGTGAAGCAGTCTTCTTGCAGCTTTGCCTAAGCCATGTGACATCACATGGCCTAGGTGCAACTCAGCCCCATTGAAGTGAATGGGGCTGAGCTGTGATACCAAGCATAGCCGCTAGGCTACTGTGTGTGGTGAGCTGGGAGAAGGCTGTGGTGCTACTGTGAGCACTGCTGCCTTCTCAAACAGCTGATCGGTGGGGGTCTCAGGTGTTGGACCCCAACCATTCAGATACTGGTGACCTATCCAGAGAACAGGTCATCAGTTAAAAATCTTAGAAAATCCCTTTCAACTGTCCAAATTTTAGACAGTAATCAAATAATCTCCCATATTTTGGTTCATTTTTATTCTTCTATGACAGACTGGAAACTGTAAAAAACTGCTGTTGACAGATCTGTGTCTCTATTTATTACACTGAGGGCGTATATTGTTATTGGGGTGCAAGTCTGGATGGCTTATTAACACCTTAACCTCCAGCGAACATAAAACCATGAATATCCATGACAACCTCTCATTAACACATGAATGAGTCCCGCAGTCCAGCTTATTAACACATGAATTCTCTGCGCAGTTTGAATGTATTCATATGTTAATCACTTTCTTTGGATGTTCATATGTTAATGAACAAGGCACATTGATGTGTTAATGACCCGACTTTCCTGAGCGCTCACACAAACCATGAGTAGAATAAAAATAGAGCCGTAGTAAGTTCTGTCAGCAGCAACTAGCCTGCTTGTTGACAGTTTCCAGGTAGTTACACATTTTTTTCCTAGGCTTTTCAAGGATATAAGGTTTTCTATTATATATTTTACATTTTCTTGTTATAATAAAGTGAACTAAAGAATTACTGTAGATTAAAGGGAAACAGTCACCGGTGACCTCCCTATCCATCTGTTTGAATAGACACATACGGTGTCATTTATCAAACTGGTGCACAGTAGATGTGGCTTAGTTGCCCATAGCAACCAACCAGATTCCACCTTTTGTTTTCCAAAGGAGCTGTCAAAAATGAAAGGTGGAATCTGATTGGTTTACCTAATAGTTGTGGCTCATCTCTACCCCTTTCTGTAGCTAGTCCCTCCCTCGCTTCTTAGAAAAACAATCATGGTCACCTATTAGATAGGTGGGGCAAAAGTGCACATAAATGCTACTCCTAGAATGCAAGTACAATCACACCTGAAGGTGCCACTCCTTCAAGACAAATAAAAAAAATAACAGAAAAAAGATATAAATGTTTGCATCTATTGTTTTAGTGACTTTATAAATGTAGCCATGCACATCCGCATATTTACCGTAATATCGTGCAGGATGTTTTGTATCTTTTTTCCGTGATTTTTTTAAAAAATTTGTCTTGAAGGAGTGGCACCTTCAGGTGTGAATGCGCTTCTGTCCTAGGAGTAGCATTCATGTGCACTTTTGCTCCACCTATCCAATAGGCAACCTTGATTAAGGTGGTACATATAGATGTGTGTGCTCCTCCTTTCATCGGTTGCTGATACACATAGAGGTAACTAGAGGCAGATCACTATATGTGCAGGGTATGCTTTCCTGAAAGTAAATGTCCAACGGCATAGGTAGGTTTAGAGAAGGACCTGCCTGACCTGAGACCACCTTGGCGATGGTAGACGGGCACTGATGTGTTTTGATCAAAAAATATACTGGCTAAGAGTCTCAGATTTTATTATCAGAGTGAGGGCTTAGCCCATATATTATGTTTGTATCTATTGTTTTAGTGCATTATTTTCTGTGACTTTATAAATGTAGTCATGCACATCCACATATTTACTATCATGAAATATTATATTGTGTGTGCTCCACCCACACACAATATAATATTTCATTCTTTATACACGATTTTGGTTGGATCGAGGGTGTGAGGCACCTTATTTTCAACTTCTAGGGATTGGTGAGCCACTGAATATTTTCACTTCATATTTACTATCATATTGTGCAGGATGGTTTGTATCTTTTTTCCGTGATTGGCGTGAGCAATAGCAGCAGCCATTGCTTGCCATCATACTGCGGAAGTGAACGCTTCCTTCCCGACAATTGTCTGCTCCTCGAGGCATCTACATGTGCCTTTAGACTTCATGCTGGTCTAGGACTTTAATGACCCTCCCCATTGATGTCCATTAGATAGCTGATGACCAAATGCTACCTATCCTTCCCAACAACTCCATATGCTGCACCCTTAACTGAAAACCACACTGCAAAAAATAAATCCTCAAATCACGATAGGCCAAATTATACTAAGGGCTCATGCACATGCGCGCTACCCAGTGCCCAGCTGTGGCCATATTGCAGGCCACAAACAGCAGGTCCGCAATACATGAGCATGTGCTGTGTGCACCCTGCATCATGGATGTGGACCCATTCACTTGAGTGCTTCCGTGGGTTTTCTGTCCGTGCCTCCGCACTACAAAAAAGTAGTGCATGCACTATTTTTTGAGGTGCAAACAGTCGTATGCGGATTGTAGACCACATTCAAGTGAATGCTTGGTGCCTCTGCATTGCGAACCCCCCCCCAATTCCAATTTCTTAACCTAACCCCTTTACCACAATGAAAGTGCTCATTGCCCATGGCCCTTCTCTGCCCCCTCTCTTGCCCCTACCTGGTGCTCTCTGGCCTCATTGGTGGTGCACCCCTGACAACATGGTATTAAAGGGGTTCTGTAGTTTTTTCAAACTGATGATCTATCCTCTGGATAGATCATCAGCATCTGATCGGCGGGGGTCCAACACCCGGGACCCCTGCCGATCAGCTGTTTGAGAAGGCAGCGGCGCTGCAGGAGTGCCGCGGCCTTCTCTGTGTTTACCGCAGGCCAGTGACGTCATGACTAGTATCACTGGCCTGGGCGGGGCTAAGCTCTGTTCACATACGTACGTACAATATCAGTTAATTTATACGCTGATACGTACGAATTCAGTTAATTTGAGAACTTTTATTGTATGTTCGTTATTTGTGCGGAAATGTTCGCGGTGAGAGCGGCAAAAAGCCCGGGAAGAAGCCGGTCACCTGACCTAATGGGAAGGGCCTGCTCTGATTGGCTCATAGGCTCGGTAAGCCAGTGACGCATCAGTTGTGCTGCAACTGCTGAGACGAGCAGAAGCACTGTGAAGTTGTGAAGGACACAAAACAGTTCTATGGAAATTGTGGTGTTGTTTTGGGCATCCATAATAATACACATATCTGGGCCAGTGCAGGGCAAGTGCAGGGCCAGTACAGGGCTAGTAATATTAATCAGGCAGGAAGAGAGACAGGGAGAGAGACAAAGAGCTGCAGGGCCACAGTCAAGTCACAGTCAAAATTGTTGTAGAGGAGAATGTGGATGAGGCAGGGGCGTAGCTAAAGGCTCATGGGCCCTGGTGCAAGAGTTCAGCTTGCCCCCCCCGTACACCATGCTGTATAATATACAGTATAGTTCATAAACCATGCCATACAATATACAGTATAGCATAACCACACAGTGTATGGATTATACTGTATATTATACAGCATGGTGTATGGATTATACTGTATACTATACAGCATGGTGTATGCATTATACTGTGTATTATACAGCATGGTGTATGGATTATACTGTATACTATACAGCATGGTGTATGGATTATACTGTATATTATACAGCATGGTGTACGGATTATACTGTATATTATACAGCATGGTGTACGGATTATACTGTACATTATACAGCATGGTGTACGGATTATACTGTGTATTATACAGCATGATGTACGGATTATACTGTATATTATACAGCATGGTGCAGCGATTATACTGTATATTATACAGCATGGTGTAGGGATTATACTGTATATTATACAGCATGGTGTATGGATTATACTGTATACTGTACAGCATGGTGTAGGGATTATACTGTATATTATACAGCATGGTGTACGGATTATACTGTATATTATACAGCATGGTGTACGGATTATACTGTACATTATACAGCATGGTGTACGGATTATACTGTGTATTATACAGCATGATGTACGGATTATACTGTATATTATACAGCATGGTGCAGCGATTATACTGTATATTATACAGCATGGTGTAGGGATATACTGTATATTATACAGCATGGTGTATGGATTATACTGTATACTGTACAGCATGGTGTAGGGATTATACTGTATATTATACAGCATGGTGTACGGATTATACTGTGTATTAAACAGCATGGTGTATGGATTATACTGTATATTATACAGCATGGTGTAGGGATTATACTGTATATTATACAGCATGGTGTAGGGATTATACTGTATAATATACAGCATGGTGTACGGATTATACTGTATATTATACGGCATGGTGTACGGATTATACTGTATATTATACAGCATGGTGCAGGGATTATACTGTATACTATACAGCATGGTGTACGGATTATACTGTATATTATACAGCATGATGTAGAGATTATACTGTTCATTATACAGCATGGTGTATGGATTACACTGTATATTATACAGCATGGTGTACAGATTATACTGTGTATTATACAGCATGGTGTACGGATTATACTGTATATTATACAGCATGGTGTAGAGATTATACTGTATATTATACAGCATGGTGTATGGATTATACTGTATATTATACAGCATGGTGTATGGATTATACTGTATATTATACATCATGGTGTACTGATTATACTGTGTATTATACAGCATGGTGTACGGATTATGCTGTATATTAAACAGCATGGTGTACGGATTATACTGTATATTATACATCATGGTGTACTGATTATACTGTGTATTATACAGCATGGTGTACGGATTATGCTGTATATTAAACAGCATGGTGTACGGATTATACTGTATATTATAAACAGCAATGGTGTACGGATTATACTGTGTATTATAACAGCATGGTGTAGCGGATTCGATTGTATATTATACAGCATGGTGAAGGGATTATACTGTATATTATACAGCATGGTGTACTGGCATATTCTGTATATATACGGCATGGTGTAGGGATTATACTGTATATTATACAGCA
>ONZH01017492.1:0-55649 GCA_900303285.1 Rhinella marina
ACGGCCATCAGGTTGCGGAAAGCCTCAGTCTCTACCAGTCTAAATCGCATCATCTCCAGGCTCAGCAGTTTGAAAATGTGGACGTTTAGAGCTTGTGCATGTGGGTGGGTGGAATTGTATTTGCAAAGACAGCTGAAGGCTGCGCTGGGACACATTGGTGTAGGGTATGGAGGATCGTGGAGGTGAAGGGGTGGTTGTAGGGCGGGAGGCGCTCGTGCCGGGGTCCTGGGCGGGGGGTTGACTCGCCGAGCCATCATGTGACACAGGGGGAGGAGCAGTGGTGTGATCCGCAGGAGGTGAACGGACTTGGTTCCATTGAGTCGTGTGTTTACCACTCATATGCCTGCGCATGCTGGTAGTGGTTAGGCTGGTAGTGGTGGCTCCCCTGCTGATCCTGGTGTGGCACAGGTTGCACACCACAGTCCGTTGGTCATCCTCACTTTCTTTAAAGAACCTCCAGACTTGCGAACATCTAGGCCTCGCCACGGGAGCTTCACTCCATGAAACAGTTGCTGATCTACTTGCTCTGGCCCTGCTTCTCCCTCTGGCCACCCCACTGCCTCTTCCAACCTGTTCTGGTGCTGCACTTGCCTCCCCCTAAGAAGCACTGTTTTGACTAGGCTTACCAACCCAGCTCGGGTCAGTCACCTCATCATCCACCAGCTCTTCCTCCGATTCCTCACTCTGCTGCCCCCTGGGACTTACTGCCCTGACAACAATGTCAATGTCTGACAACTGAGTCTCATTGTTGTCAGGACTTACTGCCCTGACAACAATGTCAATGTCTGACAACTGAGTCTCATCGTCATCCGACACCTTTTGACGCACTAAGTCCACACTCTCATCACCTACAGACTGCGAAAGTTCTAAATTTTGGGCATTGGGACAGAGAAACTGCTCAGGTTGCTGTTGAGCAGTGGTTTGTGTCTCTGGGTAGGGTCCTGAAAAGAGTTCCTGTGAGTATGCCGGATCTGAATCCATATTTTCCATGGGGGGGGGCAGGCTTGGGGGAAGGAGGTTGAGCTGGAGGAGTTCTACTCCCTTGGCTAAAGTGGGTGGACTGTGTGGAAGACTGGGTGGTGGATAAATTACTGGACACATTATCCGCTATCCACGTCATCACCTGTTTGCACTGTTGTGGTTTCAATAGTGGTGTACCACGTGACCTTGTAAGTTGCGAGATGAAGCTAGGGAGCAAAACTCTGCGGCGTTCCAGTGTTTTCTCATCATTAGGTACATTGTCACCCTGCCCAGGACCACGGCCTCTGCCCCCTACATCACTTGGACGCCCACGTCCTCGACCCTTAGCCTTTGGGTTCAACATTTTGTGTAATCACTAAACTGTCGAATTAATATCTGAGGCCAAAAACGTATTCTCTAGACTGCGGATAGTGTACCACACACCACACAATTTTTCACTGCACTGTAGGATATATGAATGAGAGAAAAAATGTATATTTTCTAGACTCTGGCTATTGTGCAGCACACGAAAGAATTTAGCACTGCACTGTAGGATATATGAATGAGAGAAAAAAATGTATATTTTCTAGACTGACTTGTAGCCCTTTGAAGGGCTGTTGGGTTCTTTGTGGGTGATTCCTGCCTAACCAAAATCTAAATTGAGGCCCTAACACTCTCCCTGACAGACAGCAGCTCTATCCCTAATCTCATGCAGGCGGCGTCTGACGTTCACTGCCATTCCGTGTCAGGGTAAAATTTTAAGTGCTTCACCTGCTACCTCAGTCTCACTTGGTCACTCTGGGTTCACCGCCATGCTGTGTCAGGGTAAATTTTTGGGTGGTTCACCTGCTACCTCAATCTAACTTGGTCACCAAGCTGTCACTACGCTTTGTCAAGCTTATGCCTGCGTCGTGGGGCGGGGGATAGGACAGCAGTGCCAGCATGGGCAGTGGTGTCACCCGCAGGCGGTGATGGATCTTTGTTGCACCTAGTTGGGTGCTTTACTAACATGTGATGGGCATGTGCCTTGCCCATCTTGGCCTGGGTCAGCACAATTGTCTTGAGGGTCACCACCAGGCTGTTGCCCAGAATTTGGCATAATGGTACGATTAGGCAGCCTCAGAGGCATCCATGCATGCTGCCCCTGCTGTTTCCTGTCCATTTCCGTGGTGTTTCCATCATTTTCTGAGGTTTCCAGGTTTTCACGCAACCTTTCCTATGCAGAGCTCTGGTCCCCTGCAAAAAATGCTCGAGTCTCCCATTGACTTCAATGGGGTTCGTTATTCGAAACGAGCACCCGAGCATCGGGAAAAATTTGACTCGAATAACGAGCACCCAAGCATTTTAGTGCTCGCTCATCTCTAATGTGTATATATTACAGTGCCTTGCGAAAGAAGTCGGCCCCCTGGAACTTTTCAACCTTTTGCCACATTTCAAGCTTCAAACAAAAAGATATAACATTTTAGATTTTTGGTGAAGAATTAACAACAAGTGGGTCACAATTGTGAAGTGGTACGAAATTTATTGGATCATTTAAACTTTTTTTGTAATAATAAAACTGAAAAGTGGGGCATGCAAAATTATTCGGCCCATTTACTTTCAGTTCAGAAAACTCATTCGAGAAGTTCATTGAGGATCTCTGAATGATCCAGTGTTGTCCTAAATGACTGATGAAGATAAATAGAATCCACCTGCGTGTAATCAAGTGTCCATATAAATGCACCTGCTCTGTTATAGTCTCAGGGTTCTGTTTAAAGCACAGAGAGCATCATGAAGACCAAGGAACACACCAGGCAGGTCCGTGATTCTGTTGTGGAGAAGTTTAAAGCCGGATTTGGATACCAAAAGATTTCCCAAGCTTTAAACATCCCAAGGAGCACTGTGCAAGCGATCATATTGAAATGGAAGGAGTATCAGCCCACTGCAAATCTACCAAGACCCCACCGTCCCTCTAAACTTTCATCTCAACAAGGAGAAGACTGATCAGAGATGCAGCCAAGAGGCCCATGATCACTCTGGATGAACTGTAGAGATCTACAGCTGAGGTGGGAGAGTCTGTCCATAGGACAACAATCAGTCGAACACTTCACAAATCTGGCCTTTATGGAAGAGTGGCAAGAAGAAAATCATTTCTCAAAGATACCCATAAAAAGTCTTGTTTGCAGTTTGCCACAAGCCACCTGGGAGACACACCAAACATGTGGAAGAAAGTGCTTTGGTCAGATGAAACCAAAATCCAACTTTTTGGAAACAATGCAAAACAATATGTTTGGCATAAAAGCAACTGTATTCAAATGAGTTCTTTCTTGGTTTTGATTACAGTATACTGAAAACCTTGACACAAACAATAATTGATTAAAAATAAAGTAATAAAGTTTATTATACTTAGCTTCGTGCAAATATGGAAATGATGCACCTAGGGAGCCCCATCTGCATCAGAATGCAGCCTAGATGATGTAGTAGAAATCAGCAATTTGTTCCTGGACACAAACCGGTGTATTTGTTCCAGGCTGAGGCTAAATGAAGTGTTCTGAATTAGCTTTTTTATCTGTCTTAGAAACCCCCACCTTCTCCCTTGTAAAAAAAAAAAGGGAGGGGTGGGGGACGAGCGTTTCTCCACTTTGAATAACTAATGGTGACGATGTCCCCATCTGGTACCTATAAGGGGTTGGTTTACATTACATAAATATACCCCACATAACCGTCCATTAACTCTTCTCAGTATCTGGAGAATATTTATGTACAACATCTGGGAAAATATAGAGGGTCGACATTGGCATAACATAATTACTCCCTGAGTAACTGATAGCTAAGCCAATTATCATTTCTCGGGAAATAGGAGAATATTTATGTTTGCCCCCCCCAGTCGCTGAGAGAAACATTCCCATATGGCAGTAGACAGACCTTAACATAAATATTCTGAGCACAAGGTCACAGAAGTCAACTGTCTCCCACGCCACTACATAGGGGTATATTGAAAGTATAAAAAGAAAACACACTAATCTGAATTAATATATATATATACACATATACCATATATCTATATTATATAGTATATGGTCTTACACTAAAATTAGACATAAATTTAACTCCTGTTACACTCCACCCTTTGCTTATTTTAGTGTAACAGTTCTCAAGGGGAGAGCTGGCACAGTGTTCCTATTACATTTAGTAATACATCCAAAAATAATACGTACACAGCAATATATTACAATGCTCCCCAGGTTACTACAATTACTTCGTACAGTATCATTTTCCTGTGCATTATTAAGGTCACCATTAAACAAGGTGTTAAATTGCCAGTCTCTATCATGAAGGTTCATCCGTATGCGTCCTCCGTACAAACATCCTTCTGAAGGGTGGCATTTGAGGCTGAGTTTAATGTTCTCCCGCATAGGAATATCTCCTAATGCCCCTTGGGTGGCATTAAAATGTATACACTGTTGTCCTTCATCCGTAGACTTACAGGACCTTTTACCAATGCTGGTTTCAGTAAAATGTATGACCCACCAAGGCTGTTGGGCCCAGGCTAGGACTTTCAGTGACACTCGGGTCCTATCCCCATTGGTTAGGGTATTGGATAACAAATCCGGTGCACATGCTGTCTGTAGTAGTTCTCCTTGGGTCAGAGGAATAGCTAGATAAGGCATTGTCTTTGAGGAGATAGGTGAATGGGAACAGAGCCAACAATTGGTTAACATGGCTCTCCCAGCAATAGATCCATGCATCCGGAGGAACCAATTATCCCATGAATCCTTCAGTTTGTCATGGAGCTCATCTCCTCTGGTGTCTTTAAGGACCATCAACGTCAGCACCCCCATCATCAGGGCCGTCATCAGTACAAGATTGGGATCAATCTGTAAGAAGGAAGATAAACAGGAGAATCAGTACCTTCATACAACACAAAATATGTATTTCCCTGTCCTTTCGCTATCACTTCCCCTACTTTCGGTTGCACTCTCTTGTCAGCTACACTTGGAGCTATCCACACTTTGGTACCTGTCTCCATGGTTTGCACCTGCACTTTCACCTTCAATTCCTTCGGAACCAATATCAAATCACCTACTTTTTCTTCCTTAACCAATCTACCCCGCTTCAAGGGAACAATTTCCACACAGTATTCTCCTAGATCATTTTTCTTGGCTTCCTCCACCCAATCACACCATTCAGCTAGAGAACCTGTTGGTTTAAAGTACAAATGATTGTTTCCCTCAACCTTCAAAATACCAGTGGGAATCAAATATCCACATGGGGGCAACTCCTTGTCTCCTCCCACCACCCATGGGGGATCCCCAAACTCCTTTCCTTCATGTGCCCTGACGGGAATTTGTGTTGTGTCAGTCGTCGTGGTCAATGTTTTCCTGGCTGTCACTATCAAAGGAGGAAGTGTCCGGTCCTGTCCCTGTCCTAACATACGTTGAATTGGAGTAGAACCTCCCACCACCCTCTGATTCAGTAACTGTGTGGCCTGAGCTAACGCCCTATCCCATCCCCGCAGTGTGTGTGTGTGGGTGTAAGTTTTCATATTTGTTCTTTTAGCAAAACGTTCATGCGTTCAATGAGGTCTGCTGCTTGGGGATAGTAAGCGATGTGCCACACCCAGAATACATAATTTTCCTCCGCCCAGTCTTTGATTTGTCTTCCAGTAAAATGGGATCCATTGTCAGATTGTATTTCGACTGGTGTCCCATAGTACGTAGTCAGTAAAGTCAATAATTTCAATGTAGTAGCTTGATCAGCTGATGTGGTAGGCTAAACCACAAGCACACCAGAGAAGGTGTCGACAGCTGTAGCAGCATACTTGACATTTCCCCTACCAGCCGGCAGGGGTCCGATGAAATCAACTTGCCACACTTGTCCAGGCTGTTTGCCTCGGTAGATGTGTCCTGGCTCTTTTTTTAGAGTGGTTCGTTTCTTCACAGCCTGGCATATAGGACACTTAGCTACAATGTCTTTAGCTTGTATCAATGTGATGGGAATTCCTTTCTTTTGTTCCCACTGATATGTTCCTTCTGCACTTCTGTGTCCACATTGTGCATGGGCCCAATCCCCCAGACACTGTAATTCTGTAGCCTCTTCAAGGGACAAAACATGTGTTAAGTCATCAGTTAATTGATTTTTAGGTTTGTCCTTATGTGCATTAACATGCCCTACACGAATAGATCTTTTATGGGCCTGTTCCCACACAAATGTCCACAAACTGGGGCCACCCCAGATCTCTTTACCGTTCACTGCCCAGCCATCTTTCTGCCATGTAGCCATCCATGCAGTCAAACCTTTGAAGACAGCCCAACTGTCAGTGTAGATGATTATCGATCCTTCAGTTTCCTCTATCACCATTCTCGCAGCCTGTAATTCTGCATACTGACTGGATCCGCCTTCTCCTGTTTGATGAAGAATGGTTTCAGTGACAGGTTGATATGCTGCTGCTACCCATACGCGGCCTTGGCTAGTAATAGTAGCAGATCCATCTGTGAACCAAGCTTGCTGTCTTTCTTCTGGAGTAAGTTGCTCCCATGGAGGGGCCTCATGGCAGGGTCCCCCACCGATTTGCAAGACTGGCTGTTCTTCCTCTGTTGCTTCAAAAGTTACATGGCCTGCAAGCTGCTGACTAATGAGTAATGGCTCCTGAGTTGACAGTCCACCCCGCTCACTCAGGTACCATTTCCACTTCTGTAGCGTTGGCTTTTGAGCCACCGCTGTTCGAGCACCAAGTCCTTCTTGTCGAACCCACCCTGCAATAGGTAGATCAGTCCTTATAGTTACAGGTTGTTGTTTTGTGGTAGGTTCCACATGCTGCAAAGCAGTGTAGGCAGCTAACAGTTCTTTCTCCAAGGGGCTGTACTTTCTCTGGGCAGGTGAAAACTGCTTAGACCAGAACCCAATAGGTGTTTTGTGAGTACTGGCTGTTGCAGCTTTCTGCCACAAACCCCAAGACATTCCATGTTCAGTTACTGTCACATCTAGGAAAAACGGTTGATCATGCAGAAGGGGACCTAGGGCATTATGGGCTCTTACAGCAGCTTTAGTTGGTTCCAAAGCTCCATCTTGATCAAGTCCCCAGGTAAATACGGCTTTTTTTCTTGTGATGTTGTAGATCGGTCGCAAGATCAGTCCAAGATGTGGCACAAATGATCGCCAAAATCCTAGCACCCCCAGAATGCTTTGTGCCTCTTTCACAGATGAAGGAGCTTTCAAATTAGCAATGGTGTCTAGGACTGGTTCTGGGATGACTTTTTGTGGCCCAGTCCATATCATGCCAAGAAATTTCACTTGTTGTGCAGGTCCCTGCACTTTATTTGGGTTTATTGCCCTCCCTCGGTGTTGCATGTGTTTGAGAACAGTCTCTAAGTCCTTAGCAACATCCTCTTTGGTAGCCCCTGAAATCATGATGTCATCGATGTAATGGTACAGAGTACAAGTCAATGCAGGTAACATTTTTAAGTCTCGAGCTACCAGTCCATGACAAATGGTGGGAGAATGCAGATATCCTTGTGGCACCACAGTCAATGTATACTGTTGTCCGTCCCAGGTGAAGGCAAACTGGTCCTGGGACTCTTCTGCGATGCTGATGGAAAAAAATGCATTAGCTAAGTCCAATATGGCATGCCATTCGCCTGCAGTCTGTGTGATGTGTTCCACGACAGATACCATGTCTGGAACTTCTGATGCCAAAGGTGGGGCCACCTTGTTAAGCCCACGATAATCGATGGTCATTCGGTAAGTCCCGTCATCTTTTTTAATTGGCCACACAGGGGCATTGTACGCGCTGGTTGCAGGTCTGACAGCTCCTGAAGTAAGCAATGCTTGGATGGTTTCTGAGATGTCTTTGTGTCCACCAGGGATGCGGTATTGTTTCAAGTATACTGGTTTGTCGGGCGGAGAGATGCACACTGGGGTCCACTTAGCATGGCCACGCACAATGGGTTTGACTGCAGAGATAGAAAAACAATGGATTGAGGTACCAAAAGCATAAATCCCAGACATTGTATGTATAGTCTGTCCCTTAAGTATGTCCATACCTAAGATATTGTCGGGTAATTCAGAAACCAGAACTTGTGCTTTAAAGATGGGACCCTTTCCTATCCTCAGTCTGCATTGTACCCTCTTAGCCCAAGTCTTTTGTCCCCCCAATCCTTCAATGGCCACCCAGGACTGTTGTTCGTCACCCCTCAGATGTCCCTGAAACAGTGAAACCTCAGCCCCTGTGTCAAGCAATGCAGTAACCCTTTGTGGTGTGCCTTTGTCCTGCCAGTATATTTCAACAGAAGCATATGGGCGTTTGTCCCCTGGCTTCATCACACACACTCTCCTCATACTGGCAGGGGACTCGCCTTTCTGTCAATCAAGGGGTTCTGGTACCTGCCACCCCCTTTTTTCTTTTCTCACATGTTCTGAGAGGGCTCTTTGTGCACCGCTATAGGGACCAGACATCTTTTCATCCTCCCCAGACACATTCTTTTTTGATCCTACTGTGTGTAATTTACCCTGCTGTTTTAGATCTTTCCAACGCTTTAGCAAGTCAGGAGTAGGAATGCCATCTATCTCCTCCTTGCTGACTCCACTGTTCAAAAGATCTAAAAACATTTGCTTTCGTGTAATTGTAATTCTCCCATTCCCTTTCTCTTTTTGTGTTGACTCGATCTTCCTGGACTTTTGCATTTTATTATTCTTCTCTAATTCACTTAGCTGTCCTAACAATGCAGCGGCTTCATACACAGTCTCCCTCCTAGCATCAATAGCACTCAACATTGTAAACAAAGCTGCCTTGAGATGGGAGGGGGCACTAGTCAAGATTTTCTGCTTCATTAGATTAGTGAACTTCTCCATGTCAGGACCGTTCCACTGTGCAGCCACAGAATATACACCCTCTTCATGTAATGGATCCCTAGCTAAACCTCCTATGCAACCAATCTCTCTGAGTCTAGTAATTCCCTCAGAAAGGGAAAACCGGGGGAAACATTAATCAATTCAGACGGGGTCTCATGAACTTGTACTATAGAATCTCTTATCAGATGCAGCAAGGAAAATGTACTTCCAGTAGTTCTGGCTCTTCTCATCTGAAGTCTAACTGTAGCATCCAGGCACAAGCTGCCCAAACCCACTGCTTCTCTGTTACTCAACTGAACACCGTCCCCTCCAAGATCCCATACTCGCAACACCCATGACAATAATCCCTCACCTGGCCTCTGCTTGTACTTATTTCCCAGCTCAGTGAGCTCTCCTGCGGTATAAGTACGGGTCTCCTCTACATAATTTTGCTCAGCTCCCTGAGTATAGTCATGATCCCCAGACGCTGAAGCTCTCTGTGTAACCTCCCTTTTTGATTTTGTTGTTACAATGGGACGCACTTCTTCCTCTTCTATTTCTATCTCCTCATCTGATGACAACAATCCTGACCACTCACCCACAGCATCCCATTTATTTTGCTGAATTAAAGTTCTTACTGTATAAGCACTTCTGTCACCTGGGAGTGGTTTCTGTTTTCTCCGTCTGCGTTTTTGTACAGTACGGACTACATAATTGGAAAACTGATTACTCAATTCCCCATTATGCTTCTCAATGTCCTTCATACAGGTCCGCAAAAGCGCCAATTGCTCAGTAGCTGCCTGCAGCTCCTGTTCAATTGCCTCTCGCTTCGCTGTCTCCTCCTGAAGAGCCTGAAAGCAAATCCATCCCACACTTGCTGCCGCTTTTTGTTCAGAAGGGTTATACCGGGACAAATCCAAACCCACAGCTGCTTGACAGGGGTCAGCCAAGCACTTGGGAGCAACATATTTGTTGCACTCACGGGCGATTGGGGCCCAGTGTCCGGAGCTAAGCACCCAAGAAGGTAATGGACCCGTGTGCTGATTCTTTCCCCCTTTAAACAATGAAAATGCCATTCTATCCTAGTCACAATATCTAACCCTCTACCTGAACCTATGTTATAGCCCAACCTCCAACAGATATTTAAGTACTAGGCACAAACATACACAACTAACTCAATATTAGTAACTAGGCCTTAACAATAATACTTTAAAATAATAATTAGACAAGGGTCAGTATACAGTAATCCCACTTCTGACACCAAATGTATTCAAATGAGTTCTTTCTTGGTTTTGATTACAGTATACTGAAAACCTTGACACAAACAATAATTGATTAAAAATAAAGTAATAAAGTTTATTATACTTAGCTTCGTGCAAATATGGAAATGACGCACCTAGGGAGCCCCGTCTGCATCAGAATGCAGCCTAGATGATGTAGTAGAAATTAGCAATTTGTTCCTGGACACAAACCAGTGTATTTGTTCCAGGCTGAGGCTAAATGAAGTGTTCTGAATGAGCTTTTTTATCTGTCTTAGCCCCCCCACCTCCTCCCTTGTAAAAAAAAAAAAAAAAAAAAAAAAGGAGGGGGGGGACGAGCGTTTCTCCACTTTGAATAACTAATGGTGATGATGTCCCCATCTGGTACCTATAAGGGGATGGTTTACATTACATAAATATACACCCCATAACCGTCCATTAACTCTTCTCAGTATCTGGAGAATATTTATGTACATCTGGGAAAATATAGAGGGTCGACATTGGCATAACATAATTACTCCCTGAGTAACTGATAGCTAAGCCAATTATCATTTCTCGGGAAATAGGAGAATATTTATGTTTGCCCCCCCAGCCGCTGAGAGAAACATTCCCATATGGCAGTAGACAGACCTTAACATAAATATTTTGAGCACAAGGTCACAGAAGTCAACTGTCTCCCACGCCGCTACATAGGGGTATATTGAAAGTATAAAAAGAAAACACTAATCTGAATTAATATATATATATACACATATACCATATATCTATATTATATAGTATATGGTTTTACACTAAAATTAGACATAAATTTAACTCCTGTTACAGCAACTCAGCTCATCACCCTGAACACACCATCCCCACTGTCAAACATGGTTGTGGCAGCATCATGGTTTGAGCCTGCTTTTCATCAGCAGGGACAGGGAAGATGGTTAAAATTGGGCAGATGGATGGAGCCAAATACAGGACCATTCTGGATGAAAACCTGTTGGAGTCTGCAAAAGACCTGAGACTAGGACGGAGATTTATCTTCCAACAAGACAATGCTCCCAAACATAAAGCAAAATCTACAATGGAATGGTTCAAAAATAAACATATCCAGGTCTTAGAATGGCCAAGTCAAAGTCCAGACCTGAATGCAATTGAGAATATGTGGAAAGAGGTGAAAACTGCTGTTCACAAACTCTCTCCATCCACCCTCAAAGAGCTTGAGCTGTTTTGCAAGGAGGAATGGGCACGAATTTCAGTATCTAGATGTGCAAAACTGATAGAGACATACTCCATGCAACTTGCAGGTGTAATCGCAGCAAAAGGTGGAGCAACAAAGTATTACTGCAAGGGGGCCGAATAATTTTGCATGTCCCACTTTTCAGTTTTATCATTACAAAAAAGTTTAAATGATCAAATAAATTTCGTTCCACTTCACATTTGTGACCCCCTTGTTGTTGATTCTTCACCAAAATTTTAAAATGTTATATCTTTTTGTTTGAAGCCTGAAATGTGGCAAAAGGTTGAAAAGTTCCAGGGGGCTGAATACTTTCGCAAGGCACTGTATATAATTAAATTCATTTATTTTTTACAGTCCTAACCCTGCTGTCACCCTATGTGCATCACAGTAACAAACTGCAACCTACGCAAGCCCTGCTTGGACCTGATTGTCAAGCCTTGAGACTGTGGGCATATTCCCTAGTGTATGAGTGAGTCAATTTATATCTACAACTCTGACACTTGTATCTGCGCTGCAGCAGTGGCCATAACCCCTTGAAACAAACAGTGGCTAATGCAATGGAAAAAAAAAAGAATTAATCCAGCATAGGAAGCAATATGGACAATCACAATACAGTTAGAGATGAGCGAGCATGCTTGGCCGAACGTACTGGGGAGCAATTTTCGAGTAGTAGCGTACGCATTTTATAATCTGTACGCTAATGCATACGCATCTTCTAATCTGTACACTAATGCGTACGCATCTTATAAATTTGTACGCTAATGCGTACAAATTACAAGATGCATACGCATTAGCGTACAGATTAGAAGATGCGTACGCTACTACTCGAAAATTGCTCTCGAGTACGCTCGGCCGAGCATGCTCGCTCATCTCTAAATACAGTAGTAAGCACCCTGTAACTTTCTGTACACGATAATCACAGATTACAGCAAAAATTCAGGACAAAATACCACAGCAAAATGCAGGATTTGTCCAGCAGAATGATAGACACCATAAAAAAAAACTTGATAGACCCAATTATCATGCATTTCTATTTCATTTATTTATTTTTGTTTTTCTCTTCCTCAACCAGAACTGAAACAGAGGGTTCATGTACAGACAGAATCATACATTACATAGCAACACAAAATGAAAGGTGGAATCTGATTGGTTGCAGTTTGATAAATCTCTCCTACTGTGTATAAAAATATAACCTAATAAGTAATACACACAACCACCTACATGCAACTTTGTAAACAGTGATTGTGCTTCTTAGCTGTCTTACATTTAGACCATTTTCTATGCCTTAAACAGTCATAGAAAAAGGGGAATGAGTCAGAGAATAAGTTCCATACCTTTGGTTCTTATGAGCTGCAGGAGGCCAGGGTGTTGCATCTATAATATGGGAGCAAAAAAGGCCATGTATTACACCTGTCTGAAAAGTGCCTTCATACGGTTAAAAAAAAAACTATTTTCCACCTATCATAAATATATTAAATATTCATCTCTCTTGATAACCCTTAGCCCTAACATTGCAAAGTGTAATGGGTATCAGTAGAGAAGTGGTATGTATATTTTAGTCTGTAGTCGGGGTATGGACAGGATAGGAAAAGTGTAAAATGTAAGTATTGTGTGATTGTGGTATGTTGGTGCAACCTTTTTGGTGCTGTTCATAGAGTTGAGTGAATCGAAGTATCCAAAGTGTACTTCAATCGAAATTTCAGAGAAAATTTGATTGGACACGAAGCTGAATTTCCTTGTGCTTCATGGTAATGTATTGATTTTCCCTGAAAATCATACTTACCTCATCCATTTGAGCACGAAGAGGCTGCTGTGGCCATCTTGATTGAAGATCCTGCGCAAAATATTGTGCGTGTTGACATATGTGGGTAGAAGGTCACCGCTAGAGGTACACAGTCATTGCATTCTTTTTGGTTATACTCACTACTAGAGGTACTAAGAAAACACTTAAGGAAACTACACCATACTGTACTCAAAGATGATCGTCTCAGGACAATATTCCCAGACCCTCCCATGCTATGCTTCAGACAACCTCAGAATTTAAGAAATCTGATCAGGATCTCACTACCATCCAATATACAGAAAGGAACAGACAGGATACGTATCCCCAACACCCAGCAGGACTATAAAATTCCTGGAACATTCATATGTTCTGCATCCAATGTAACTCATTATGTGCACAAAATGTCCAACTCAGGGTCTTTATGTGGGGAAAACAGGGCAGACACTCAGAACGAGGATACTGTCTCACATCATACTATAAAGGAGACAACTTTCCCTGTTACCAACATTTTGGTGATCCTGGCCATAGCATTATAGACCTCCAAGTATTGATATTAAAGGGTCATTTCAAATCCCAAAGGGAGAGACAAGTTTGGGAACACAAATTTGTGACTGTCTTTGACACACTCAACACAGGAGTGAATTTGTGGCATGCTACAAATTTTTATTTTTTTAAAAGTAGTAGATAAAAAAAAATCAAGTTTGGTATCGCCATGTTCATATTGAGGATGTTATGACATTTTTAGCACACAGTGAGCGCCTTGATGTTGAAATCTCTGAAAACCTTTGAGGAATTGCAGTGGTTTTTTTTATCAGTTTACCCCACAAATAATTTTTTTCCCCCATTTTCCAACAGACATGGTAAATTGAATGGTGCTCTTAAAAAGTACAACTTATCCACCACAAAATAATCCCTCATATAGCTATATGAATGGAAAATTTTAAAACCTATGGCTTTTGGAATGTTGGGAGGAAAACACAAAAAGCAAAACCAGAAATAGCCCCAGATTATATGCTCTGAAAACAATACAAACAATTAAAAAATGGACTAAGAATAAATATAAAAATGTACACATTAAAATTGTAACTAGCTCTGTTTTGGGAAATGGAAAGTTACTGAAAAAACAGAAATTATTTTTAACATAGTAGATACGTATGAGTCCCTTTAACAAAAGAAGGATTTCCATATTTTAAGTGTAAAATCAAAAACTATACAAATATATACTATGAAGCAGATTGCACTATGATCTAAAAATGTAAGAGGGTTAAAACCAGATCTGCTGAACATGGTGGATGGATCAAACATGGCTGCAGGATTATTGCCATAAGGGACAGGTGCCTGAAAACTAGTAGCTGCTGTATAATATATTAGACAAACTGGAGCTGTTGCTGGTATGGGGTTTCGCTAGTTAGGTGTGTGGCACAATATGCAAATTATGGCTGTTGTGGCCTGCTATCTCCTGAAAATACTGCTTTTGTATGAAAATTACATAAAGGGGCCACATGAGGCCAATAGTTGACAACTAGATACATTTTACTGAATATGAATATAATATGAAACTACATATTTACAGTAACTCTTGGTCCAGCAGTTGACCAGCAGGTGGAACAAAAACTGATAAAATAGGAGAGAAAATGGTCATGGGGCATTCCTGGAGTAACAGAAAAAGAAAGGCCTCACCCTAGTTTTGAACCCAATCCTCCAACCCCAACCACTCTCCTGTCCTACAAGTGTAAGACCCTTTTTGTGCCATCTGCTTTTCCTCTTTTTTCCACATCATCTTCTACCAATAATATGTCACCAGGAATATCCAGCTCCTCCTCTCTCTGCATCTTGCTGACTTTTCTCAGACATGGAGACTTTGCAGGATCATTTGGAAGAAGTGAAGCCAGCAAAAGATGAGGATGGTCATCATTAAGACCTAGCCACCCTAAAGGGTGCATATTAAAAGAATGATTTCAATATTCCAAGTGTAAAATCGAAAACTATACAAATATATACTATGAATATAAACTATACAAGTATAATGTATACTATGAATGGTAATTCACTATAAACATTGAATTACAGTTAATATCAGATTAGCCAAACATGATGGATTGATCAAACATGGCCGCAGGATTATTACAATAAGGGACAGGGGCATGAAAACTACGGTATGGTAGCAGCTGCCAAATAATATGATGGCCAAACAGGGGATGTTGCTGGTATGGGGCTTGACTAGTTTGGCACAATATGCAAATTATTGGTGTTGTGGCCTTTCTCCTGAAAATCCCCTTTTGTATGAGAATTAGGTAAATGGATTAACGGCCATACTAGCGCCGGACGCCGTGGCACACCACTCGTGCGCGGTCCTCCTGATCTTTGTTTAGAACCCCGGAAGGGTTGAGCATTTTAGGGCGCAGTATGATGTCTGGAGGAACAGCCTCCCTTAGTTTAATGTACATACCTGTGTCACGGGGCGTTGTGTGCATGTTAGTGGGTCATAGGTAGGCTAGGTGTTTTATTTTGATATACCCAGTATGGCAGGGCGTGCATCTTCATACAGGATTGCCCTCTATACAGCGGTTTAGGGTGTTCACACCTTATAATTTGTGCCTCCTTCCCACTACGCCAATATAGTGGTGCAGCCTGCCCTTATATTAGTACAGTCCCTGCTTTGGACTGTATGCCACTTCACTGGATTCACACATACTGTGACCCCTCTAGGTCTCATCTAGTGCTTCAGCTGCCTAGATGTTGGATTTGGTCCTCAACATTAGGCTCTAGCTGAATACATTTTGACTAGAGGAGTCTTTCACTGCCTTCTTTTTGCCCTGCTTCGCCTTTTACTTTGATTATTTTTCAATAAAGATTTTTTGTTTTGTTCTTAACGTTAGTCATTGGCAATGATCAGTAGTATTTCTTTTTCTGACGTATACCTTATGTACCCAGTATTTCTGTGAATTATGAATTAGATAAATGGGCCACATGAGGCCAATGGTTGACCACTCTATACATTTTACCTAATAATTAAACTTATACTTACCTTTAACTGTTGCATCCTGAAACTCTTATGAAGTGTACATCGTGATGCAGCAGGAGACCAGTTAAAAGCAAGGAGAAAATGATCATGGGGCATTCCCAGAGTGACACAAGAAGATGGACCCCCCAAACCCACCCCCACCCACTGCATACGAACTCACTTCTCCAACCCCAACTTCTCTCCTGCCCTTCAGATGGAAGATATGTAATTCAATACCAATAAGATGGAAATCTTCATTATTTCACTGCAGCATGCCAACTAATACCATCCAGTCTGCACCCCTTAGGAGGGCCCGGTCTTAATTTAATGTTAGTGTACATGTAACCGGTCAGCCAGTTCCATAGGTGAAAATCTGCTCACAGATGCCATTTAACACGCCCCAGTGCCTTCTCATAAACCAATGTGACCAACACAGCCAGGATTTTCTAACTCTATAGATCCAATATATTAAGCAAACATAATTGTCATGTAACTTTTATGCAGAGGGATTTTTAGAAGGTACACTTAGTATTATCTTGGTACCTTGAGTACTACAAAACTGTTATTCTTCGAACATTATAAGTAATTATTTTCCACATATATAAAAATAAATTGGAGCATTCAGGACTATACAACTACTTTATGTGAAAAATTATTTTGCTTTGTTTATTGTGCAAAACCAGTAAAGCAGAAAAAAAACATCTGAATTAAATGGAAATACACAGACAGTCTAGGTATCATTTGCAAAATCAAAATGACTATAGCAATTAGGTTTCATTTTCAATGTAATTGAAATAGAAATATTAAGTACAAATAATTTATATTTCATAATAAGACTCTCAAAGTTAATCTTTATCAAGATTCATAAGAAATCATTGCAGGAATAATATCTTCCCCAAGTCCTATGATTGCTTTTAAATTAGGTGCAAATTAAGCATCCATACTAGCAATGCAGGTCCCAGAACCTTCAATTAAAAATCATAATGCGTAGATTTGCCATCATGCTTTAAATGTAAATTATAGAGAGTACTAGGTTCAGGGCTAGCATGATGAAAGCTTTAACGATTTCCGTTCATTCGACCATAGAACATTAGATTAATAAAATTTGAACAAATGCATTTACTCAGCTGTTGGTAAATTACATTTCCTTTTGAAAAGTTTTCAGGTTTGCTAAAACATCAACAAAAATGCAATTTAAGTTTATATACAATTTTTTTAAGTTTATGTGAATCATATTCATAATGTTTTAGGAGAAGGGAATCAAATATGATTTTGTCAAAATGAGTGCTGTATAAGTGATTTATTTTTAGACGGTGTATTTATTTTATTCTATTTTGCCTCTTTAGAAAATGTAGCCATAAATATTATTTTATGGTATATTGTTGTGCTCTCTAATTATAAGTCCCCATGCACACATTTTTATTAAGACTCCACAGAACCTCCAAGCTATACAGACCTATACTAGGCACCCATAGCATTCTAAGGAGCCCTACTGTATTCCCAAATGTCATGCTAGTTCAATCGGACCCAATATTACAAAATATTACTTGAATTCAGTGTGTTCCTGTCTGAATTTAGCACAGCTTGTTGGACTAGGTTGGCTGAGATACCTCTTGATCAATATATATCGGCTAAGAACTGCATATTTTATTATCATATCTAATGAGGTATTGGTTTAGATATTGTTTGTGTATTTAGTGCTTTGAGAGTACTATTTTGTTTTATGTTTTTTAATTAATTGAGGCCATGTACATCCACGTAATTATTTAGCATATTGTTCAGGATGTGTTTATCTTTTTTTGTGTTTTTTATTTTATTTAGCATTCTCCCTTTGCCTTTGATTGGCAATAAAAACCTTAGTTTGTAACTTTTCAAATTTTTATGACAACTGCCATTTTTATACCTCCCTCACCAGTTACCAAAAAGAGGGAAGGGTGTGGGTGGGGCCATATGTCCTAAGTTCATTCATTGTTATTTACACCATAGACTGGTATGAATTACTAAAATCTATGGCAGTTCAGAGATCCAGGTGGGGCTGCTTGCTGCCCCGGGGAAGTAACATTATTGCATGTGCTGCACATAGTCACCAGACAGACCAGAGCAGATCTGAAGAAATATACCTGCTCCATTTATCATGGGACCATGGGCTAAGTGAGTATCAATTTGGGCACCAAATTATAGTGGGAGACACATAACAAAACATCATATTATACTGCCTTGAGACACATAAAGGAGGTACCATATTGTATTGGGAGATATAAGGGGCATCATGTTGTGTTGGGGTACATATGGGAGCATAATCTTGTGTAGTTCACACATACGTATGTAGGTATAATGCTGTAAGGGGCACAAAAGGGGACATTATAATGTGTGAGGAGCACATAAGGGGACATTGTATTGTACACATATGAGGGAAACTTAAGAGGATTTTACATTGTTGGGGTTAACCATATTATATGTGTGATGAAGTGGAGCTTAGCAGTTCTATAGGGCTGAGCTTAACGGTGTGACAAGGTCCTTCAGACATAACTTTTCTTGGGACCCCAGAAATACCATGAAATGACTATACTGGTGAGACTATATCAGGGAAAATGTAGATAATGGACATTTACTACCTTTGAAATATGGTGCAAAATAGAAATCAGTGAATTGACTCTAAACTATTCATATTTGTAACAAATTTCTGAAAAAAGTGTACTAAAATATAAATTCTAGCAAATCCAAAATGGATGAATTGCTTAAAATATAAGCCACCATTTCACAGGTCAGAAATGAGAGAAGAAGGTGTTTTTCACCAAAAAGAAACTGCTAGTGCAATGCATTGTTAAACAGGCTGTTTGTTACCATTCTATACCATCCGTTTAGTCATAGCCATATATGTTAATAATAATACTATTTATAAGGAAAATCAAATAAAGATTTTAACAACCTAGTATGACCAACCTAGACTGATTCATAAACTTAATCCGGTGATATCAGATATTTGCTGGAGATGTTCCTCTTTGGGTTTCTCACTCTATCACATATATTGGACATGCCCAATGATCACCCTCTTATGGGGTGCACTTGATCCCTTGACACACAGATGCAGCAGAGTTAGATGTTACTGTGCTAAAACATTAAAAGGGTTGTCTCTCATTAGCACATGGCATTTATCATGTAGAGATAGTTAATACAAGCCACTTACTAATGGCTTATTTTCCATGGCTACAGACCACCCTGGAAGTCCATTAATGGTGGTCGTGCTTCTACAATGTAGGAAAAAGCACTAGCCTATGTGCACTTCCATGGTCCTGGGTACCAGAGAGCCTGATGCTTTTTTCTATAGTGTGCAAGCATGACCACCACTGATGGATTGCAGGGTGGTCTGCAACTATGGAAATAAGCAGTGTATAATGCGATGGAAAAAGGAATCCACCAAGCAAAGGAGGCAATATGGACAATCACAATACATTAGTAAGTGCCTTGTATTAACTTCCTCTACATGGTAAATGCCACTTGCTCAAGTGAGACAACCCCTTTAGCTAGATTTTAAAACTCACCAAGTTTGTGTGTATTAACTCTTCTGCAGCCATACATTTTTAATGTCCCACCTGGAGGCTTTTGGGATGCTCATGCCAGGCTATTCCTCCATCTGCTCACAGCCACACAATGCTTAATTGTCTTATTTTGGAAACATCAGGCCCCTCCTTTGCAAATGGATTTATATGCTTGGATTTAGGACTTACACTCTATGGAATATGTAGCTCATGGCACGGATCCATCATTCGGTTGATAAGTTTTCAAAAATATGGACTCTGGAACAACTGTAGCTTTTTTCACCTCTAATACCTACTTACTCTTTTCTTTTTAATACTGATGGAAAATATTAATCCTTTCCTTTTTTTTTTTTTTGACATTTGTACATATTTGACATGTTAACATGTTGAATTTGAATGTTGACTCCATACCCTCTTTCTATATGTATCATGCTTGAAAAAGTTAAAAATAAAGTTGGAAAAATAAGAGAATATGAAAGGGGCTTGGATAAAGTCCCAGGAAATCATAGAGTGTCATACACGACTTTTCAGGGCAATTGAGACACTTTCATTTCAGGTTGAATTTATTTAGATCCGAATAGAATCTGAAAACCTGAAAGGAATTTTAAGAAATTTGCTCAGCTCTAGTGAGAAAGCATGCCACTAAACTATGTTTCTGATTTAATAGTTTCAGGGTGGGACATTTAATACCAGGTGATTGAAAAGTAAAAGAAAGGATTTATGACTGGATAATGAAATTACTTTGTAAAGCCCATAGTAAATGTAGTTAGTGAACATGTAAATTAGATTAAAAACTCTGACAATGAAGTATAAAATTCAATTTTCTGAGAAATTAAAAACATTTACAAGATTGTGTAACTTTAAAAAAAGATCACTTGTGATGTTTTATTCATAGTCTTCTATATTATATAAGATGTTCAGGTGAAATAAGTAATAGCAATATTAAATTCTAATTAAATATGTAAAAAGGAAAATGTAAATGGCATTTCCATTTTAATTATCCTACTTGTTATTAACTATGCCTGCCATGATGTTTTTTCTTTACTAGAAATATATCACGCAACTAAATTTTATTACAAAATGTCATTATCGTTCAAATAGTTTTATTGAAAATATACAGCCGTGGGCCAGTAATGCACTTTAAATTTAACAAGAGAAGAAGCTTGGGGATAACTTCCAATAGCTACAATTGCAATCTAAATATAACCTATTCATCATAGGAATATTTCCACTCTTTATATATTTTTTTTAATGTTGAAAAACAAGAAAGCAAAAGGAGTGTGTGGGAAATATAACAGGAGTAATTTGTTTAGTTGCTGGTGCAGACTGTTCTTTGATCAAATTTTGTTTCCCAAAGGAGAAAGGCAGTTTTAAATTAAAGAGCAAACTGGCATAAAAAAAGAAGCAAGTAATCACAATCTTCCCAGGAGAGAAGATATAATTCTAGAACTCAAGAGATTCTATTTAATAAATAAACACCTTTGTTACACTAAGTTAATTTATCTACAGGAAATAATCTTAGTTTTAATTGTATTGCCATGTGTCATGTTTAATATAAAGTACACCGGGGCCTTTGGCTTTCACTTATTAAAGTCAAAAACATTGGGAATCTAAAGCATGTAGGTTATACCTCTATAGTAAAAGCTACATTGGAACAATGTTGTATACAGCATCTTGTACATTTTCTTTTATAACTGCAGTGAGTTAAAGAGAAAAAAACATTTAGTCTTAAAGATGACTTGCAGACTTTTCCCTGGTAGTTACTCTATACGCTGTTGCGTACGAATTCAATTCAGCGATGCCGACTCCTCCCTGGTAGTTTCGCCCCTTTCTCCAGTGCGGGAGGATGACGAGGCAACTCAGGAAATTAAGTTGCGCATTTGTGCGCCTCATCCCTTTTCCCCCTTTTCAGGTTATTTGGGGAGCCCCTTGAAAGAGGGTTTTTTAAGGAACCTTTGCTGCTTTTTTTTTACCCATTTGGATTACAATTTTACATTTTATGTGGATTACAAATTGCGACTGAGATTGGGACTCTGCTCCAGTTCTATGACAAGCGTCAGAAGAAAAGAGAATTAAACGTGTCCGTGAGCATACTAGGTAGGTGATATTTAAAATTTTTATATTATACCTATAATAATGTATTTGCACTTTACCATATATATGTCTTGAATATTCGCTCTGCCTCTGAGGAGTGCACGCCGTGGCCTCTCCTCGTACGTGCCTGCGTATTCCGTAATCTCTTAGACAATAGTACGCTGAGATTCATAAGCTATTTGTACGCTCATGCGTACGTCTTCTAAGAAGTTGAGTAAATTTTGTAAATAAACGTTCGTTATTAGTGAGCGAATGTTCGCTAATAGCACATAATAACGTATATTTTGTACGCAAATACAACAAATCTATTCGTCGAATATACAAATTTTAAGAAAAGTTCGGCGAATGTTGGGCGAATAATTTTTTGAATGATTCGCTCATCTCTAGTTAACAGCTTCTTAAATGTTGGGAGATTGCATCGCCCTACTACACTAAATTATACTTTTTATTACGGATGAGCAAAATGATTCAATATCATTCAAATTAATTTCAGAAAAAAAATCAGTTTTAGCAAATCCAAAGTTTGAGGTCTGCATGAATCGCTCTAATGGTGTCTGCTTTTTTATATATACAGTATATCAGAATGCAGGAAGGATATGAAGATGGAGGGTCAAATGACCTTGTTCTAGCAGGTTTGCCCATAATGCCTTGCAGATAGCCTTAGCCAGTCATGAGGGATTATAGCTGAGGTGACAGTGGACATGTCATAGGCATCATATAAGATCCCAGCCAAGGCTTGTACATTAAATAGCACATCTGTTAGATGAAGGAAAGAGATCTTAGAACAGAGAATACAAATAGTTTATGGTCAGAGCACTTATTTCATAGTGAAGAAAAGACAATAGCTAGTCAGATTTTATAAGGTTTAGCAACCAACAAAATGTAACATAATCGTATGTGTTTTTGTTATTTGCTCTTGCTTCACCAGATATCACTGACAATGAAAAATAAAGTAGAAAAGCATTGTATTGTTCTATCAGGATAAAGCCATGACCCCTAGTGGGATAAATCTTAATAACTTTTATGTGCACAGCAATAGTGGCCATTTTGTTGGATGGAATCTCTTAGTTAGTAATAGTACAAAACAGATTGAGTTATAACCATGCGGAGCTGTAATAGACTACAGAATGCTACATCTACCAAGATAAATCCATCTCTCCCTTGGTATTGCCATACCAAGGCAAAATTACCTTTCTGGATCCTGGGAAAGTTGGGTTACAACCATGTGGAGATATAATAGACTATAGAATACTAGATCTACCATTCTCATTTCCTAAAAGTGCCATATCAAGGCAAATTTGATTTTCACGGTCCCAGGAAAGCTGAACTACCACCAAATGCACAGCAGTATTATGTTGGAACGGGGGAAGGGAATACTTGATATATAATGTAGCAGAATGCAGGAGCTCGGGGATGTAGATGACTGTAGTGAGGAGGATATAGGATGGTGATGTGGGATACTAGGTATATGATATAGTAGGATGCAGGAGTTTGGGGATACTGATGACTGTTTTAAGGGGGATACAGGCTGGAAATAGTGGATACTAGGTATATGA
Organism: Rhinella marina; assembly: GCA_900303285.1. Lineage (NCBI taxonomy): Eukaryota > Metazoa > Chordata > Amphibia > Anura > Bufonidae > Rhinella > Rhinella marina. Next base: position 23,230 of record ONZH01017492.1, read on the forward strand.
TATAGTAGGATGCATGAGCTGGGAGATACTGATGATTGTAGTGAGGATACTGGCTGAGGATGGGAGGAACTAACTATATAATGTAATAGAATGCAGGAGCCATGAAACTGGCTGTAGAGGATACAGATCCATGTCAGGGGTTTACTGCATAATGGATACAAATGCCAGTAATGTTTGATGAAGAGGCAGCTCCAGGCTTTGAATTCTCTATGCTGAGTACACAGCTCTTATTATATAGAAATACATGGGGAATGGATCATGCTGCAGCTGGGGATGCTAGGAGGACATACATACAGTACAGACCAAAAGTTTGGACACACCTTCTCATTCAAATAGTTTTCTGTATTTTCATGACTATGAAAATTGTGGATTCACACTGAAGGCATCAAAACTATGAATTAATACATGTGGAATTATACACTTCACCCCTTCCCGACCAGCGCCGTACATGTACGGCGCTGGTGCGGTGCGGGGACATGACGCCCGCTCGCGGGTGCGGCGGGCGTCATGGCCGGCAAGTCTCTGCTGTTTCTAACAGCAGAGACTTGCCGCTACTTACCGCCATTGGCGGTGTCTTCTAGGCCCTTCTGATGCCGTGATCACACGTGATCACGGCATCAGGATGCGTCTGAACCCGGAAGCGTACGTTTCCGGGTGGTGTACAGACACCCCGTGTGGCCAATCGGGGTGTCTGTACACGATATGAAAACTGTAATCCTCGCTGCTGAGGATTACAGTTTTCAAAGTGCAATTCTTATTCTGGCCACTAGATGGCAGGCCAGGATAAGAAATGAGCAATTTATGGATTTATCTCAGTCTAGTAAATCCCTGATTGCTCATAAAGGAAAAAAAAAACACAATATATCAGCTCATATTTGAGCTTAAAAATAGTCAGAACAATTTTTTTAAAAAAATTAAAAAAATACATAAAAAATAAAAAATATATAAAAGTTCAAATCACCCCCCTTTCCGTATAATGAAAAAATCAATACCTAAATAACAATAAATATAGACATCATGGGTATCACCGTGACCGAAAACGCCAGTACTTTTAAAATATAAAAGAAAAAAAATCCAATACGGCGAATTGTGTGGCGGAAAAAGCGTACAAATGGCGATTCGCTGTTTTTTGTCGCTTTTTTTTCTAAAACAAATTAAATAAAAAGTGATCAAAAGTCATACACACCCCAGAATGGTATCAATAAAAACTTCAGATCACCCCGCAAAAAATGAGCCCCCATACAGCTCCGTACACATAAATACCAAAAAGTTATAGGGGTCAAGATATGACAAGGAAAAAAAAAAAGGGCAACTTTCTAATTATTTTATCACTATCAAAACGCAGGAAAAACTATACATATTAGGTATTGCCAGATTTGTACTGACCAGTAGAATGAAAGTAACTGGTCAGTTTTAATGCACATCGAACGCTGTAAATAACTGTAGCGGAATAGCGGTTTTTTTGCAATTTCACCCGATTTGGAATTTTTTTCCTGCTTCCCACTACACCATATGCAATATTAAATGGTGGCGTTGGAAAGTACAACTTGTCCCGCAAAAAACAAGCCCTCATACAGCTATCTGAACAGAAAAATAAAACAGTTATGGCTGTTTGAAGGCAGGGAGCGCAAAACGAAAATGTATAACCGAAAAAACCTCCGGGGGTGAAGGGGTTAACAAAAAAGTGTGAAACAACTGAAAATATGCCTTATATTCTAGGTTCTTCAAAGTAGCCACATTTTGCTTTGATTACTGCTTTGCACACTCTTGGCATTCTCTTGGTGAGCTTCAAGAGGTAGTCACCTGAAATGGTATTCCAACAGTCTTGAAGGAGTTCCCAGAGATGCTTAGCACTTGTTGGTCCTTTTGCCTTCACTCTGTGGTCCAGCTCACCCCAAACCATCTCGATTGGGTTCAGGTCTGGTGACTGTGGAGGCCAGGTCATCTGGCGTAGCACCCCATCACTCTCCTTCTTGGTCAAAGAGCCCTTACACAGCCTGGAGGTGTGTTTGGGGTCATTGTCCTGTTGATAAATAAATGATGGTCCAACTAAACGCAAACCGGATGGAATAGCATGCCGCTGCAAGATGCTGTGGTAGCCATGCTGGTTCAGTATGTCTTCAATTTTGAATAAATCCCCAACAGTGTCACCAGCAGAGCACCCCCACACCATCACACCTCCTGCTCCATGCTTCACGGTAGCAACCAGGCATGTAAAGTCCATCCGTTCACCTTTTATGCGTTGCACAAAGACACGGTGGTTGGAACCAAAGATCTCAAATTTGTACTCATCAGACAAAAGCACAGATTTCCACTGGTCTAATGTCCATTCCTTGTGTTCTTTAGCCCAAACAAGTCTCTTCTGCTTGTTGCCTGTCCTTAGCAGTGGTTTCCTAGCAGCTATTTTACCATGAAGGCCTGCTGCACACAGTCTCCTCTTAACAGTTGTTGTAGAGATGTGTCTGCTGCTAGAACTCTGTGTGGCATTGACCTGGTCTCTAATCTGAGCTGCTGTTAACCTGCGATTTCTGAGGCTGGTGACTCGGATAAACTTATCCTCCGCAGCAGAGGTGACTCTTGGTCTTCCTTTCCTGGGGCGGTCCTCATGTGAGCCAGTTTATTTGTAGTGCTTGATGGTTTTTGCAACTGCACTTGGGGACACTTTCAAAGTTTTCCCAATTTTTCGGACTGACTGACCTTCATTTCTTAAAGTAATGATGGCCACTCGTTTTTCTTTACTGAGCTGCTTTTTTCTTGCCATAATACAAATTCTAACAGTCTATTCAGTAGGACTATCAGCTGTGTATCCACCTGACTTCTGCCCAACACAACTCATGGTCCCAACCCCATTTATAAGGCAAGAAATCCCACTTATTAAACCTGAAAGGGCACACCTGTGAAGTGAAAACAATTTCAGGTGACTACCTCTTGAAGCTCATCAAGAGAATGCCAAGAGTGTGCAAAGCAGTAATCAAAGCAAAAGGTGGCTACTTTGAAGAACCTGGAATATAAGACATATTTTCAGTTGTTTCACACTTTTTTGTTAAGTATATAATTCCACATGTGTTAATTCATAGTTTTGATGCCTTCAGTGTGAATCTACAATTTTCATAGTCATGAAAATACAGAAAACTCTTTGAATGAGAAGGTGTGTCCAAACTTTTGGTCTGTACTGTATGCCAGAATCTTTGGGATCTATCTGTGATTGTGCCCCGACACCCTCACTCAACCTTTTTAACCTCCTCCAGCACTCTATCCATCCAGGTGTCATTGAAGATGCAGTGCAGCTGGCAGTAATATAAGTAGGTCACAGTCTGCAATGAGGTACAGTCATCAAGATCCACAAAGGCCAGGTCCTTGATGAACAGTATATGCACGATGTTGGCCTAGACATTGCCTTTGTGCTACGGGAAAAATCTTGGGGGGCTGTGTTTGGGAAAAGCTTCCACTCTCTAAGGGATGTAGAGGGATGATAGCGATCCCAGCATATAGGGCAATATGAGATATATTCTGGTTGTCTAGACAGCTCTGGCACACTTCAGCCCCAGAAAGTTCTCCATCACTGCAGGACAAGCCTTGGAGGACTGTATGGGAAGAAAGTTTCTGATTTCTGAGAGTGACTCAGAAGTCAGGAGCCTGGTGGAGAGGCTGATCAGAACAGAACTCCAGTGACAGAATATCCAGAGCAATGTAAATGATCCCATCTGCCACTTGCTCCAAAAGACCATGACTGTAATTGCTGAAGATAAACAGCCCCACCACTCCATACACTGAGAAGTGTTATTGAATTTCAATCTAATATAGCAGGGACTCCTAAAACAGTGCAGGCGGTTCAATCTGTGTATTTATGTGGATTACTTAAAAGAAACCACCCATAAATAATCTTATTTTAGAAAATACATCCCTCAAGTTATTCAAAACTGACTTTCAACACTTTGGTAACCCTTTAGGTGTTCCACAAGACTTAAAGCTAAATGAATGTGAGATTTACAAATTTCATTTTTTTTTTTTTCAGAATGTCAATTTTACCTGTAACATAACAAGAGTTAACAGAAAAAACCTCAATATTGATTGCCCTAATTTTCCAGTTTACAGAAACCCCTCATATGTGTTTATATATTGCTGTATAGGCATATGGCAAGGTACAGAAGGGAATTAATTTTGCTGGAATGTTTTTTGGGCACTATGTCGCATTTGGAGAGATCCTGAGGTATCCTTACAATGAAAACCACTAATAATTGATGCCATTTTGGAAACTAAACCCCTCAAGGAATCAAGGGGCATAGTGAGAACTATGATTGTCATAGAATTTTGGAACACTTAACTGTGAAAATGAAAAAAAAAATAATAATAATTTCTTCCTATAAAATGTTGCTTTAGTTTCAATTTTTTTTTTCATTTTCACAAATGATAATAGGAAAACAAAGTGTGAAAAGTCAACCCTCTTATTATTATGCTGTGCTCCTTTAGAAAGACCCTACATGCAACAGTAATCTTTTGCATGGACATACTATATGGCTCAGAAGTAAAAGAGCACCATGTGCATTTGAGGTCCAATGTGGTGATTTATGCATCTTTGCTGACAACTTTAGATGCTCTAGGGTGAAATATTAAATGCAACCCCTTAGAACTGACACCATTTTGGAAACTATGCCCCTTGAGGTATTAAGGCCCCTTTCACATGAGCGGGAGACTCGGACGTCTCCAGCAACGTGTGCTGTGTACTGACCTCCTGGCACTGAACGGGGGTTACATAGCATTATACTGATTTATGATGCTATGCAACCCTTAAGTTTTGGAATGTGTTGGATAATGCTGACAGCCTTATCCAACACATTCCAGAACTGTAAGGGTTACATAGCATCATAAATCATTATAATGCTATGTAACCCCTGTTCAGTGCCGGGAGGTCAGTACACAGCACACGTTGCAGGAGACGTCCGAGAGACATCCAAGTCTCCCGCTCGTGTGAAAGGGGCCTAAGGGATGCAGTAGTCATTTGAACTCCACGGGTGTTCTTCAAAAATTAATGCACATCAGATGGTGCAAAGTGAAACATAGATATGTCATTTTCATTCCCAATATTTTGTGCCTAGTATGTGTCAGTTCAAAAAGTCAGCCCTCCCATTATTATTCTGTGCTTTCTTGGTTTTAAAAAAACCCTATATGTAACCCTAATCTTTTTCCTGAACATATGAGATGGCTCAGGATTAAGTTACTGAGGGGTGGAGTCAGTATTTTAAAGCCATAGATATTTTGCAGAAATGAATGCACAAAGGACCATGCAAAATGAAAATTGCAATTGCACCATCAACAATATGTGATTGTGAAAGCTTATCTACTCTTTCCTTGTACAATGACCTCTGCATATGTCTAGAAAAATCTCATAGAAGTAAATACGGTCAGCACATGACCATTGTGTCTATGGCCCATGTGGCTGCCACAAAGCAATTTTCTTAATGGTTTCTAAATGTTGTTTATAACAGCTGAAACAAGATGGCCACCCCCATAATCATGTTCAGGAAACAGAACACAAAAATCTGTAATAAAAAAATAAAAACAGATTACAAAAAAAAGGTTATGTGTTACAATCTGATTTTAACTAGCAGATACATAGGTTGTACTACGTAGGTACAGAAATGCCATAAGTGTGGACATAAACTGCCGTTTGTGCATACTGCAGAGTTTGGAAGGGAAACACCACCTTCTGTCTTTTGCAGTGCAGAATTTAATGGATTGGTTTACAGGCACAATGTTACTTTCGCACAGCCTCTGAGGTACCAGTACAGCTATTTTTTTGGAACCATTCATTTTTTATTTTTCTCTCGATGGAGCTATGGAGGGCTTTTTTTTTGCAGAATAAGTTGCCATTATCATTGGTACTATTTTAAGGTACATAAGACTTTTTGATTGCTTTTTATCTTGCTTTTTGGGAAGCAGGATGAAGAATTGCTTTTTTTGGTACTCCATACACCACTCCTAAACTTAAATATCAATCAATTTGTGAATCATGCAGTTTAGTAACTTGTCTCACAGATCGCATGAACCTTTAAAACTTAACCTGTAATGTAGAGATGTTCAAAAATTGATAATAAAAGCAGAGGGAGAAGTGATGGAATTGAGCATAGTTGGGATCCTGTCCCTGTGTAGTCCCTAGCTATGTCTCAACCCAGAGATGCACCCAGAAGGTAGATGCACTCTGTCCCCATGCCTACTCCTAATGTACTATAGTATACCCTAAAGCATCCCAATGCATTACCCCTTAGGTTCCTAATGGGATTAATAAGTGGGTAAACTATATGTATGATAGACAAGCAAACTGTATATCAAGATAGAGACAAATATAGCAAAATGGATTGGTTACCATTTTATGAGCCTGAGTATATAACCAGACTACAGCTACCAACGATAAACTACATGTGTGTATACAATATTCAAGTAGATGCTATATATATATATATATATATATATATATATATATATGTGTGCGTGTGTGTGTGTGTGTATACATATATACAGTACAGACCAAAAGTTTGGACACACCTTCTCATTCAAAGAGTTTTCTGTATTTTCATGACTATGAAAATTGTAGATTCACACTGAAGGCATCAAAACTATGAATTAACACATGTGGAATTATATACTTAATAAAAAAGTGTGAAACAACTGTAAAAATGTCTTATATTCTAGGTTCTTCAAAGTAGCCACCTTTTGCTTTGATTACTGCTTTGCACACTCTTGCCATTCTCTTGATGAGCTTCAAGAGGTAGTCACCTGAAATTGTTTTCACTTCACAGGTGTGCCCGTCAGGTTTAATAAGTGAGATTTCTTGCCTTATAAATGGGGTTGGGACCATGAGTTGTATTGGGCAGAAGTCAGGTGGATACACAGCTGATACTCCTACTGAATAGACTGTTAGAATTTGTATTATGGCAAGAAAAAAGCAAAAAAAGCAAAAAGGAAGACCAAGAGTCACCTCTGCTGCGGAGGATAAGTTCATCCGAGTCACCAGCCTCAGAAATCGCAGGTGAACAGCAGCTCAGATTAGAGACCAGGTCAATGCCACACAGAGTTCTAGCAGCATACACATCTCTACAACAACTGTTAAGAGGAGACTGTGTGCAGCAGGCCTTCATGGTAAAATAGCTGCTAGGAAACCACTGCTAAGGACAGGCAACAAGCAGAAGAGATTTGTTTGGGCTAAAGAACACAAGGAATGGAGATTAGAGCAGTGGAAATCTGTGCTTTTGTCTGATGAGTCCAAATTTGAGATCTTTGTTTCCAACCACTGTGTCTTTGTGCGACGCAGAAAAGGTGAACGGATGGACTCTACATGCCTGGTTCCCACCGTGAATCATGGAGGTGTGATGGTGTGGGGTGCTCTGCTGGTGACACTGTTAGGGATTTATTCAAAATTGAAGGAATACTGAACCAGCATGGCTACCACAGCTTCTTGCAGCGGCATGCTATTCCATCCGGTTTGCGTTTAGTTGGACCATCATTTATTTATCAACAGGACAATGACCCCAAACACACCTCCAGGCTGTGTAAGCGCTATTTGACCAAGAAGTAGAGTGATGGGGTGCTACGTCAGATGACCTGGCCTCCACGGTCACCAGACCTGAACCCAATCGAGATGGTTTGGGGTGAGCTGGACCGCAGAATGTAGGCAAAAGAGCCAACAAGTGCTAAGCATCTCTGGGAACTCCTTCAAGACTGTTGGAATACCATTTCAGGTGACTACCCCTTGAAGCTCATCAAGAGAATGCCAAGAGTGTGCAAAGCAGTAATCAAAGCAAAATGTGGCTACTTTGAAGAACCTAGAATATAAGACATATTTTCAGTTGTTTCACACTTTTTTGTTAAGTATATAATTCCACATGTGTTAATTCATAGTTTTGATGCCTTCAGTGTGAATCTACAATTTTCATAGTCATGAAAATACAGAAAACTCTTTGAATGAGAAGGTGTGTCCAAACTTTTGGTCTGTACTGTATAACACGTATATATATATATATATATATATATATATATATATATATATATATGTTTTGGCGGGGGCGAGGGGCTAAAGGCTGAGGCTCCAAAACAAACTTAACAACTTAACAATACTAAATAGAACTATTAGTAATGTTAACTAACAACAGCTACTCTCCTACTAAGCATAGAAAACTGAGGCGGAGGTAGACAACAGTGTTTGGTTTTGAAAAGGGTTTTGGAGACTTGGGTTCGCACAGCCCATGAAATGACACAAGACGTTTGGCAGTAAAATTATGGGCCGGCTGACAGCAACAGTGGGAAGACACTCAGACTATTCTGCCCTGCAAGGCCTGATCTAATCACCACCAGCATCAGCAAGAGGAGTATGAAATTTGGATGTAATCCAGCCTTTATAAATTTTTATGAAGGTATTTTTTTGTCCTTTTGGGTGTCACCACCCCCCAGCGGCGCTAAAAACCCTCTCTGACATGACACTTGAGGCTGGGCAGGAAATAATCCCTAGTGCATAGTGGGACAGTTCCGGTCACTGTTGTAATCTGCCTGCCCAGAAGTCCAGGGGGTCTGAGAAGAGGCTTTGTGAGCCAGACTGCAGGTAAGCCTGAACCTGCTCATTGAGATGGGTGATCTGGGCCTGCTCACTTGGCTGCAGCTGTTGGGAGTCTACAGAGAAAAATTCCTGCATCATACTAATTAGGCTTAACTGGCAGCTGCTGGTTGTGGCAGAAGGTGGATGACTCGGCCAGACCTCCTTCTCAGACAAGCTGGCAGTAGGCTCGGGCTGGCGGAAACCTGTGGCCGGGTTACTACATAGCTTCTCCCGCAATTATACTAATTTCTCTTCCCTTTCCTGGGGAGGAAAACAATCCCCCATGTTGGATTGATATCACAGGTCCAGAAGCATCACCAGCCAGTATTCGTCAGTCTGCCTTATGTTTAGGATATGCCTGTCAGTGTGTAAGCATGTGAGCATACAACTCGCCATCCTGCCCAGCGTGCCTGAGGAGCCACTTCTTTCCATCTCAGCCTCTCTCTGAGAAACTGTGTGTCCCTGAAAGTCTCATCATCCTCATCCTCCAGATCCTCCAGCTGTGTCTCCTCCTCCTCCTCCTGGTCATCATCATCATCATTAAAATCCTCCTCCTGCCCCCCCTCCTCAAACTGAAGCTCCTCATCCTCCTCCTGCTTCACAAGGGAATTTTGGCGTTGGAGCTCCCCTACAGTGACAGCATGGCGGGCAGACAAATGGCCAGGATTTCCTTTCCCCATTGCCCCCTGCTGCATGAGCGTGAGTGTCTTTTTCAGCACAAATATTATTGAAAGTACGTCGTTCACACCGCAGCTGTCCCGGCTAACCAATTTTGTGGCTTCTTCAAAGAACAGTTCAGGCATCTTGGACCAGCCTCCACTGCTGGAAATCAAAGCCGCACCTGCTCCCTATGTTGGAAGATTCTGGCTGCTGCTGGAAAAAATCGTCCACTGCTCTATGCTGCTCTAGGAGCCACTGCAACATATGAATGGTGAAATTCCACCGGGTCGGCACGTCACCTATTAAGCGGTGTGGCGGAAGCGTTTTGACGCTGCAGTTTCACCAGAGTGTGCCGTTCCACCAGAGCGTAGCGAGATACATATGAATGGCTGAAATGAGTGCAAAGCTTCCGCAACTTTGCCAGCACTGTGTTCAGGCCAGTGAATGTTTTTAGAAATCTCTGCACCACTAGATTTAGGACATGTGCCATACGGGGAGCATGCGTAAAATGACCCAGGTTCAGAGCTGTCACTATATTTGTTCCATTGTCACTCACTACCTTGCCCACTTCCAGCTGCTGTGGAGTAAGCCAGCACGCTATTTGCTGCTTCACGTAATCCAGCAAGCGGTGGCCTGTGTGGCTGCTACTGCCAAGACAAACTAAGTCTAACACTGCATGGCAGCATTTCACCTGGCACATGTGATATGAAGGAGCGGGGGTAACTCACTGCCCTGACGCTCCAGCAGGCAGACTGCCCGTGGAGGTGGAAGCAGATAGTTGTTGGGTGGTTTCCTGCAATCCTGGCTGGAAAGCGTGGGGAGGTGCCAACAGCAATTGACCTGGTTGCTGGGGGGTTCCTGCCTCGCTGCCACTAAATACATTCAGCCAGTGGGCAGTAAAAAACATGTATTGCTCCTGGCCATAAGCACTGCTCCAGGTGTCCACTGTGACGTGCACCATGCTGCAGAGAGACAGCTGCAGGGACGGTCCAATATTGTAAGCCACGTGGGAGTAGGGCAGGGATAGCTTTTTTGGAGAAGTAATGCCGGCTAGGGACCTGCCAGCGTGGCTGAGCGCAAGCCATTAGCTCCCTAAAAGCTGGGCAGTCAACCAGCTGGTACGGCAGAGACTGCACAGCTAGCAACTTTGTCAGGTGACCATTCAGTTTGCACACTGTCGGATTACTTGTGGCGTAAAACTGCTTCCTGGCCACACACTCGGCAATGGACGGCTGCCGAATGAGAGGAGGTGGAGAAATGCACGCATTGGCCGACGATGAGGTGAGTGCGCTAGTTACACCCCGGGATGTGGGCTGAGCTACGGCCCTAGATGCAGCCTGCCTGACAGAAGGGATCCCGGGAGAAGTAACCAGCTCTTTAGTAGTGTTGAGCGAACATGTTCGGCCAAATACACTATTCGGCCAAACGTGGCGGTGCTCGGGACCACGCGGTATTCAGTATTCAGATGGCATTCAGTGTAATGCCAGTTGTCATCTTAGCTACTGTATCTATAAAGCACCTGGTGACATGTGACCCTGCCAGTGTTAGGGATCAGCTGTTAGGGAGAGCTGCTGTATGCAGGGACCAACAGTGTAGGGAGAGAAGCACGCTAGGCAGGGATAGAAATCGCTAGCCAAAGACCCAAAAGCCCTTTTAAGGGCTATTATATCTTGCACAAACCTATTTTTTAATTTATTTTGAGGACTTTAAAGGTGGTGAAAATAGCGCTAGGTGGCCTGCCATTAACGCCACATGCGCTGCTGCAGCAAGGGTCGACATACACTGTAGGGAGAGAAGCACGCTAGGCAGGGATAGAAATCGCTCAAAAAAGACCCAAAAGCCCTTTTAAGGGCTATTATATGTGGCACAAAGCAATATTTTATTACTTTTGGGGTGTTTAAAGGTGGTGAAAATAGCACTAGGAGGCCTGTCATTAATGCCACATGTGCTGCTGCTGCATGCTATAGGATACTCTCTGTATACTATATACCCAACATACTTTGCTATAATTTCTGCTGTTAAGCCTGCAGTACTTCTTTTGCTGTATAACATTTGTGCAAGGAGGGACTTGTGTAGGGATAGAATTTCTATAGGCAGGGTTAGTATCATTGTTCAAAAGACACACAAGTCCATTGTTAAATCATTCTACATTTTTCTTTGTGGCAAAAAGAACCCAAGTGTGCCCTGTCAGTAACACTAGGTGCACAGCGTATTAGAACCGTTCAAAAGTCTATATGAATGACATCCGTTGTTACATTTAATGCCGTTAATTTAGGCCGCAGTTCCTCATTTGCGTCAGTTCCTCATTTGCGTCTGCAGTTTAATTTGCCCAAGGAGGGAATTAAACTATAGGGATAGGATTTGGGTAGGTAGAAAGATTGTTTCTGTGCCAAAAAGACCAAAGTCCATTGTGAAATACGTCTGCTTTTATTTTTTTGAGTGTGCCCTGTCAGTAAAGCTAGGTGCACAGCGTATTACAACCGTTCAAAAGACTATGTAGTTGACATCCGTTGTTGCATTTAATACCGATAATTTAAGCCGCAGTTCCTCATTTGCGGCTGCTCTATAACGTTTGCGCATTCAGAATATTGGATATTCGTTTTAATTTTTCTGATCATACAGTTAATAAAAATCTGCACTACTGTAGTTGTGACCAATTTGCATATATACTATACAATATGCGCAAGGGACGGGGAAGTGAGCGTGCTGCTGATGGTGAACGCAGAGGCCATGGCTCTAGGTGCGGTGAAACTGTGCCTGCTGACAGAGCCCAAGAAACAAAGTCATCCAAAACTCCTAGCTTCATGTCACAGTTTGCAGGGCGGCGCAAGACACAACTCTTGTCGCCACACCAGTGCGAGCAGGTAGTCGGTTGGATTTCAGCTGATAATGCTTCCAGTCGGTTCAGCACCACCCCCTCTTCCACAAAGTCCAGTCTCAGAAGCCAAGAGTCTGGGCAACCACATCCTCACACTGATCCTCCTTCCTCCCACCATGCGGAGTCTGGGCAAAGAAGAGATCCCACATTGGGATATTCCGAGGAGCTTATTTCATCACCGTCACTTGGCTTGGGCCTCTCGACAAGGCCGCTTGAAGTGGGACATGAGGAGATATTGTGCCCTGATTCCCAACCTATTGAGCAAACACAGTCTGAAGAATATGACTATGGGGAACGACAAGTATTTTCTCTCGAGGTGGATGATGATGATAGACACAATTGCCAATAAGTCAAGGGCAATTAGTGTCTCAAGAGGTTGTGGATGAGGATGAGACGCAGTTAAGTCAGGTTCTTGTTAGTTCACCATGTCAGGAGGAGGAGCAGAGTGAGGATGTGGAAGAGGAGGTGGTGGACGATGAAGTAGCTGACCCAACCTGGGAAGGTGGCAAGCCGAGCGAGGACAGCAGTACAGAGGGGGAGGGATCCCCAGCAGCGCAACAGGCTGGAAGAGGCAGTGCGGTGGCAAAAGGGAGAAGGCAGGCCATGCCAACCAGGCTTACAACTGTTCCCCAAAACAGCCCCTTGCAGAAAGCTCCCTTGCTAAGGGTTAGGTGTTCCGCAGTTTTTTTTTGGAAAGTGCTGACGATAAACGGTTTGTAATTTGTAACCTGTGCCATACCAAGATGAGTAGTGGCATAAACACCAGCAACAGTAAAAGTTTGCTAATGAATTGAATTTGTACGCAATAGTGTATAGAGTAACTTTGTACGTAGCAATAGCGTATAATTCATATGACAACTATGTAGCAAATGCGTACAAAGCCGAAGCGAATCACCTAATATTCGGATTCGCTTCACAGGTAAAAATTTCCAAGATTCGATACGAATCAACGAATCGACAAATAGATTTGTCTCATCTCATCTCTATATGCTACCATAAAAAAAATCATTGACACATTGTTGAAAACACCGAAGTCCTTAACAGGGTGAAACTTCTCAAATTGCTCTGGGAGTCTAAACAGTTTCTATTCAATTCCTCACTTCTGTATGATGCATATGTTCACTTTTTTTTTTTTTTTACCTATTTTGCTTCATATACAGTACTAGCAGAAAGACCCTGCTTCGCCTGGGTATATTTCATCTATTTATTTAATGTTTCTGTGTGTCGTTGCAGAGAGAAAGTCAATGCAGCTGACAGAAATTGATTTTTACCTTCATTTTTTCAATCCCTATTGGCTGCGGAGTGGGAGGGGGTGTGGTTTAATGGGACACGGGGGGGGGGGTTTAAGTACTTCATTTCAGGGTGGAATTTAAGGGAAACCCTGAATTATGGGTTAATGCCATGGTAATTTGAGGAAACACAATGGGTAGCAGTGGAAGAAAACATTGCTTTGCGCGGGTATATTTAATCTATTTCATTTAATGTTTCTGTGTGTCGTTGCAGAGAGAAAGTCATCCTCCCTCCCATCCCTGCAGCTGACAGATGTTGATTTTTACCTTCAATTGTTCAATCTCCATTGGCTGCGGAGCGGGAGGGGTCATGGCCTGACTGAGTCGGGGGCGTGACGTTGCAAGACCTGGGGCGGGGTTTTAAGTCCTTCTTTTGATGGTGGCCAGAATAACAGGTCAATGCCATGGTAATTTATGAGGACACGCCATGGGTAACAGTGGAAAAAAACATTGCTTTGCACGGGTATATTTAATCTATTTCATTTAATGTTTCTGTATGTTGTTGCAAAAAGAAATCCAACTTCCCTCCCACCCCTGCAGCTGACAGAAGTTGATTTTTAAAGGAAAATACATAAATTGCAGCCGCACACCGCTACCAGATAAAGCACAAAATGCTATAGTGATATAGTATTCCAAAGCTCATGCTATGCTTGTATAATAAATTAGAGACTCTTGGCAAATACATTCTGTACAAAATTATCTGAGCCCATTCACCACGGTGTGCGGCTGCAATTTATGTATTTTCCTTTGACATGTATTTAGCCATAGCAACCAGCACCTGCACTCTGGGATGTGCTGACTGAAATCTCCTTTTTTTCTTTGTAAGTTTGTACTGGAGGTGTGGCTACTCCATTTGGTCATGCACTCCTGACCAGCCCATTTGCCCCACAGATGGTTTTTTTAATCAGTGCAACTATAAAGCCGAGTGATTCGGCATGCATGTTAGTGTCTGCACTCCTGAACTAGGGGAGGCCTTTGTAGTACCAGAAATGGCGAAAGGCAAGTGGACATTACATGCATGTGGAACAAAACATCCCCTGATTATATGGAAGCCAAGACTGGCACGTAACAGGTAGGACAAAATGTTAGGTTCCTATTCTGCAGAGACCACCTTGACTGTGGTGAATGGGCTCAGATAATTTTGTACAAAATGTATTTGCCAAGAGTCTCTAATTTATTATACAAGCATAGCATGAGCTTTGGAATACTATATCACTATAGCATTTTGTGCTTTATCTGGTAGCGGTGTGCGGCTGCAATTTATGTATTTTCCTTTGACATGTATTTAGCCATAGCAACCAGCACCTGCACTGTGGGATGTGCTGACTGAAATCTCCTTTTTTTCTTTAGAAGTTGATTTTTACCTTCATTTTTACAATCCCCGTTGGCTGCGGAGTGGGAGGGGGCGTGGCCTGACAGAGTCGGAGCGTGGTTTCGCGAGATCTGGGGCGGGGGTCAGAGTGGCATGAATTACAGGTCGATGACATGGTAATTTATGGGGACCCGCAATGGGTAGCAGTGGAAAAAAACATCTTTTATTAGTACTGAATGGTCGTAGTCTAAAATTAGTCAATTTCATCTACGATTTTTGTGTGTCGTTGCAGACAGAAATTCACCCTCCCACCCCTGCAGCTGATTTATTTCAATCCCCGTTGCCTGCGGAGTGGGAGGGGCAGAGTTGGGGGTGTGGATTATCAAGATGCTTCGAACGGTTGTAGTCTGAAATTAGTCTATTTCATCTAAAATTTTGTGTGTCATTGCAGAGAGAAATTCACCCTCCCACCCCTGCAGCTGACAGAAGTTTATTTTTCCCTTCATTCTTTCAATCCCTGTTGGCTGCGGAGTGGAAGGGGGCATGACCTGACAGAGTTGGGGGTGTGGCTTAGTAAAGCGCTTCGCATAGGTGATTTAATCTATTTCATTTAATGTTTCTGTGTGTCGTTGCAGAATGGCTGCAGAGTGGGAGGGGGCGTGGTCTGACAGAGTTGGGGGCGTGACTTAGCAAGACGATTCGAACAGTTGTAGTCTATAATTAGTCTATTTTATCTAAAAATCCTCAGCTGCTGATAATTACCTGGTTGTTATGGAAACCTGCCCTCCCTGTGTTTGCCTTTGCAGAGAATGGCAGTTGGAGTTTAAAACCAAAGTTCCCAGTTGTAATGTTGGCTAATGGAGATCATATTTTGGGAATATCTCAGGAACGGTATGTCCTAGAGAGATGAGACTTGGTCTAAAACCTTCCCGGACACCTGATGTACCTGTGTGCCGAATTTGGTGAAAATTGGTCCAGTAGTTTGGTCGGGCATAGAGAACAGACAGACAGACAGAAACTCATTTTTATATTATTAAGAGATGTAGTGAAATATCTAAAATTGTATTATGTTTAAATGTGCGTACATGCATGGTTCATTGATTTTAATAGAATTTTTGCTGAGCTCTTTTAAGAAAGACTATCTACAGAAACTTATAAAAGTGTAAAAATATACCAAAATATTTGCCTAAACTCATAGGTTTAGAACAAGTAGGGTTTGTACCGGGAAGAGAGGGGAAGCACAATGTATGGAGAGTGATTCATGCCATTTATACAGCTAAACAGAAAAAGATTCCCCTCCTGCTATTAGGAACCGACGCCGAAAATGCATTCGACCAAGTTAATTGGCTATTCATGAAAGAGACACTTAAAAAAATGATTTCAGCAATTTTTCCCTATACACCAAACCTTCAGCACAAGTAATGGTCAATGGCACTTTCTCAGAACCTTTCTTTATTACAAACGGGACACGCCAAGGCTGTCCTCTATCCCCTTCCCTCTTCATTATGTGCATGGAAATGCTTCTGTCCAAACTTAGACAATCTTAGAAAATCCAAGGTCGCATTGTTGGGCAATTTGCTCACACCACTGCGGCCTTCGCAGATGACCTCCTTTTACTAATTACAAATCCAGAAACAGCCTTCCTGGAAATACTTAAAATATTTAGGCAATATGGGGACATATCACACTTTAAGATTAATTACTGTAAATCTGAGGCATTAAACATTAACACTAAATCCAGACTTATATCCACCCTTAAAATGTCCTCTCCTTTTCATTGGCCTACATCAACAATTAAGTTCCTGGGAATAACGATTACAACCGATCCCTCTCGCTTATTTAGCCTAAATTACACCCCATTGCTCTCCAAGATCAAACATCAATTACAACATATGAAAATACCATATGTATCCTGGTTTGGCAGGGAAAACATTTTATCCACTTCCTTCCACAAATTTTATACACATTACAAGCTCTCCCGATCCACATCCCAATCTCAACAATTTAAAAGAATATTTACATCCTTCCTCTGGAAGTCTAAACGACCGAGACTAGCCTATTCTGCGCTTTCGCAGAAAAAGAACAAAGGGGGTATTTCTCTTCCGAATCTAACTCTGTATTATAGAGCTATTGAACTAGCTAGATGGGTACTGTTGTCCAACATAAACATAGAAACACCTTATCTTGACATTGAAAGAAAATTGCTAGGATCTCAGATATACAACTGTTTATGGACAAAATGGCCAAATGTGCTATTCCCTACAGTAGTAAGCATCATGACTAAAGGGACACTGAGAGCCTGTCAAATAACAGAGATACTCCCTCACTCATAGGGACGTATATCTAAACTAGCCCCATTATGTGTTCTTCCTTCATGGGTTGACAAGGCCAGACAAAATACTTCACACTGGTGGTTAGCTTTAAACACACATCTAGTACAGGAAGTCTTAGACATAACAAAACCATTGTCCTTATCGGATTTCACTCTAACAGGTAGAGAATCATCAATCAATCATTAGATTTCAAGCAAACTTTGAAAAAATTCAGAAAAAGTATCTCATTGCCAATCCCTGACCCCACATGACTGGAAAACCTAACTATCCTCCCAAACTGTCCCAAGAAACTTACCGCTTAGATAGATACAATAACATTCTGATAGATTCAGCACCATCTAAGCCTTATTATATATCTTATTGGGAAAGGGAATTAAATAAAACCTTTTCGTCAAAAGAGATAGAACATATTCTCTCTCACGCCAGCGGTTTTTCCAGGTGTATTAGATTACAAGAAAATTCATTTAAGACAACCACTAGATGGTATAAAACACCTGAACTCTTGTATTCCATTGGTTTATCACCTGATTATAAATGTTGGAGATGTGGAGGCGGAAAAGGTAGCATGCTCCATTTGTGGTGGTCTTGTCCTTTAATAACTAAATACTGGTTGGAAGTTGAAAAAGAAATAAAAAAAGCTACAGTATGTTCTTTATCCCTGAAACTTACTCCAGAGTTGATCCTTCTATGGCTGCCATTATCTAATTTTATTCCTTCCAAACATAATTTAGCCACACATTTGCTATCAGCAGCTAAACTATTAATCCCAACCAAATGGAGAGACACTTCACCTCCTACTATTCAGTTATGGTTCGCTAAAATACAACAAATTAACAGAATGGAAGAATTAGCAGGGTGGGAGATAAAAAACAGAACACATTATCTGCAGATATGGCAGCCATGGATTGATTATCGAAACAATGGGAATATTGTGGTACCAGGACTTGTGAAGAGGACTGACAAAACAGCCTAGACCTCGCCTTATTTAGGTTGGACTCACGATATTTTAGACATAAAGGAGACACCTTATAGACACAGACCCTATGTCTGCTCATGTTTGTTCATGTTTGTTCATGTTATTATATTTCCTTTATCCTTTGATTTGATTTTATTATAATTTATTTCATTTCATCTTATTTCACTCTCTTAATAGAACATAGTGACATACTTAACAGTCACTCAGCTACAGTGCCTTCTTACAAGAAACAGAGATGAACTTAAATTCAGTGGTCTCTCTCTTAGTAGAAGATAATAGCCATTTGACTGAAAACCTTGTCGTATTGTATAAACATTGTCTGTTTCATGGATATGCTTTATTTGGAGTGATGCTACATTCTTCTCATTGTGTTCACTGTTGTATATTTGACCCCTTAAAATAAATAAAAAGAGGTTACATAAAAATATACCAAAATATGCCTACATTGTTCCTGAAATATGGTAAAAAAAATCAGCATAAAATAAATTTGCTATTTAAAAAAAAAACCTTATCAAATATATTAGAAGTATGTTAGAACTGATATTGTAAAGAGAATTCAACTCAAGAGATTGAGAAATTAAAGTCAGCCCTAAATATCTTACACTTATGTAAATAATCATGTCTTATAAAGAACTATTGAATTTTGACTTGAAGATATGTTCTAGAAATGCACATTGCTATCCTATTTTTAGGCCATTTATACGCCATCAATGTGGAAGTTTGCACTTTAAAAACAGTTAACATTCATTTAATCTGATTCCTTGAAACCATCATTAATTGTTTATAAAATAAAACAGAATATCACTGTCACGCTCTGGTGTGGGGGGAAAAGCCACACCGAGCGTATGAGGGATGGGAACAGGCAAAACCAGGGAACCGGTCACCTCCTGCAGGGGACCCTGAGACTAGGCCCTGGCTGACTACCAGTATGAACAAGCCTGGGTTATAGGAAAGTTCATACACAGGAACCTAATCTAAATGCACCCTAGAAAACCCTGCAGTCTAGTGACACAAGAGAGTAAACTCGTTCCTCCCAAACGTAAGGAGAAACAGGAGACTCCTAAAGGAAAACAACAAAAGGAACAGAAGAAACTTAACTTAAGCAGATAACTCAGCAACTGGATCTCAGTCGAGATCCACACCACTCTCAACCAGGTAAGCAGAAGATATAAACCGCAAGGGATACTGGGAGAGGAAGGGGTAAATAGGAGAAAGCTAATTGCCAAGCGGCAACAGCTGAGGGGAAGGGGTGTGGTGAACAGCACCCAAACAAAGGGAATAGCCTGTCAAATATATCACATAGAAAGCCGCGCAGAACGTCTGATTCCAGACGCAAGCCTACTCGTGACAATCACATAGTTTATAACTTGTCTTAAAAACCACATACATTGGAGAATATTTGTTAACACAGTACAGCATTTACAATCAGAAATCAACGTCAGAAATCTGGTTCACTTTGCTTGATAAATCTTTACCAATGTTTTAACAAGGTTCATTTTTTAAATTCTCCTTTTATTTGATTCCAGTGTTTCTTGTATGCCGGATCCCTAGAGGTTAACTGTAGTGTGCCAGGAAAAATGCAGCAATAGTACAATTCTGTCAGTACCATAACATAGGGGGACAGTTCAGTTACAGTAAGCTGCTATTTGATCACATTCATTGCATGACTAAAAATTAAAAATTTAGCATTGAAATATTTTATATGTTATTAGGTGAACAAGTTGTTTAAATATCGGGTAAAATAAAAAGTTAAAAAAAATAAATAAAAAAGATGATTCACAATATTATATGTATTTACTTACATGATTTAAAAGGGACTTGGATATTAATGGTCTATCCTGGTGTGTGGTCTAACAACTGTTCGGTGTAAGTGGAGTAAGTCAGAACTAGAGATGAGCGAGCACTAAAATGCTCGGGTGCTCGTTATTCGAGTCAAATTTCTCCGGATGCTCGGGTGCTCATTTCGAATAACGAACCCCATTAAAGTCAATGGGAGACTCAAGCATTTTTTGCAGGGGACCAAAGCTCTGCACAGGGAAGGTTGTGTGAAAACCTGGAAACCTCAGAAAATTATGAAAACACCACGGAAATGGACAGGAAACAGCAGGGGCAGCATGCATGGATGCCTCTGAGGCTGCCTAATCGTACCATTACGCCAAATTCTGGGCAACAGCCTGGTGGTGACCCTCAAGACAATTGTGCTGACCCAGACCAAAATGGGCAAGGCACATGCCCATCACATGTTAGTAAAGCACCCAACTGGGTGCAATGAAGGTCCATCACCGCCTGCGGGTGACACCACTGCCCATGCTGGCACTGCTGTCCTATCCCCCGCCCCAGGACGCAGGCATAAGTGTCTCCCTCCCCGCACCCACTCAGTAGTCCACAGCGTACACAAAGTTCTCCCAGCACAGTACCCAGCTCTCCCCATCCCAGATAGGAAAACACGCACCCACCACCCACCCTGTCCACGGCAGACACAAAGACCTCCAAGCACAGTGCACAGCTTTCCTAATTCCAGACGAGCTAAGATGCACACTGGGTGGGTGCAGAGCCTTTTAGTGCCCCTCAAGACAATGTTTGTGTGCCAGGGCCTGGTAGTATCCCTCCTTTAAGTTATGGGGGAGAGGCTGCCGGTGACCCTCAAGACAATTTTGGCCGACAGTGTAGTGGCGAGCCTCCAAAAAATCGTGGGTGAGAGCCTGGAGGTGACTTGTTATCAGAAACAAATTGTTTAAAAAAGCATGGTGGTGTACCCCTGAATGACAGTCTGTGACTGAGATTGCAGGTGAACCTGATAAAATTGTAGTCTAGCACACCTTGGTTACACCTAAATTACAAAGTTTGACTGAGATAGCAGTTTACAGCATGGGGTGAACCCCAGGATGACTTGTTAAGACTGAGATTGCAGTTTACAGCATGGCGGTGAACACCTGTGTGGCTTGGTGAGACTAAGATAGCAGCTGAACCACCAAAAAATTTAGCCTGACACAGCATTCTGTGGTGAGCGGTACAGTAGCCGCAGTCTAGAAAATGTGTTTTTTCTCTCACTTATATATACTGTAGTCCAGTGAAAAATTGTGTGGTGTGCGGTACACTAGCCGGAGTCCAGAAAATATACGTTATTTCTCTCAGTCATATATAATACGGTGCAGTGAAAAATATATCTTCCTGACGGCACATTGGGTTAACTTGGTGGAGGATGGGACCGAGTCTGACCCTGGGGCCGCTCATGTACTGCCCACACCGAGGATTGCGGGGCCTACCTCAGTCAGGTTTCTCAGACTTATTATGCCTCTTCCTCCAACCCCTCCTCCTCCTAATCTCAAATACAATCTGTGAGCACGAAGCCTTCAGTCGGTAACTCTAGGCGCAGCAGCACTGCCGTGGGTAAGCGCCAACAGGCGGTGCTGAAACTGCTGAGCTTAGGTGACAAGAGGCACACCGCCCAAGAGCTGTTACAGGGCATCACGGTGCAGACCGATCTTTGGCTGGCGCCACTGAAACTCAAATCAATCATGGTTGTGTGTGACAACGGGCGTAACCTGGTGGCGGCTCTGCAACTCGGCAGACTCACACATGTGCCATTATACACCAATACTATTTCACAAAGTAACAACAACCCATATAAACACTGCATATAAAACCTGCCTGGCCCACTTGTTCAATCTCGTGGTTCAGAGGTTCCTCAAGACCTACCCAAATTTGTCTGATTTGCTCACCAAGGTGTGACGCATCTGTGCGCATTTCCGCAAGTCAACTACAGATGCTGCCACTCTAAGGGCAGTGCAACGGCGCTTACAACTGACAGTTCACCGACTGTTGTGCGACGTGCCCACACAATGGAATTCCACATTACACATGTTAGCCAGGGTTTACCAGCAGCGCAGAGCGATTGTAGACTGCCAGATGACAACTTCCACGAGAACTGGTAGTCAGGTTAGTCAGCTTCCTCAAGTCTACAATGAGGAGTGGACGTGGATGTCTGATATCTGTCAGGTGTTAAGCCACTTTGAGGAGTCAACACAGATGGTCAGCGGCGATGCCGCCATTATCAGCGTCACCATGCCGCTGCTTTGTCTGCTGAAAAACTCACTGCTCAGCATGAAGTCAGAGGCTTTGCGCTTGTCACAGGAGATACGTTGCTTGATAGCCAGACCACCCTCAGGTCTGTTTCTCAGCGCGTATTGGAGGAGGAGGATGAGGAGTAAGAGGAGGAAGAGAAGGAGACTGTTGGCGAGACTGAAGAGGGTACCTATGCTCATTTCTTCTTATCTGTTGAGCGTGTATGGGCTGAAGAGGAGCAGTTGGAGGAGGAGGAAATGGAGAGTCAGCCTATTGAGGAAAGGGAATTCTTGCATGTTGGGACTCTTGCATGCTGCCTTTCCCGTGACTCTCACGTTAGAAGCATTTTTGCCAACACCGATTACTGGGTGTTCACCCTCCTGGACCCCCAAGCAGAACTTTTCCACTCTCATTCCTGTAGAGGAGAGGAGTATGAGAGTGAATCAACAGGCCCTGTTGCACAAGCTGAAACTATCCTTCCCATCTGACACCACTAGCGGCAGAGAACGTAGTTCTGTGGGCCAACTAGCGGGGGAGAGGAGGGGAGCAGGCAGCTTGTCAAGCACAGCAGGGGAACACTCTCCAAGGGCTTTGCCAGCTTTATGTCACCCCAGCAAGACTATGTCACCCGTCCCCCAGTAGGGGGGAGCTGTTCAGAAAGATGGTGAGGGAGTACCTAGCTGACCATACCAACGTCCTGCGTGATCAGTCTGCTCCATACAACTACTAGGTTGCAAATCTGGACACGTTGCCCAAACTGGCGCTGTACGCCTTGGAGGTGCTGGCCTGCCCTGCCACTAGTGTGTTGTCAGAGCGAATCTTCAGTGCAGCTAATGGCATCATCACTGATAAGCGTACATGCCTGTCAACTGATAGCGCTGACAGGCTGACGATTATTGAAATGAAAGCCTGGATTTCACCAGAATGCAAATCTCCACTGGGAGAAAGCAGCTCAACATGAAGATTCTTTATGTATCCTCTCCTCTCCTCCTCCTTCTTCTCTTTGCACACAAACGCTGAGCCAACGGGCAATTTTTCTAAGGGCCAACTGGCGCTCTTTACAAACAATGTTTACGGAGGGCCACCTACAGGCCCTCTCTCCAATAGATTTTTTAGGAGCGTCAACTACAGACACTCAAAAACAATTTTAAAGGAGGGTCAACTTCAGACACTCCAAAACAAATTTTTGGGAGGCTCACCTACAGCCATTTGACTGCAATCTCAGTCTGACCAAGGCATTGGTGGTGTCACCGCCATGCTGCGTCAGGGTAAAATTTTGGGTTGTTCACCGGCTACCTCAAGTAACTTGGTCAATTGGGGGTATCACCGCCATGCAGTGTCAGGTTAAAATTTTATGTGCTTCACCTTCTACCTCAGTGTAACTTGGTCACTCTTTTGTCACTGCCATGCTGTGTCAGGGTAAAATTTTATGTGCTTCACTTGCTACATCAGTCTAACTTGGTCACTCTGGGTTCACCGCCATGCTGTGTCAGGGTAACATTTTATGTGCTTCACCTTCTACCTCAGTGTAACTTGGTCACTCTGGGTTCACCGCAATGCTGTGTCAGGGTTAATTTTTTAGTGGTTCACATGATACCTCAGTCTAACTTGGTCACTCTGTTGTCACCGCCATGCTGTGTCAGGGTAAAATTTTATGTGCTTCACCTGCTACCTCAGTGTAACTTGGTCACTCTGGGTTCACCGCCATGCTGTGTCAGGGTAAAATTTTGGGTGGCTCACCTGCTACCTCAACTAACTTGGTCACTTGTTGGTGTCAACACTAGACTGCGGCTACTGTACCACACACGACAGATTTGTTCACTGCACTGTAGTATATATAACTGAGAGAAAAAACGTAGTCTTTAAATGGCGGCTATCGTACCGCAAACCACTCATTTTTTCACTGGTCTGTAGTATATATAACTGGGAGAAAAAAACGTAGTCTTTAGACTGCGGCTAATTTAATGCAAACCACTCAATTTTTCACTGGACTGTAGTACATTTAACTGATAGAAAATATGTAGTCTTTAAATGGTGGCTATTGTACCGCAAAGCACTAAATTTTTCACTGGACTGTAGTACATATAACTGAGAGCAAATACGTATTTTATAGACTGACGCTGCTGTACAGCACACTACAGAATTGTTTACTGCACTGTAGTATATATAACTGCGAGAAAATATGTAGTCTTTAAATGGAGGCTATTGTACCCCAAACCACTCAATTTTTCACTGGACTGTAGTACATATAACTGAGAGAAAATACGTAGTCTTTAAATGGTGGATATTGTACCTCAAACCACTCAATTTTTCACTGGACTGTATATATATATAACTGAGAGAAGATACGTATTTTATAGACTGACGCTGCTGTATAGCATACTACAGAATTTTTCACTGCACTGTAGTATATATAACTGAGATAAAAAACTTATTCCCTAGACTGACGCTACTGTACAGCACACTAAATAATTGTTCACTGGACTGTAGTATATATAAATGAGAGAAAAACTTATTCCCTAGACTGCACTACAGATCCCAGTAAGCCAAGGTAAAGCAGCAGCAGCAGCAAAAATGAGTACCGAGAGGACTTTAGGCAATTTCTTTGGGGTCTGTGTGGACCAAGCGCTGTCGCTTCTGCCACCAGTCGCTGTGCACAGTGTGCAGCCAAGATGGAGGTAGCTGCACTACCAGTCCCAGCCAGCAGCCAGGAGACCAAAAAAAAAATTCTTTTAGCCCTTAAAAGGGCTGGTGGGTTCTTTGAGGATGATTCCTGCCTAACCAACATGTAAATTGAGGCCCTAGCACTCTCCCTGACAGAGAGCAGCTCTATCCCTAATCTCATGCAGGCGGCGTCTGACACGAGCAGCGCGGGACCAGATTCTTATATTCCCAGGTTATCTGATCTGGCCAGCCAATCCCTGCTATCGACTTGTAGGGGTGCTATGTTATGCTTGGAGGCACCAAAGACTCTCCTGCATGTTGATTGGCTGAGAAAAGGCGCCTAACATGCAGGAAGAGGAAGATGCCATTTCCTCGAGGATCGCAATATGATCGTACGAGTATCGAGCATGTACGAATACCCTAATGCTCGAACGAGCACCAAGCTCGGACGAGCATGTTCGCTCATCTCTAGTCAGAACCTCACTGATCTGATATTGATAACCTATTCTAAGGACAGGCCACCAATTTCTAAGTCCCAGAAAACTCCTTAAAACTATTATATAGATACTTGTATGTATACTATTATATCAACTAATAGTTAAGTATTCATTCTGTGTGTGGACTATTCTTAATTCTTCTAAAACTCTGCATGTAATTTTGTTTTATTTTATACTTAATTATATTTCTATTTTCTAATGTCTTGTACATCTTGTTGTTATACATTAATTTTAATGTATGGTTTAAACATTAAACATGATTTAAACATTTTATAATCGAGTTTAAACTACATAAACGTTGACATATTTTTTACTTATTTACCATGGCCTATCAGTGTTGCAAGCATCATTTTTCTAATGCAGATACATTTATTTGCTGCTATAATGGTTTTCTTTTAGAAAAAAAAATAGATCTTGTGATACTTACTGATAACCATACTGAATACTTACATCTTACACTCTGTCAATTAAATTCTAACATGCAGATTATTGTAGTGCTTTTAAGTAAATTAAATAATTCATTAATCATTAAAGTTCTGTAAAATTGGAAAGGCCTCATAATTATAGAATAATCGGAATAATAACAAACAATGCTTAATGATGGTATCCATTAAGATTAATGCTGCAAAAGATGGCTTATCATTAGAGTGCCAGGCTGCTGCTGCTGCTGGTTGTATCTGGCTAGCGAAGGAAAAAAGAGGGGGACCCCACGCCATTTTTTTACAAAAATAATTAAATAATTAAAAAAAAATGGCATGGGGTCCCCCCCTTTTTTCCTTCGCCAGCCAGATACAACCAGCAGCGGCAGCCTGGCACTACCAGGGTGGGAAGGGACATGGTTATTGGCCCTTCCCAGCCTAATGGTACCAGCCTGCAGCCGCCCCAGAGCCAGATCCTCAATTTAGAAGGTCCGGTCCTGCGGGTACCCTGCTCTTCCCGGCACCCCTGGTGGCGGTGGGTGCCGAGGTAATAGATGTTGGGTTTAGTGTTGGCCTGCCATACCGGCAAGCACTAAGCCCAGTATTAGTAATCAGGGCCGTCTGTAGATAGCCCTAATTACTAAAACTGTAGTATTGTAAAAAAAAATACACACACACAAGTATAAAACATTTTATTGAAATAAACACTCCGCGAGACCCCTGTTTGACCATTTTATTAAAAAAAAAAAAAAGCTGGTCCGACGTAGTCCACTGAATCCGACGTAGTCCTCTGCATTCATGACTCTGAAAAATAGAAAACAAACACACAAACACAGATCACTTACCTCTTCCTGCACTGGGATAATACACACAGCGATGTCACTGTACAGGGATAATAAACACAGTGATGTCACTGTACAGGGATAATAAACACTGTGATGTCACAGTACAGAGATAATAAACACAGTGATGTCACAGTACAGAGATAATAAACACAGTGATGTCACCGACCGTACAGGGATAATAAACACAGTGATGTAACAGTACAGGGATCAGCGTCTCGTGCCCCCATCAGACCTCAGGTCGGCGTCTCGTGCCCCCATCAGACCTCAAGTCGGCGTCTCATGCCCTCATTAGACCTCAGGTTGGTGTCTTGTGCCCCATCAGACCTCAGGTCGGTGTCTTGTGCCCCCATCAGACCTCAGGTCGGCGTTCTGTGCCCCCATCAGACCTCAGGTTGGCGTCTTGTGCCCCCATCAGACCTCAGGTCGGCGTCTTGTGCCCCATCAGACCTCAGGTCAGCGTCTTGTGCCCCATCAGACCTCAGATCAGGGTCTCTCCCCCCTCAGACCTCAGATCAGCCCACCCAGCCACTTAAAATAAGCATACTTACCTGCCCTGCCGCGCTGCCGCTGCCATCAGGTTCCACGCTCCACTGTCTTCCCTGCCGGCGCGCACTATGACCTGATGCTGCGTCAGGTCACAGTGCGCACCGGAAGGGAAGACAGTGGAGCGTGGGAGCCGAGGACAGCGGCAGCACGGCAGGACAGGTAAGTATGCTTTTTTTAAGTGGCTGGGTGGCTTGGGGCCTACCAGAGGATCCTCTGGTCCTCTGGTGGGCCAGTCCGACACTGTATAGCAGGCTGATGAATTTTTTTTCCCAACTCACTGCACCGTGTATTACAGATCAGTGAAATTCAACGGACAATATAGATACGCAGGTAATATTATTTTTCACACCTATCCCAAAAAAAAAATTTACGCAGTTTGCGCAAATAAAACTGGAATCTATAGATCAATACGGTATCTATAGACTGTGAGGTATATAGCAGGCTGATGAAATTTTTTTCCCAACTCACTGCACCGTGTATAACAGAGCAGTAAAATTCAACGGACAATATAGATAGATATGCAGGTAAAATTATTTTCAGACCTATCCAAAAAAAAATGTACGCAGTTTGCGCAAATAAAACTAGAATCTACAGATCAATACGGTATCTATAGACTGTGAGGTATATAGCAGGCTGATGAAATGTATACCCTAGTCACTGCACAGTCATGCACAGGAATATATCTGTTTACAGATGTATAGTTTGAGCTATGCGGCTGGACAAGGTGTACCAGGCACAGCTCTGCACAGAATACAGGCTTACAGCATATACTGAATTTTTCTCACAGAATCAATTAGTTTTTAAAAGACTGTTGGGGCTTCCTATCCTGCACAGAATACAGGCTTACAGCATATACTGTATAGTTTTCTTCACAGAATCAATTAGTCTTTAAAAAGACTGTTGGGGCTTCCTATCCTACACAGAATACAGGCTTACAGTATATACTGTATACTGTTCTTCAGAGTATAGTCTTTAAAAGGACTGTTGGGGCTTCCTAACCTAACTCCTAACTAACTGCTTGCTGCACACACTACACTAGCTAACACTGTCTGTCTCTTCTCCTTCCCAAAGCACAATGAGGCTGATGCTGCAGGTCCCTACCTTATGTAAATTTAGGTCACATGTCACTGCCAGCCAATCACTGCTGGGGAGGTATAGGGGCTGTTACATCACAGCAGGTGTTCCCATAGGCTTCCCTTTGATGCTGATAAGCTGAAAAAAACGGGCATTTCAAACTTGCAGTGACGCATGAATAATCACGAGTCCGCGCTGCCTCGGGATGCCGAGCCGAAGCGGGCAATATTCGTGCAAATCACGAATATTGCCGCTTCGATTAGCTCATCACTACTTATCATATTTGGTGTAACTGAAGAATATATGAACTAAATGACTGTGGTTAGAGATTTCTTAGATTTTCTGCATAGTGCAGATTTTGTGGCAATTGAGATTAAACGACTTTCAATTGTAAATGACAATAATTCTTGAATTTTCTGTATTTACTTTTGTTACCAGTTTAAGTACTAAGAAATGATTAAAATTCACTTTTAATCATTTTCTACATGTGGCAGCAAGTTTTATAGTTTTCAAAACATGAATTAGGTGGAAACATACATTATATATACCCTTCTAAGGTTCTGTCGTTTTTAACCAACGTTAGTTTTTTTATTGTATGGTGAGAAAACATTATTAGAATAACTAATGAACTCAACAATGGGTTAAATACACTGTAGACAGACAGAAAAAAACTGGTAAAGGAAGTGGAAGAGAAACTACTGCATCAAACAATATGTTTAGCCCTAATCCTAAAGATGCTATTCTGACAGTACTCTGGTATTCACCCTTTAAATTTGCTACAAGGGAGTCATCAGGCAACCACCTCTTGAAGTAATCCCTGTGTGCTTGACAGCTGACCCTTGAGGGTCAGATACACCAGTACAAAGCACCAATGGATCAAACTTTACTTGTAGTCATTAACAGGCAGAGATCAGGGCAGGCAGAGATTGTGTGAATGCGATAAAAAAGTATAAGATCAGTGCAGGCTACAAAGTGGCAAAATAATAAAGAGGAACAGGGGTAAGGTCAAGCAGCAGATAGAGTCCGTAAACAAGGAGAAGTCAGTACAAAGGTAGGCAAACAGAATAGCACACTTTCCCAGGGAACTACTATAGTAAACTACGTAGATGTCCTATTGTTCAGACACCTTTTCCTGGGTGAAGGTGCCTTAAGTATCCTGGAGTGTCCAGCCATTGGCTGACAAAGACTATAAGAGACAAAGAGTGTGCATGAGCCCTAGGGACAGAGCTGAGAGACCTGACAAGGAAATGTAAGGCCACGGCCTGCAGCAGGGGGAGGCATGTAGGATGCTAGCAGTCAAGCCTACTGCTGGTGAGCATTGGAGGCCAAGTGGATCTGGACCATCAGGGCAGCAGAGAACCCAGTTGGATGAGTTACAAGGAACCCATGCCTGCATGGAGGAGTGGGACAGTAGGAGGCATGGGCCATCAGCCCAACAAATACGATAACCTTCCTGGCAAAATAAGTATATGCGCCTAAAATTGCCAACTTTACACAACTCCTCGGAGATATATGTTATCACCAAAGTATAGTTCAGATAGTTCCCAAAAAGTATCAAGGCTGTAGGGTCTGAAGCAGCATTAGAGGAACAAATGGCATAGACCACATTCTGACCCCTATAACTTTTTTTTTGTATTTATGTATGTGGAGCTATGTGAAGATTCATATTTTGAGGGGCAATCTGCATTTTTTAGTGATACCAATTTAGGGTGTGACTGACTTTTTGATTATTTTTTATAGAATTTCTGGTTGGCGGAGAAGACACCAAAAAATGACAAATCAGCCATTTTGACTTTTTTTCTGTTCCACCATTTTCCGCCATTTTTTTTTTATTTAATAGTGAGGGCATTTTTTCATACCGAGATACCTATACTGTGTATTTTTTGTTGTTTTTTTTTCATTTTGGGGAAAGGGAGGTTATTTTTTTAATTTATAAAAACATTTAGTTCCATAGGGAACTATAACAAGCAATCATTGGATTGCTTTTCTCATAGACTCCAATGCATTAGCATTTTTACTATATTTCAGTGGACCCTGCTACAGGCAGGGGCTCCATAGAAATTACTATGCAGCAGCCTCCTGTCACAAAGGATGACAGGGGCTGCTGCTAACAGACTCCGGCTCCCCTGATCCACACCGAAGGGGTTGGAGCACACCCAGAAGCGCAAGCTTCCGGCTTTTCATCAACATTCAGATTATGTGATCAGGATTGACCACAGCATCTGAGGGGTTAAATATCCACGATTGGCATTTCTGCTAGTCACAGATATTAGCCATAGGTGTCTGCTATATGAAACAGCAGGCACCTGGTGAATATGGCGCCCGCTCCGCTGAGGAGCAGGCACCATTTTTAAAATCCTGCCCATTTATGTATATAGCTGTATGGCAGTCGGGAAGTGGTTAAGTATGGCCTGTCTGAATTGCAGCTCCATCTTAAAAAGATTATAATAGACAATCCACCTTCTCCTGATGACATACATCATATATCCTAAGGGAATTGAGTAAAGTAAAAGACAAACCATTAGTTCTGAAATTTAGAAGAAGTTGAGAATTGAGAAATCCATATCTGTCTTATATACAGTACTTTCTGTCTGGCAACACTCGACATGCCAATTCTCTTCTCATCCTGGTGCCAACCCAACTTTCTCAACATTCTACTTTACTTGCTCTAAATAACCTCTATGCCTTCCTCCTGCATCCGCATGCTGGGCTGACATAAGCAAAAGATTTTTTTTCTCCACATCTAAAACCACTATTATTCTGCCACCGCCGACAGGAGAACACACAAATGTTCATACCCTTGCTGCCAAAAAGGTGCTGGGGCAGCACCCTGGCACCCTGACTCCACTACAGTACTGTTTATCATTAGAGATGAGCGAGTAGTGAAATATTCGAAAGTTCGAAATTCGATTCGAATAGACTGCGAAATTCGACTATTCGACCGGATATCGAATCCCATTAAAGTCTATGGGGAAAAAATGCTCGCCACTTGGAAATCTCAATTCGACCACTTGGAGGTCACCAAGTCCACCCTGGAACCTCAGAAAAGGATGCCAACACTGCTGGAATGCAACTGGGACAGCAGGGGAAGCATGTCTGGGTGCATATAACGCGCCCAAGTCGCACTATTACGCCACTATCACAGCCTCTCAACAATACACTCCAAACACAATCTAACCTCTCTGTAAAGTGAGACCATACAAGGAAACCTTCTTTCCTCTACATTGCCATGGACCCCAAGCCAAACTAGACAAAAAAAAGATGAAATTCTGCACCCCTTAAAATCACGTTGCCTATGACAACCACAGATGGCATAGGCAAGGGGGAAAGCAAATAGACCCCACCCCTAATTGTCATTGTGTGTGTGTGTGAGATGTGGTCAGACATGTCTTCTTGAAAATGTAAAAACAACTCAAACACATGCAGAAGCCTTAAAATGCCCAAATTGTTGGCGCTAGAGATATCAGTGACCCGACCTGGCCCAGTGTCATGTCTAGCAGGTAAAGCAGTGGGGATGTTGAGGGATGCGTAGGACCGCAAAAGGAAGGAAGAGGCCGTGGGCTGGCCAGAGGCTCATGGAAAATTTTGTGGCGGCCCCAAGAGGTGACACCTCTTAAAATTATGTGGAGGCCCAAGAGGTGAGACCTCTTAAAAATTATGTGGAGGCCCAGAGTTGACACCTCTTAAAAATTATGTGGAGGCCCAAGAAGGGTGAGACCTCTTTAAACATTTTGCGCAGGCCCAAGAGGTGAGACCTCTTAAAAATTATGTGGAGGCCCAAGAGGTGAGACCTCTTAAACATTTTGTGGGCAGGCCCAAGAGGTGAGACCTCTTAAAAATTAATGTGGAGGCCCAAGAGGTGAGACCTGTTAAAGATTTTGTGGAGGCCCAAGAGGTGAGACCTCTTAAAAATTATGTGGAGGCCCAAGAGGGAGACCCGTTAAAAATTATGTGGAGGCCCAAGAGGTGACACCTCTTAAAAATTATGTGGAGGCCCAAGAGGTGAGACTCTTAAAAATTATGTGGAGGCCCAAGAGGTGAGACGCTCTTAAACATTTTGTGGAGGCCCAAGAGGTGAGACTCTTAAAAATTATGTGGGCCCAAGAGGTGAAGACCTGTTAAGATTTTGTGGAGGCCAAGAGGTGAGACGTTAGAAAATTATGTGGAGCCCAAGAGGGGAGACCTGTTAAAAATTTATGTGGAGGCCAAAGAAGACCTTGAGACTGTTAAAATTATGTGGAGGCCCAAGAGGTGAGACTATTAAAAATTATGTGG
>ONZH01017493.1:0-149022 GCA_900303285.1 Rhinella marina
CATGGTATTCAGTTCATCTTTGTTTCTGAGCAATCTTTAGGTGTCATTCCTGATTTGGGGTTCCCTTATATGTTCACTACTAAGAATAATTTTGTACAGGACCTTCCATGATGATATGACTTCTTCTCTTTCATTGCCAGGACACATAATATCTTCATATTCCTGGAATCTACTTTGAAGTTCCCCAATCTTGCAGGACATTACAGGCGGAAACAATCTTTCGAGCATGAAATATGATATATTTATCAGTGGCTTGTGTCTGGTGGGTAATTTTTATGCGGCCAGAATGAGATCCCATTATTTCTGACTGTGAAAATACACACCGAGGAATACATGTCAATGAGTCAGTGTAGACCTATGAACCTATCCCTCCGCAAAGTTATTAACAAAAATCCCTCTATTTTACATGCTCTACTTCTCGTAGCCTTTAGGACAAATCAATCCATTTTTGTGCCCTTTTCTATCAAAAGAATACAGGTTTTCAATAAAAGAGCCCAAGGAATATTTTATGATGATATTTAAAATAATAAACATGATATTTTGTATCTTTTATTGTGTAAATGTTTGCAACTGTCAACTGAAGACTCTATAGCACCAACTGGTGGTCCAATCTGGAAACTACATTCTTTTTATTTTTTTATTCTAAAACATATTATCTTTTAACTGCTTTGGGTTAATGACAAGCAGCAGTCCAATGATTTTTTCACTCACATCCAGTTTTTCTCTATATTTTAAGCTTACCATCAATGTCCTCTATTACCCCCCACTGCAGAGTATTGGGATAAGCAGCTCCTTCATAACACTTGTCTGATGGGAAACAATAGGATCAGAAAGTTAAATGACTCCCCCTCTTAAATCCTTCCACCTTCATCAGAAGATATCTGGGAACTGGAAGGTTGACACTTTCTTGGTGTTGCAAGTGTCCCAGCCAGTAATTAATACTGGGAGTACTGGAAGCATTATTTACATTTTGATTTGAAGCATTATTACCAGCAAACCCCCACAGCTACCAGTAGGTACTGCAATGGGAGCTGTATACATCTGTATGCAGTGAGCTCCCTCTAGTGGTGGTTGCAGACAGCAAGAATTGCATCAGGTAACTCTATGGTTGTGTGAAGAGTAGCAGAGAATTTGGACACTTATAAAGTAATATAAAACACTCAGTACAGAATTTTCGATCTACTAAAGTATTTTTTTTTACATGTATATAGCAAAACATGAACCTCATTATGACTGGGGGATGTATAAATGAACCCCTTTATTGCCCTAGACCACCATAGATAATCTATACATATACACTCTCATAGCACTATTGTTTATGGGGATTTAATGGCACAATTAGGGCACTTAAAGGATTTTTTTCATGCCTATCCTTCTTAAAATCACATCCCTATTTCCCATATGAACCTGGACAGCAGTTTATTTTGGTGGAAAAGGTGAAAAACCTAAGGAAAAGCCCCATAGACATCAGTATCAGAGCAGCAGTAGCCAGGGTCTGAGTTGTAGACATAAATGGGGCAATTTTTTAGACACCGGTCTTAAAGGGGTTATCCAATCCTAAAAAAAAAAGCCCCCCCATTTGCCGGGCCCCCCCCCCCACACTGAATATACTTACCTGGGTCCCCGCTCACTGGGCCACTCCACGTCCCCGCACCGCTGCTGCTGCTGCTTCTCTCCACGGGTGACACTAGGGAGGCTAATCCCCATCCCCGCCTGCCATTGGCTTGCAAACAGGAAAAAGTTGCAGAATCAGCCTCAAATCCCCTTCGCAACCAAATCTGCTACAAAAGTACGCCAAACAGTTCTTATAATAGCCATTTATTAGTTGTAATTCCTTTTTCAGAGAAGACTGCTGCACCTCGTAATATTTGCAAGTGACTATATGATTGGTAGTTACCGTTAAGTACAATATTAATACTTATTGCAGTCATATGCTATTGGAGGCATGCATTAATATGAGATGGCAGGTACGTACGCCTGGATTCGCCGCCATTCTTATGAATAACCTACATGAGCTTGTTAAGAATCAGATGCATCATGTATCCTCTCTAAGGCATGACCACACTTGCAGATCAGTATAAAAATGTATTAAAGCTGATATTTTATTTTCCTTGCAAACAAAATACTTATTGATACATAAGCCGTGAAACACTTGAGCATTGTATAAGTCGCTGTATACGGCCTTGGTTAAGAAGCTGGAACTCATAAAGGTAAGTCTGAAATTGGCGCTTAGATTAATAAGACTCTGAAGCTCCTAGACTTTTAGCACCCTACAAAAACTGTCCTAATTTACACTTCAAACCGATAGATAGAGAATCTTTTAGCGCCATAAAAGCCAGACGAATACAGAATGAATATACTGCCATCTGGTGGCGAGTAAGAAAATTAAACACATGGAAATTGAAATATGTTTAAAAGGTTAGCACTATGCACAGAGGAATTGTTTAAATGACAAATCCATCTCTGTAAAAACTTTGAGACTGGTCGCATATGAAAAGGGTGATGGGATTTGAGAGCCTATTGACTACCTTATAGCATCCACATATTCAGGATGATTAGGTGACTGTTTTTCCTTGCATGTGTCGGTAATGCTTTATTTCTATGAAGAAAGTGCAGATGAGTACTAGAATCCCAAAGCAGGTTCTGGTCGACCCTGGCTACAGTTTTTATATTGCAAACATGTATCGTCTTGGTTGGCTTAAAGTCAGTTTGACGTCCATTTTCCTAATCCAAAGCACCGAATCCCCTCCATCTGTCAGCAGTTTTGTACCTATGACACTGGCTGACCTGTTACATGTGCACTTAGCAGCTGAAGACATCTGTGTTGGTCCCATGTTCATATGTGCCCGCATTGCTGAGAAAAATGAAGTTTTAAAATATGCAAATGAGCCTCTAGGAGCAATGGGGGCGTTACTGTTACACCTAGAGGCTCTGCTGTCTCTACAACTGCAGCTCCCTCTGGACTTTCATTGACAGAACCAGAAGTGATCCCGTTTACATGCTGAACACACTATACATCACGCTGGATCATTTAAAGGGTTTCTGTCACCAGTTTTGAGCATATAAAACAAGGGTTACCGCCCCTTGTACCTAGTAAGGTTAATTTACATATCACAAAAGTTTATTTTTTACAAAAACGGGGACAGCAATAAGAAAATAAATAACAGGTTGGGCATCAGGTGACATTTGCACATTGCAAATGTCATCCTGTTTTATAAGCTCAAAACTGGTGACAAAAACCCTTTCATTTGCACAATAAATAACGAACTTTGCATCAAGACCGTGTTTTGAGTATGTGTGGGATTTTCTTAAGACTGGCATTTACGAATTGCTATTTCCACTACCCACAGCACCTCAGCTTTACTTTGGAGTGCACCGACCTTATTCTTTATGTATTTTATACTACCGTAGTAAAGTGCATGAGCCTGTACAAGGCTTTCTGGTCGATTACTAGTATATTCCAAGGCTGGCCAGCAGGTGGCAGCACTGCATTGGAATATACTGAATTCAGTATCCTGTAATGGATAGATATCCTTTACAGAATACAAGTAGGACTCTATGGGTGCATCTCAATAAATTAGGACGTCATCGAAAAGTTAATTTATTTCAGTAATTCCATTCAAAAAGCGAAACTCATATATTATGTAGATCCATTACGCACAGAGGGATCTATTTCAAGTGTTTATTTCTTTTAATGTGAATGATTATGGCTTATAGCTAATGAAAACCCAAAAGTCAGGATCTCAGAACATCAAGCTCAGTGATACTGTGGTTATTAAACCAGTTATTAGTATTTCCAGTTGGGGGGGTGTAGCTGCACAGTCTAAAAAATGGCAGCACTGATTGGATAGAATGAGTTTGTTCAGGGACACGCCCCCAACTGGTTACCTCCCCTCTGTACCCTTACTGCAGACTGCTAGCAATTCATTCATAACTTCTAGTAGAAATAATAATGGAACGGCACAACATACAGACATAAGAATAGATGATCCACAATTGTTATTACATGGGGAATGCATGAAGCTATTAAAACAGGCATCTCAGGAGCGGGAAGAGGTCCTCTTTAAATAGTTGCAGAATTTGGCCATTGTCCCAATTACATAATTCTTATCGCTGTCATTACTATGAAGATGGACATGAGACCCATCAGTGGAGCAGCAGGAAATGTCCTGTCACTCTCTATCCGTCCTCCATTCTTCCTTTGTAACATTTCACACCTGAACTTCACTTTCTTCTCCGAGCCGGTAGTCTCCTCATAATTGGTGGCTTCACACAGATGGTTTATAAAAGATTTCTGCCATTTCTAGACTCGGAAAAAAAAATCACTTCAATTGACGGAAAAGTGTAAAACTGAAAAGTTATTGAGAGCTTGTGACAGATGACAGAATGTATAGCGCTTGTGCGCGGATCGGGAGGACTTCCATCTTGATAAGTGCTAATGTTGAAGATTGTTCGAAGGAGCGTACTATAAAATAAAGGTCAGAGAGTCCCAAGACAGCGCTTTTATTCGTTACTGCCAGACATAAAATGTTGATGCTGCTTTAACCCAGAAAATGCAGAAGGCTCCATATATAGAGTTTTACCTAGTGTTACAATACAGTCCCCGTTTATGTCGGACACATAATAAAGTACATCCCTGAACAAGGGATGTCTGCACTGAAGCTTCATTTATTTTATTTTTTAATTAATACTTATTTATACAGCACCATCCTCTCTTCTGCTGGCCGCATGCCTTTGGGCTTGTCCGGAGTCATCTCTACAAATTCAACTCTGCTATTCTGGATCCAACTCTTCTGTGTCCCTGTCTGCTGCCTGAACTTCTCAGCCACACCTTGCTTCTCTATCAAAGCTGCTATTTAAACAGTTTGCTATAGTAGTCACTGCTTAAAGGGGTTGTCCGAGTTATGTAAAATAAATATATAGCACTGTAAATCTAATAAGCAGCAATATATGCATAAGCTAATCAAGTTTTAGGCCAAAAAAATGATATTTCCTCATTTCCCTGGTTTTCTTCTGGCCTTTGTCTACCTGCAATAACAATCTCTGCCCCTCCCCCTGCTCTGCAAAGGGAGGGAATACAAGTGCTGCTCTGAGCGACATGTCTGCCTGCTGGGATACTCAGCTGCATGTTGTATGTGTAGAACTACAAGTCCCAGCTGTACAATGACACTGCTGATACACACAGGATCTCCCCCCCTACCTTTCTTGTGCAATGCTCTACAGATCTCCTTAGATCTCCTCCAGTCTGTCAACTGTGTGTCTGAAGGATGAGAAGGGCAGATCCTGTGTCTCTTCATTGCCTTCAGCTTCTCAGCAAAGCCTTAAGAGGACCCTTTCACCACTCCTGACATGCCTATTTTTATAGCTTCATGCATTCCCCAAGTACTAACAATTCTGGAGCATCTATTCTTATGTCTCTGTGTTCTGCCATTCCTTTATTATTTGCACTAGAAGTTATGAATGAATTGCTATTTGTCTTCAGTAAAGGAACAGAGGGGAGGTGGCCAGTTGGGGGTGTGTACCTGCACAGTCTGACTCTATCCAATCAGAGCTGCCATGTTCAGACTGTGCAGGTACACCACCCCAACTGGTCACCTCCCCCTCTGTTCCCTTACTGAAGACAAATAGCAATTCATTCATAACTTCTAGTAGAAATAATAAAGGAATGGCAGAACATACAGACATAAGAATAGATGCTCCAGAATTGTTGTTACATGGGGAATGCATGAAGCTATTAAAACAGTAATGTCAGGAGCGGGAGAGGTCCTCTTTAAGCCCTAAATGTTTGCTACAGAAGGGGTTAAGGTTTTGAAGAAGTCCTGAAGAATCCAGGGAGAAGGAGACACCAGGGCAGCCTGCAGTGAAGGGGGGCGTGGCCAGAACAGTGACATCTGTTCTTATCTAATCTCTGAGGCTTGTGCACGAATCATCAGCAGAGCAGGGAGAGAAGCTGCTGACATTACAGGTCAGTGAAATCTAAGAAAGGAGCCGCTAAAGTTAAAGAAAATGCATTGAAAAACCATTACATTTACCTAGTTAGAAACATACAAAGAACAAAAAAAACTCTGACAACCACTTTAAGGATGCATGTGTCTTCCATTCTTATCAGTAAGATAACAATTGAGCTATAAAGGTCAGCGATAAGGAGCTGTCAGATGAGCTGCTTGATGAAACAGAGTGAAAATTCAGATCCTGCTGTTAGAGAAACTCAATGCTGTACAAAGACAGTGGTTCAAAATTTTTAATAAAGACCAGTTTAAAAAATTATTTTTAGCTCAAAATGAGTACAATGCAATAATAAAAAAATGTCCCCAAAGGTGTACATAGCCGTTAACTCTGCTATTGCCTTCCCCATGTACCGGACTACCCGGTTACCTGACCTGTTGAGTTCACTTGATGTTTCTGTTTAGTTTCATCCCCTCTGCCCAATGATTGTAGCCCGGTGATCAGCTGTTCTAACCCCTAAACACGTTACTGTATCCTGAAACCTACTTAATTTAACCCTGTGTAATCTGCCTGCCTGCAACAATGTTGCAATGTTTACAAGGTTAAACATTTAACCGCAACAACAAAGGACAGTTATGGGGTGATACATTGTAACAATTACAAAATATATTGTGATGGAATCCTGAGAATCTGAGTTTATAATCTATAAGGAACAAGGAGTAGATACAAGAACATGCCTGGTGGAGGAAGGGTTGGAATCAAGATTGGGAGGCTCTTTAGCCAGGTCGCTTTCTGGAGGGAAGGGTTTTTCAGTGAGCATTTGAAGGGTTGGAGAGAGCCACATGGAATAAGGAAGGGAGACTCATGAGAGAAGTCTTGTATGCAAAAGTGTGGACAAAAAGCAATGTTTCTGCACAAGCAGGCAGAAGCAGTGATACGCACAGCCCTACACAATAGCCCATTTTTCTGACCCTTTGTGCACTTGATTTAACTCGACATTCATGTTGTATTTGTGTGTTTTGCAAGTGTGTGCTAAAATATTTTATTCTGCAGGTACTGCAACTTTAACAGTTGTTGCATAGATGTCTTGCACTGAGCACAGGCGGGCATAGTGGGCTGGTGAGGTCTATGGGCGTATGTGCATACTAAGGTGGAAGTTCTTGTACACAGGTATATTGCTGTGCCTCTGGGAGATGTGTGTGTCTAGAGACTGTACAGAGAACATGGAACTGAGAGATGTGAAAGAGATCTGTGGAAAGGAGTTGGGATCTGCCAGTGTTTACCAGTGACCATGGGGTGACAATGTCCTGACCCTTACTTGAATCCAGGCTCGGACTGGCCCACAGGGGTACAGGTGAATCCCCCGGCGGGCCCCTGACCACAGTGGGCCCCTAGTCTCCCACCCCCCGCACAAGTGACATATAACACAGTACTTACTGCACTACATGCATATATTCAACGTACAGCACCTCAACCAGCCTGTGTTCATATAAAAAACTTGATAGATTATTAAAGAAACTTCCCAGTGTATTATTATAGACACAATCAGAGCTGAGATGACTTCTAGGTATAGAGGAAAGCTGCCACAGTCCTCCTTCCCCAGGACCTACCTACTAGTAGTATGTGATGACATCATCATGCTGGCCGTCATGGTTATATCATACGTCAAGATGGTCATGGCAGACTCTTTTTTTTTACTGCCATTTTAGGGAAAATTGATTAGTTACGATGAAACATGAGGAAATTCAGATTTGCAGCGAATCGAACTTTCCCTGAGCTTCGGATGGAAGTCTACTGCATGAAATTCCATTCACTCAACACTAATTATAGTGTTACTTAGTGCGGATATATTACCAGTAGTGATGAGTGAACCTTCTCGTAACGAGCGGTTCAATGCTCGGATCCCCTGCGCTCCCCTGTCCGCAGCCATCCAGATCCGTCCTCACCCGACTGTAAGTCAATGGGGACGGATCCATTTGGTGTCACACACTGGTATGTGACTAGTGTGTGACACCAAACGGATCCGTCCCCATTGACTTACAGTCGGGTTAGGACGGATCCGGATGGATGCGGGCAGGGGAGCGCAGGGGATCCGCGCATTGAACTGCTCGTTACGAGCAGGTTCGCTCATCACTAATTACCAGCTGAAATAAAGTTCTGTTAAGAGAAACACTTCACTGACCCTGTAGCCTCCTACACATTCATCGACTGCTGCATTAAAGCATTTGTAAAATACCTGTGAGCAGATTTTGCTATGAAAACACTGTAATCTGCAGTGACCCAGTGGTTTACTGCTAAAAGGGCTTAATGTATTTCCTCTGTGTATTTTCAGTCCTAGGAGCTGTATATGGGAGACAGAGTTAATCCACCTGCCCTAGATGCAGTTGCTAAGTGTGGATGGCCCCACACCATCTGATCTGGAAGCTGTAGACAGTAAGTGAGTGGTAAAGGAGGAGAGAGAAGCTGAGGCTATGTAGTGAAGTTGCAAGGAGAAGCGGCAGACAGAATCACACCAGCCCTGTGAGCCGAGAGCAGTCAGAAAATTGTCTGAAACAAGCCAACTTCTGAGGGAGAGGAGCAGTGAACTTTACAGAAGGCTGAGGACCATTTCAAGGGACAGTGCATGGACAAAAAGCCAGAGATGGTAACACATGTATATTGGCTGTGGACGTCACTGCATTTGGTTGGGGTTAGAAGTCTCAGGTTTCCCTACCATATTTAAGAGACAAGCTGGGCATCTGTTGAAACACTACACCACACAGTTGGGCATTGTACTGCCATAGTGGAAAAGTGAGAATTGATTGTGAGAGGTTTGCACCCCTTGGTTGAATTGGGAAGTTTGCACAGGATAGCTGGGAAGTGACTCAGAGGGAACCACCATTTTACCTATTTTTCCCTATATGCAGCCTTCAGAAAACTGTCTATGCAACCTACAGAGACTGAGCTTCCATGTTAGTGCCAGTGTATAATATTTGCCAAGTTGCTTCAGTACAGTGGACTTGTTACCGCAAAACCAGCTGCATCATTGTATCACATCACCCCTTGCACTGCCATATCATTACTCCTCCCTAGCACCTTAAGGGAGCCTTGCCTTGCACCTTAAAACCCAAGGGCACCCCACCTAACGCCAGGTAGATGACCCGGAACCAGGGGGTGTAGTGAGGAGGAGAAAGGGTGAGCCCCTCTCTTCACTGCATGGCCAAGGGAGTACCGGAATGAGGGCTGCCGTCAGCACTACTATCACCACCATGCCACAGCCACTATTCCCATCCTCTCCCTCTACTGTGAGTTCTTTTCTTTCTTTAAGGATTACTGCTTTATTGTATCTATCTAGTGTACAGTCAACAAGTTTGTACCTGGATAATATGAAGTTATTCTTCAATCCACCGCAGCGCACCGTTATCTGCAATTATGCCACTACAGCGCTTGGATTTTCTTAGTCATCGAGTGAACCCGTTCAGAATTTTAACCACTCAAAGCCTCAAAGAAATCATTTCCATTTCTCAACGTGAATAAGGCTCCATATGATAAATGGGTCTCTTAGAAGCTGTTGTGACTTACTGTACACCGATGAGGCAGAAGACGAAAGAATGGCGGGATGATTAATGTGCGCTACCTCCGCCTCTCACTTCACTGTATTGGAATGAACTGCTCATGGTGCACTGCTAATTGAATTATGAATGGTCAGGTATGAATGCGACAGAGTACAAAAAGCAAAATTATAAGGTAATACTGAGAGGAATAGAGGGGGCTTTACCACGTGGACAGACCGGCGCTTAAAGGAAAATGCAACATTTGAACAAATATTGACAACATTCTACATTACAATCTACATGAAATATTGAGCAACTTTGTAAATATTTTTCCATCATAGGATCTCAATACCAGACAAAACGCTTCCATTTTGTCCCCATTCATTGTCAATGGGGACAAAATGCAACTGAACAAAACGGAGCGCTCCAAAAAAGCATTCCGTTCCGTTTGGTTGCGTTCCCAGACCGGAGAGCAAACCACATATGTGACTCATATGTGTCCGCATTGCTGAGAAAAATGATGTTTTAATATATGCAAATGAGCCTCTAGGAGCAAGGGGGGCGTTTACCATTACACCTAGAGGCTCTGCTCTCTCTGCATCTGCTGCGCCCTCTCCTCTTTAATTGACAGGGCCACACATGTTCAGGTTTACACTGCCTGGTCCTGTCAATCAAAGTGCAGAGGACGCAGCAGTTACAAAGAGAGCAGAGGCCTCTAGGTGTAATGGTAACGCCCCCATTGCTCCTAGAGGGTCATTTGCATATATTTAAACATAATTTTTCTCAGCAATGCGGGCACATGTGAACATGGGACCAACACAGATACCTTCAGCTGCCAAGAGCACATGTAACAGGTCAGTCAGTTTCATAGGTAGAAAACTGCTGACAGATGCCCTTTAAGGGTGGCTGGCAAGTTATTCATATCAATCAAAACATTTTTTGAAGGGGAAGGGGGAATATACTCTACAAAAAGCTAACAGTAGACCTCAGGGGCAGGTATGTCCATGTTAGTTAATCTTCCTCCCTTCATTGTATTTGCACAGTTGTCATTTCTGCCAAAAATAAACTTCTGTATGAATCTTAGGGTAGTCAGTTAATGGGGGCACTGGTTCTCACTGAAGAGATTCTACTGGGGGAGGGAGTCTAACAGGCAATGATTCCTGGGAAAAATATACAAATCAGCTCTTCTCCAGGAGGAAAATAGTTATCTCTCTAGTGACACCTATAGGAAGCTACAGCTGTCTACAGAGGAGGGTCTGGATTGGTTAATATCTCTAGTCAGTGCTCTTTTATGGGGCAATATTGGTTTACAGGGTAGCTACCTATAGGTGGCACTAGAGAGGCACTTTGATAAATTGTATAGGGTAACCTACATAACACGGACAGTGTGCTTAAAAGGGTGTATCAGACCTGAGACCTGCTGCAATCCTTGGATGAAACCGGAAGCAAGTCTTCCATTCCTCTACAGCGCCTCCAGAGGAGAAATGAAGCATTACATGTTGCTAATTAAAGTCACTGGGTTGTCTATATAATACATGCATATCTGGGTTCTCCATAAATGCTCTTTGTAGCTGGTTAATTGAATGGAGGTCACCAATGTGGGGCTACCCTCATTACATTAGTGTTTTCTGGGATCCTGCGTTAAAAATATGCAAAGGATGTGGAATTTCTATGGCATATAACCTGCTAGTAGCATCTCTGCTAGAGTATTGACGGTATACACTGCGGCAGCAACAGTGGGCAACCTTTCTTGCTGGTTTGTTTGTCTGTCCCTATGATGCATGGGGGACTGAGACAACTTTTTTGGAGCCCCTTCCATACAGCCCTTAGAGCAGAAAGGACCCGTTTTAAAGGATTACTCCAGGCACAAGTGCCGCACTGTTATGCCTAGTGCAAGGCTTGAGGGGAGGTGCATGTTATGCCCCACCCCCGCAGATCCTGGGTGAACAACCAGTTTCACTTTCCATCTGTTGTGCAACCGAAAATTCCTGGGGAGTTCAAGCCTTATCAGTAGGGGAATCCGCAAACCAGCGGCCACTGCAGGACAAATGTGGTACTACATGGTCACACCCAGTTCTGCTCTTTGCTGCACTTCTCTGCTATGGAAGTTCTCAGCAAGGAC
Source organism: Rhinella marina (assembly GCA_900303285.1). Lineage (NCBI taxonomy): Eukaryota > Metazoa > Chordata > Amphibia > Anura > Bufonidae > Rhinella > Rhinella marina. Next base: position 11,602 of record ONZH01017493.1, read on the forward strand.
CCCCAGGACTAAATGACTTATATTGGGCTAAATAGACAATGAGATGTATTAGAGATGTGTTAAATGATCAGCTTCGAGGGACTTTCCAACTTTGTCCTTTTTAGATGAAGTCAATCCTTTCATAGGTATTTAGTCGGCTCCATACGTCTGCAGTCAGATCTGTCATCAGCTTTTGGTGACTGCTTAGCAATCATGATTCGCAGGTTACTCAATGGATTTTTTTATGATTATTAATAAAAAATGTGCTCTAAATGCACAGAGACAAGAATGTCTTCCGCTATTATGTATTTTTTCCACAATACAAAGGGACAAAGGATTGTGAGCCATGAATACATATCTTATTAGGAGAGGGGAAAAGAGTGAAACGAATGGGAAAAGCTGGTGGGATCTGGAATGCTTACCTGAAACCATTGAGCCCTAATGGAACTGCATTGCCTTAGAGTACCAGCGCCGTACATGTACGGCGCTGGGACGATGCGGGCACATGGCGCCGCTCGCAGTGCGGCGGGCGGTCATGGTCGGCAAGTCTCTGCTGTTTCTAACAGCAGAGACTTGCCGCTACTTACCTGATCGCCGGCATCTTCCTGGGCCTTTAGATGCCGTGATCACACGTGATCATGGCATCTAGTTGCGTGTGGCCAATCGGGGTGTCTGTACACGATCTGAAAGCTGTAAACCTCGCTGATGAGGTTTACAGCTTTCAAAGTGCAATTCTTATTCTGGCCACTAGATGGCAGGCAAGGATAAGAAATGAGCAATTCTTGGATTTATCTCAAGCTAGTAAATCCCTGATTGCTCATAAAGAAAAAAAAACACAATATATCAGCTCATATTTGAGCTTTAAAATAAGCACAAAAAAATAAAAAAATGTTAAAAAATATATAAAAAATATAAAATATATAAAAGTTCAAATCACCCCCCTTTCCGTATAAGTAAAAAAATAAATACCTAAATAACAATAAATATAGACATCATGGGTATCACCATGACAGAAATTCCAATACGGCGAATTGTGTGGCGGAAAAAAGCGTCCAAATGGCGATTTGCCGTTTTTTGTCGCTTTTTTTTTTTCTAAAAAAAAATTAATAAAAAGTGATCAAAAAGTCATACACACCCCAGAATTGTATCAATAAAAACTTCAGATCGCCCCGCAAAAAATGAGCCCCCATACAGCTCCGTACACATAAATACCAAAAAGTTATAGGGGTCAAGATATGACAAGGAAAAAGAAAAAAGGGGCAACTTTCTAATTATTTTATCACCATCTAAACGCAGGAAAAACTATACATATTAGGTATCGCCGGATTCGTACTGACCAGTAGAATGAAAGTAACTGGTCATTTTTAATGAACATCGAACGCTGTAAATAAGAAACCTGTAGAACTGTAGCGGAATAGCGTTTTTTTTTGCAATTTCACCCGATTAAATAGTGGCGTTGGAAAGTACAACTTGTCCTGCAAAAAACAAGCCCTCATACAGCTATGTGAACAGAAAAATAAAACAGTTATGGCTGTTTGAAGGCAGGGAGCCCAAAACGAAAATGCATAACTGAAAAAACCTCCGGTACTCCGGGAGCTGGACCAAGGCCTTATTGATGTTTACCCGTCCTTAGACTCCATTCGTGCTGTTGAGCAGAAGAGAAATAAGAAACCAGGGAAGTATGAGCTTTCAGTGTAAATCATGGAGGAAAGGTCAGCTGCAGTCAATGGTCATAGCCAGGGCTGGCCTTAAAGGGATATTCTGGTTCGAAGAAGTTATGGATAGGGGATAATTATTAGATCAGTGGAGGTCCAGCCGTTCCTTCCATTTCGGGGGAATGCAATGCATTTTTTTTGTGAACATGCTGAACTGTCCACAAAAAAACAGATCCGCATTTTTGCAGACAGCATACGGCCATCTGAATGAGCTCTTACAGAGACAAACCATTGATATGAATGGGCACTGTGTAATGCATTAGTTCTCCTGTGGTGGCGCTGCAGGGAAACTGAGTACTTATTCCAGGGTCTCCCACAGATGAAGAAGACCGCTGGGGGTCCAGAAGGGAGACACTTTAGGATCAGTTTATTGCCAAGGGATCCTTCTAACAAGTAGGCATTTCCAAAGCAGAAAACCCTCTTATAGAGGAGAAACTAAACAATGAGTATGGATCCTTTAAAAAAAAAAACATGACTGCAATCACTTGGAATGGCGCTGCCAAACATGTACTGTCCCTTTTAGAACAGGAATAGAATGGTAAAATGAGATTTGGAAGCATAAGACTGAGCCGTGATACATAAAAAGGCCAAGACAATCAAACCAACCTGATAAAATAATGAAAGTAACCTAAAGAAAACAGCGGTCTCCCATGTCCGAGCCTGCGCCGCTGACACGGGGGCGCCCCTCATAGCTAAATGAAAGGCTTGCTTAAAATAAAGACGCTAAAGATATGACTTCATGACCAGGGCATTCTTACCTGCTAGATAGTGAGCAGGATTCCTAGGAAATTGTACGGCGGCTGGAAGAATAATAATACCGTATGCTTCTATACAGATATGGAATCTGTAATTTTCAGGGGCCAAAGAGCAAAGTTTTATTTGGATGGACGCAGTCTGAGCTGATATCTCTAATTTAATCTCGTAGACTGTGTTATTTGTTCTCCCGCAGTGTCATAAAGCTATATACAATGCACAGAATACTGTGTACGGTGTATTATATATTACTGTGTACGGTGTATTATATATTACTGTGTACGCTATGTGTATATAGACATTTCCACATGAGAAGAACAGAGGAGGCTGAAGGTGTATTATATATTACTATATTACTGGGTTTCCAATTGTTGCTAATTGTAACATAGTAACATAGTAACATAGTTTATAAGGCCGAAAAAAGCCCTCTGTCCATCCAGTTCGGCCTGTTATCCTGCAAGTTGATCCAGAGGAAGGCAAAAAAAACCCTGTGAGGTAGAAGCCAATTTTCCCCGCTTTAGGGAAAAAAATTCCTTCCCGACTCCAATCAGGCATCAGAATAACTCCTTGGATCAACGATCCCTCTCTAGTAACTATAACCTGTAATATTATTACCTCCAGAAATACATCCAGGCCCCTCCTGATCTCTTATAGTGAACTTACCATCACCACCTCCTCAGGCAGAGAGTTCCATAGTCTCACTGCTCTTACCGTAAAGAATCCTCTTCTATGTTTGTGTACAAACCTTCTTTCCTCCAGACGCAGAGGACGTCCCCTCGTCACAGTCACAGTCCTGGGGATAAATAGATGATGGGAGAGATCTCTGTACTGACCCCTGATATATTTATACATAGTTATTACATCTCCCCTCAGTCGTCTTTTTTCTAAAGTGAATAACCCTAATTTTGATAATCTTTCTGGGTCCTGTAGTCCACCCATTCCAGTTATTACTTTAGTTGCCCTCCTCTGAACCCTCTCCAGCTCTGCTATGTCTGCCTTGTTCACAGGAGCCCAGAACTGTACACAGTCCTCCATGTGTGGTCTGACTAGTGATGTGTAAAGTGGCAGGACTATGTTCTCATCACCGCCATCTATGCCTCTTTTGATGCAGCCCATTATCTTATTGGCCTTGGCAGCAGCTGTCTGACACTGGTTTCTGCAGCATTTATGTTTTTGATAAATTGCTACAATTCATTTGTGTGTTCCGGCTGCAGGTATGTACTGATGGAGGAAGGTGATCCTTGTCATCTGCTTCTGTGCACAGAACAAGAAATAACAGCTTGGAAAAAAAATGCCTTTGTGAGACCTGAAAAGTCACTTATATATATATTGTATGAATATAGTATACAGTATACAACCTATAGATGATAGATAGATAGATAGATAGATAGATAGTAGATAGATAGATAGATAGGATAGATAGATAGATATAATAGAGAAACAGAGAGATAGAAAATCCTACTTCTGCCTATAGCAATAATATAAGTACTGCACTTTCTGTTGTGGAATAAGGGAAGCTAGAAAATAGCTTAATTTCAGTGTATGGAAATGTGTAACCTGGAGAATGCCGGCCCTGCACACCATTTGTAGTAAGTAGCTCTGAGTGCAGGTTGTGCTCTATAATATCTGCATGAATTGGCATAAAAAAAAAGAACACTTTCCATCTCCACCATAAATAATTCACCATCTCCCCGGGGCAGCACTTCCCAGCAAAGGAGATATCTTTACTCAGGTATTGGTCATTGTAGATAAATGTCCAAAATAGACTGGTATTACACACAGCGAGAAAACCAAGAGCCTATTTCTATCCTCGCTGCCTTTTTTAGGCTCTGTCTATATTAAAAGGATTTTCTACAGATATTGATGACCCTTAGGACAGAGCATCAATATCAGATCGGTGAAGGACTAACACATGGCAACCCTGCCGATCACCTGCCTGAGCTAGAACCAACAAAGTGCTGCTTTCTTTTTATCTATCTATCTATCTATCTATCTATCTATCTATCTATCTATCTATCTATCTATCATCTATCTATCTATCTAGAAGAATTAATTCCACAGCACCACCACAAGTTGTGCCAAAAGCAAGATGTGTTTATTTCACCAGAGCGACGTTTCAGTCCTTCTCAATGGGACTTTTCTCAAGCAGTATCTATCTATCTATCTATCTATCTATCTATCTATTATCTATCAAACTATCTATCTATCTATCTATTATCTATCTAATAACTATCTATCTAATATCTATTCATCTATTATCTATCTATCTCTGCCTGTCTCATAATATAGCACCCATCAAGTATCATGAAAGCTGAATTAAAGCAATTTTACTGCATATGTATGTATAGCGATAGATAGATAGATAGATAGATAGATAGATAGATAGATAGATAGATAGATCTTGAGAAAGGCTCTAGTGCTGAGCTGAAACGTTTCATAGCCACATGGGTGGATAAAAGTATTTTCTTCATTTTTCATTGATTTTGAAGTGCTGCCTTTTTGCTACTTTCTTTACATAGATAGATAGATAGATAGATAGATAGATAGATAGATAGATAGAGATTGTTCTAGGGGTCAGGCCTATGTGGACCACATGGTCAGATGTAGTACAGCACACAGTAAGTGCTGGAAGATGCTGCAGCTGCTGGAAAACAGTGAGAAAAGGCCACTTCCTGCATGGTAGTTAGCTAGCTAGTGTAGGTAAGTAGCATCCGCCAATTGGTGCACTACTTAGGGCCTTAACTTGAGAACATAGTAACATCCACAGCAGAGAAAGGTAACCTGGAGCATGTGTAGCTGAATTACACTTTCTAGCCCCAGAACCAATGAGTATCAGTGTGAGCAGCCAAATCAGAAAGTGGTGACAAGAAGATGAAACACAATGTGCCACAAAAAAATGTCCTATTTGTAGCACAATTCCCCATAGGGCTTCACACTATCAGACTGTTAACCACTTTGTGTACGACCTTGGAGCTGGTATAGTTTTTGTCCCAAACATACACCAGAACAAATTTCTGCAACAAAATATGGTGCAGAATAGGACTAGACAAAAATTTGGCACAAAAGAACTCGTGCCTAGCATGTAGCAAATGAACAATTATGTTGGACATAGTCTTCATATATTTGTCACCGTGGGCATGTGCCACTAATTCTGACAAGCCTTGTGTCCTCATAGAAAGACTGATTAGTCTCATTGCCCCATGTGAGACTGTAACCATCAAGAATACTGTAACCATCAGGCTTGTTGCCCCTTGAAAGGTTAGCAATGTTCTTTCTCCTGTTAAAGGGGTATTCCGGTAAAGTAACTTAATTTTTGAAAAACTTCATTATAGCTACAAGCTGTGACCCCACCAGAACCCATACCAATACATATAACCAGAGCTTCATTTTACCTTGTAATCCATTTGTCTAGCTCCTGTGTGAGCCTGCAGCACACTGACAGTATCATGGCTCCTGATCTTTCCTCTCTAAACTACCCACAATGCCTAGCTTTCCTGCTGTGAGTTTCTGCTTGTTCATGAGTGTTGATAATTACTGATTGGCTGCCTGATGTTACAGACGGGTCACGCCCCCTCTTCTCAGTAATCAGCAGCACACTGACATTTAGCTAGAGAATTGATAGCAACACACTGAGCATGCTCAACCTGACAAAGGCTCAGAACTACAGGTCGATGCCATGGTAACTCATGAGGAAACACAGTGGGTAGCAGAGGAAGAAAACTACTTTTATAACTACTGAACGGTAAATATGTGAAATTGACATTATATGAGGTAATGATTGATGATGAATTAGCCTGAAGCATAAGTTATATTTATGGTAACCGGAATACCCCTTTAAGTCTGTTGTATTTATCTGACTGCAATTTAGCGGTGTCTGTCTCTCCACCCAGCACCCGCTAGACCAGCCCATGCAGCAGTGCTGGAGATTAGGAACAGCATGTCCACTAGTAGCACAGCCGCTCCTGGAAGGCTGCCATGCTGATTAGTCAAGCCCTGGATGGTCAGTCTATCAGAGAGATGTAATGCCGATCTATGGGAGCTCGACAGCTGGTGCCTGTGATTTTACACGTGCCCTGGCTCCTTTTTGTCCTACTGTGCTTAGTACTCATTCTCTATTCTTGCTTAGAAACCTCCATGTACTGACTTTGGTTTGGCTCCGGATTAACCTCTTGTCTACTGATTTAGCTTCTACTAACTATCCTAGCTTTGACCCTGGGTAGTTGACTACTCCTCTGTTTCCCTCTTCTTCATCCTTCTATGGTCTGCTACCTGTGATCTTGCGCCTGTTATATGTTGCCTATTCTGCAGAGGTAAGCAGTGTCCTTAGCAGCCAAGTCCATCCGGTCTTGTAGTGGGATCTGGTGAACACGAGGGGGTTGCCTTAGATTGTACCCACTGGAAAGGTGTAGGATGATTGGTAGCAGTTATAAGTTTACTGGCCGTGGTTCCAGACAGAGATCTCCATAGCTTATCATAAGACATATATCCATCCTGCAAAACTGACCGCTGTTAATACAGTATTTCCATTTTTTTCAGGTTTCACAATTCACAGCCAACACCAATAGGTACATAAAATAATGCAGAGAGGAGGTCGCACAAGTTTACATTTGCATTTTATAATTGGTTTGTATGACTAGAATGTTCTATCAGGTTACAGTTTTATTAAAACCAGAATTATTGGGGGGAAAAAAGCTGCTTTGTGTCTGACTAAACATGAAAAGCTTTCTGATTGTTACCGAAGCAATCATTCCTCTTAATAAATTTAATTTCAGAAAAATTGCCAGAAGCATTAAAATAAAAAAAATGTATTAAAATGGTCTGAATTGTACCTGTTTTCACTTGAAATATGTGAATATTTATTCAAAGCTTTTACCCAATAAAAAATAAAACACCTATCTATCTATCTATCTGCAGTATCTATCTATCTATCTATCTATCTATCTATCTATCTATCTAATCTAATGTATCTGCAGTATCTATCTATCATCTATCTATCTATCTATCTATCTATCACACAGAAAAATCTCGGCAGCACTATATGAATGGTGAAGTGCGATGCCTGCAGATCTGACAAAGATCAGTTCAATAAAAAACATAAAAATAGGCAGCACTCTCAGAGTAAAATGAAAAGCAGAGGAACTTTATTCACCCATGTGTAGGACGCGACGTTTCGGCTCAGTCTGAATAAAGTTCCTCTGCTTTTCATTTTACTTTGAGAGTGCTGCCTATTTTTATGTTTTCTATCTATCTATCTATCTATCTATCTATCTATCTATCTATCTATCTATCTAATCTAATCTATCTGCAGTATCTATCTATCTATCTATCTATCTAATCTAATCTATCTGCAGTATCTATCTATTTATCTATCCCTCTATCACTCTCTATTATCTCTCTATCTCTCTAATATCTATCTATCTGTTAAAGGGTATATTAATTATTGATGTTTTGGGTGATATCAATAATTAATATTCATAAATAGAAAAACTGGGGCTCAGTCAGCACATCCAAGTATGCAGGTGCACGTCACCATGGCTGCAAATAGAAAAGTAAAACATAAAAAAATGCAGCAGCACTCTGCGAACACAGACAATAAAATGAGTACATACAATACTGCCATACTCACTATCTACACGATAATAGCGCTACATTGTAAATTTACAATGTCACATTTACAATGTAGCGCTAGTATCGTGTAGACTGTGAGTATGGCAGTATTGTATGTACTCATTTTATTGTCTGTGTTCGCAGAGTGCTGCTGCATTTTTTATGTTTTAATATCCATAAATAGGCATAAACCGGCTATTGCTAGCTCCGCCTATTTATTCCTTTATTTCTACCTACTCCCTGCACTATATGTCCTGTACTTTACTATGGCGGCTACACAAAAGACACTGTAAACCGTATTATATTGAATAAAAAGATTTATTATAATAATTACAAGTCTACAGTCTAATTATTTAGACTATATATCTATATATATATATATATATATATATATATATATATATATTATATTTATATTAACGTCTATATATAAATATGAAAAAAGGTTAAATACAAAATGCTGGAAAGCAGGGGTGTAGCTAAAGGCTCATGGGCCCCGGTGTAAGAGTTCAGCTTCCCCTCCCCCCCCCCCCCCCCCCCCCCCCCCCGTACACCATGCTGTATTATATACAGTATAGTTCATAAACCATGCCATACAATATATAGCATAACCCCAAAGTGTATGGATTATACTGTATATTATACAGCATGATGTATGGATTATACTGTATACTATACAGCATGGTGTATGGATTATACTGTATATTATACAGCATGGTGTATGGATTATACTGTGTATTATACAGCATGGTGTATGGATTATACTGTATACTATACAGCATGGTGTATGGATTATACTGTATATTATACAGCATGGTGTATGGATTATACTGTATATTATACAGCATGGTGTACGGATTATACTGTATACTATACAGCATGGTGTACAGATTATACTGTATATTATACAGCATGGTGTATGGATTATACTGTATATTATACAGCATGGTGTACGGATTATACTGTATATTATACAGCATGGTGTACGGATTATACTGTATACTATACAGCATGGTGTATGGATTATACTGTACATTGTATAGCATGGTACAGGGATTATAATGTATACTGTACAGCAAAATGCATGGCGGTTACATCATGCCGGAAAATATATCCCTGCGCCATGCTGTACATATACAGTATATACACACATTGTACAGGTATACTGTATATATATTGTGTGGCACAGTGTATGCATACTCACACACAAACACACATGAATACTTACAGTTACTTGGCCCTTGGGGATCTCAGACGCCATTTCCAGACTTTGGAGGGGGCTGGGGCCTTGTTCTCTCTTCTTCTTCTTTCCTTGCATAAGGGAGGAGGCAGGGCCTGCTGGGAGCGCCGCACAGGAACATCCTGACGAGCTAACGTCAGGACGTTAAGGGAAGTATGGTGTATGCCTGTTCCGAGCCCACCACAGCAGGGCTTCCCTATCGGAACAGGCATACACAATAAAGTCTGGGCTGCGGCGGTGAGCGGGCCAGGACAGGCCCTGAACGTAGGCACAAAGTAAGCTGGCGGGCCCCCCTGGCTTAGGGGCCCGGTCGCAAGTGCGACCGCTGCGACCCCTATAGCTACGCCACTGCTGGAAAGGTTAAACGCCAGGGGATAATATATGGTAGGGGATCAGGGAAAGGGTTCATATATTGAGATATGGAAGGGGATGCGTTGGTGGTATAGTGGATATTGCAGGGAGGCAATGAAGGGGTTAATATTGTTGCAGGGTTTGGGGGTAATTAGGGAGAAAGGGTTATTTTAGGGAATAATAGGGTTACAGGGGTACTAAGCCAGATAATGCAGGGCTGCTTGGCTCCATGTGTGTATTCCTTCCTCTGTGGTGATGAAAAGCTCCCTAGTCCCAAATGCTGGACTATTTATCTATCATAGGTAGGGGGGAAGGTGTCTGGCCATGGGTCAGAGGTGTGGATGGCCCGTGCTATAAAAACACGTTTAGCATGTCACCAACTGCTTGTTTGGGGTCTGCAGAAAAGGGGCCTAGATACCGATCAGTTGTGATAAACCTTCACAATGCAAGCAATGGCCTGAAGGAGACCAACACCCGTGTTCATAGCAACCCTTGACACAGACAGTTGATAACCGTTGTTAGGGAATTTAATCTAGGGAATATTTAATACATTTCCCTCTACACTATCTATCTCATATCTATATATCTATCTCATATCTATCTATCTATCTATCTATCTATCTATCTATCTAATATCTACCTATCTATCCAAGGGCGCGCCCACAGGGAGGTTCCAATGGTTCTGGACCCCCCAACTACCAGAAGCAGTCAGATTTTTTTTTTTTTCAATTGATGCCTGTGCTGCTTTTAACACTGCCCTCCTAGGGACCACTATTTGGCAGCCGGGCAGCGGGTGAACCAGTGGAGACTACAAGTGGAGGAGGAGTCCCCTAGTGGCCATTGAAATTGCAGCTATCTTTCCCATGCTGTGTTATGCTGCAGTTTTATCGTGGCTGGCAGAAATGTAACCGGCTCTCGCACCAGAAGGTGTGCGGAGGTGTCTGAGAGCAGCATATTTGCTGAACAGCCAGGGCTAAGCTGGTGGTGGAGGTAGTGAGATCGCAGGTCGTCGTCCACCCTATCTTGAAGGTCGCTGTCCGCCCTATCTCGCAGATAGCTGTCCGCCCTATCTCGCAGATCGCTGTCCGCCCCATCTCGCAGATCGCTGTCCTCCCTATCCTGCAGGTCGCTGCCCGCCCTATCCTGCAGGTCGCTGTCCGCCCCATCTCGCAGATCGCTGTCCGCCCTATCCTGCAGGTCGCTGCCCGCCCCATCTCGCAGATCGCTGTCCTCCCTATCCTGCAGGTCGCTGCCCGCCCTATCCTGCAGGTCGATGTCCGCCCTATCCTGCAGGTCGATGTCCGCCCTATCCTGCAGGTCGCTGTCCGCCCTGTCTCGCAGGTCGCTGTCCGCCCTGTCTCGCAGGTCGCTGTCCGCCCTGTCTCGCAGGTCGCTGTCCGCCCTGTCTCGCAGGTCGCTGTCCGCCCTGTCTCGCAGGTCGCTGTCCGCCCTGTCTCGCAGGTCGCTGTCCGTCCTATCTCGCAGGTCGCTGTCCGCCCTATCTCGCAGGTCGCTGTCCGCCCTATCTCGCAGGTCGCTGTCCGCCCTATCCCGCAGGTCGCTGTCCGCCCTATCCCGCAGGTCGATGTCCGCCCTATCCCGCAGGTCGATGTCCGCCCTATCCTGCAGGTCGCTGTCCGCCCTGTCTCGGCAGGTCGCTGTCCGCCCTGTCTCGCAGGTCGCTGTCCGCCCTGTCTCGCAGGTCGCTGTCCGCCCTGTCTCGAATATACTGCAGTATGTGTGTATACAGAGGGTGCATTTCTCAGAAACATGTGCCAGACTGTATCAAATTCTGGACTGTCAGATTCTGGATTTAAGGTGTTTTGCTGTAATAATATAAAGTATATGACGATGTCAACACATGTGAATTATTACAACCCGACATTAGTTCATGTTATTATCAATTATTACATTCAAATATAATCTGCATCTTCCTCTGCGGTCCGCCATTATGACAGGTCACAGGTAATGAGAACCACACGTAGACTTTCCACCCCTTGAGTTTTCTCTTTCCAGCGCAGTACATCTCCTTTATTTGCAAATTGCCACTTGTAATGAAGAAGTCTGACAGTAATGTAGAGTAGGAGACTATTAAATGTCCGCCCGAGGGTCCGCAGCCTATTTCCGAGCAATGATTTGCTGGCCCAAAGGTAGCAATGGCAGTACATCATGGCTGAAAATCACAAGTCTTTCTTTACACCAGAGTCCTCTTAACATTGACAAATCTGCCGGAATTTGTTTATAAAGAATCATGTGCTGAAATTCCATTTTACGTCTGCAGATACAATGTTACATCAGGATGGACACAAACTATTGTCTTGTTACATTTCCATTACAAATGTGCAATTTAAAGTTCTCCAACTCTGTTATATATAATAAAGGGTTCACAGACTCAGGGAGAAGGTTGGGAAAAGTTTGCTTCCATTTGCTTTATTCATCTGGATACATCAATGCACTGTGAAAAAGTATGTGCGCCCTTCCAGATGTCGCCTATTAGGCTACACAGAGGCATTATGTTGCCTGCAAGTACTGTTCTCTTATAAAAAAAAGGGGGAAAAAAAGGTAAATTCTTACCATATGAAGCGCTGGCGATATTGTGTGACATCAAGTCGTTGTGTGGATCTAGCTTTATGATTTCAGCTCTTGAAGCACACAGTTAGGGTATGATAGTCAAATAGGATGCTGTGGGGCTTTTGATGGAAGGGGAAAGTGCCAAATCCTTCTTCTCCATGGGTAATGTGAACCTGTGCAAAGCTTCCACATTGTCAAATAAGACAAAGGGAAAGCTGCTCCAGTGCTGCCAGTTTCTATTGCTCTGCAGCTCCAGAACAGCATTTTATAAGATTAGCATGGGGGCATCAACCAGCACCATGTAGCTATGAGTTGGCTCAGCCTCATAGAATTACACAGTTTTCTTGCTGTGTAGGTGTATATTGTTATGTTTGGCATGGGACAGGAGGTTGGAATCTGGCTGCCCGAGATTTATCATCAGGGAATCCATTGGGCAGTATATCCTGCTGCCTGATTTAAAATATTGCCAAGCCGTCTTTCCATGCTCTTCTACTCAGACATCCGCTCCAGTGTATAAAGTATTTATCACCTATACACAGCATATATGAAAAATATATAAATATGAAGACACTGGGAGGGGGGGGTCCAACCATTGGGACGCCTAAGGATCCTGAAATTGAAGGGTACTTGAGTCCCCTCTATAAACTGAGCAGTAGTGTGCATGTCAGTCCACCACTCCATTCACTTCTATAGGACTGACCATGCTCCATTAGTCCCATTGAAGTGGATGGAGTGGTGGATTGTGGTTAGATCATCACAATCTGAGATGTATAACCTATCCTGTGGATAAGTAGTAAATATTTTTCAGCAGACCTGACTCCTCTCCTGACGTCATTTTTTAGTAACTTCTTTCATTTCCCTTATAATGTGGAGCATATTCCCAACTGTGGAGCATGTTTTCCTAGAACTCTATGTTCTGCTATTCTTCTACTGTTCCCACTAGAAGTATATAAATGACTTGCCAGCAGTCGGCAATAAAGATTGATCTGGGTGTTACCAGTTGGGAGTGTGTCCCTGCACAGTCTGACACTGGCAGCACTGATTCGATAATATCAGAGTGGGCAAGGGCACGCCCCCACCTGGTAACATTCAGCTGGGCCTTAATCGCAGACTACTGGTAATTCATTCCCAAGCTTTTAGTAGGTATATGAATGTGGAATCCAAGAGGTTACTTAGACATGTCAGGAGAGGTGACAGGTCATCTTTAAACTGTAACTGCCATTCTATTTTTTATTTTTGGAGTGTATAGGGGCAGTGATACTGACCATTTTTGTAATATCCTTTAATTACTAAATTTATACATTTCTATTAGAAAAATAGCTCTAAAGTGGCCCATTTTGAGCCTTTAGCAACACTACTCTGTCTTCTGTTTACATAACACAGTCAGTGTTAGCAAGTCTCCACTGTTATGTAAACAGAAGACAGAGGAGCATTGCTAAGGCTCAAAATGGGCCACTTTAGAGCTATTTTTCTTATAGAAATGTATGATTTCAGTAATTAAAGTATATTACAAAAATGGTTAGTATCACTGCCCCTATAATACTACCTCCTATGCACAAGAATATAATTACTATAATACTGCCTCCTATGTACAAGAATATAACTACTACAATACTGCCTCCTATGTACAAGAATATAACTACTATAATACTGTCCCCTATGTACAAGAATATAACTACTATAATACTGCTCCTATGTACAAGAATATAATTACTATAATACTGCCTCCTATGTAGAAGAATATAACTACTATAATACTGCTCCTATGTACAAAGAATATAACTACTATAATACTGCTCCTATGTACAAGAATAATAACTACTATAATACTGCTCCTATGTACAAGAATATAACTACTATAATACTGCCTCCTATGTACAAGAATATAACTACTATAATACTGCTCCTATGTACAAGAATATAACTACTATAATACTGCTCCTATGTACAAGAATATAACTACTATATAATACTGCCTCCTATGTACAAGAATATAACTACTATAATACTGCTCCTATGTACAAGAATATAACTACTACTATAATACTGCTCCTATGTACAAGAATATAACTACTATAATACTGCTCCTATGTACAAGAATATAACTACTATAATACTGCTCCTATGTACAAGAATATAACTACTATAATACTGCTCCTATGTACAAGAATATAACTACTATAATACTGCTCCTATGTACAAGAATATAACTACTATAATACTGCTCCTATGTACAAGAATATAACTACTATAATACTGCTCCTATGTACAAGAATATAACTACTATAATATACTGCTCCTATGTACAAGAATATAACTACTATAATACTGCTCCTATGTACAAGAATATAACTACTATAATACTGCTCCTATGTACAAAGAATATAACTACTATATATACTGCTCCTATGTACAAGAATATAACTACTATAATACTGCTCCTATGTACAAGAATATAACTACTATAATACTGCTCCTATGTACAAGAATATAACTACTATAATACTGCTCCTATGTACAAGAATATAACTACTATAATACTGCTCCTATGTACAAGAATATAACTACTATAATACTGCTCCTATGTACAAGAATATAACTACTATAATACTGCTCCTATGTACAAGAATATAACTACTATAATACTGCTCCTCATGATACAAGTAATATAACTACTATAATACTGCTCCTTGTACAAGAAATATAACTACTATAATACTGCTCCTATGTACAAGAATATAACTACTATAATACTGCTCCTATGTACAAGAATATAACTTACTATAATACTGCTCCTATGTACAAAATATAACTACTATAATACTGCTCTATGATACAAGAATATAACTACTATAATACTGCTCTATGTACAAGAATATAACTACTATAATACTGCTCCTATGTACAAGAATATAACTACTATAATACTGCTCCTATGTACAAGAATATAACTACTATAATACTGCTCCTATGTACAAGAATATAACTACTATAATACTGCTCCTATGTACAAGAATATAACTACTATAATACTGCCTCCTATGTACAAGAATATAACTACTATAATACTGCTCCTATGTACAAGAATATAACTACTATAATACTGCCTCCTATGTACAAGAATATAACTACTATAATACTGCCTCCTATGTACAAGAATATAACTACTATAATACTGCTCCTATGTACAAGAATATAACTACTATAATACTGCTCTATGTACATAATATAATACTATAATATGCTCCTATGTACAAGAATATACTATATATACTGCTCCTATGTACAATATATAACTACTATAATACTGCTCCTATGTACAAGAATATAACTACTATAATACTGCTCCTATGTACAAGAATATAACTACTATATAATACTGCTCCTATGTACAAGAATATAACTACTATAATATACTGCTCCTATGTACAAGAATATAACTACTATAATACTGCTCCTATGTACAAGAATATAACTACTATAATACTGCTCCTATGTACAAGAATATAACTACTATAATACTGCTCCTATGTACAAGAATATAACTACTATAATACTGCTCCTATGTACAAGAATATATAACTACTATAATACTGCTCCTATGTACAAGAATATAACTACTATAATACTGCTCCTATGTACAAGAATACTGCTCCTATGTACAGAATATAACTACTATAATACTGCCTCCTATGTACAGAATATACCTACTATAATACTGCCTCCTATGTACAAGAATATAACTTACTATAATACTGCTCCTATGTACAAGAATATAACTACTATAATACTGCTCCTATGTACAAGAATATAACTACTATAATACTACTCCTATGTACAATAATATAACTACTATAATACTGCCTCTTATGTACAAGAATATAACTACTATAATACTGCTCCTATGTACAGGAATATAACTACTATAATACTGCCTCCTATGTAAGGAATATACCTACTATAATACTGGCCTCCTATGTACAAGAATATAACTACTATAATACTGCCTCCTATATACAAGAATATAACTACTATAATACTGCCTCCTATGTACAAGAATATAACTACTATAATACTGCCTCCTATGTACAAGAATATAACTACTATAATACTGCTCCTATGTACAAGAATATAACTACTATAATACTGCTCCTATGTACGAGAATATAACTACTATAATACTGCTCCTATGTACAAGAATATAACTACTATATAATACTGCCTCCTATGTACAAGAATATAACTACTATAATACTGCCTCCTATGTACAAGAATATAACTACTATAATACTGCTCCTATGTACAAGAATATAACTACTATAATACTGCTCCTATGTACAAGAATATAACTACTATAATACTGCTCCTATGTACACAAGAATATAACTACTATAATACTGCTCCTATGTACAAGAATATAACTACTATAATACTGCTCCTATGTACAAGAATATAACTACTATAATACTGCTCCTATGTACAAGAATATAACTACTATAATACTGCTCCTATGTACAAGAATATAACTACTATAATACTGCTCCTATGTACAAGAATATAACTACTATAATACTGCTCCTATGTACAAGAATATAACTACTATAATACTGCTCCTATGTACAAGAATATAACTACTATAATACTGCTCCTATGTACAAGAATATAACTACTATAATACTGCTCCTATGTACAAGAATATAACTACTATAATACTGCTCCTATGTACAAGAATATAACTACTATAATACTGCTCCTATGTACAAGAATATAACTACTATAATACTGCCTCCTATGTACAAGAATATAACTACTATAATACTGCTCCTATGTACAAGAATATAACTACTATAATACTGCTCCTATGTAAGAGAATATAACTACTAATACTGCTCCTATGTACAAGAATATACTACTATAATACTGCCTCCTATGTACAAGAATATAACTACTATAATACTGCTCCTATGTACAAGAATATAACTACTATAATACTGCTCCTATGTACAAGAATATAACTACTATAATACTGCCTCTATGTACAGAGAATATACCTACTATAATACTACTCCTATGTACAAGAATATAACTACTATAATACTGCTCCTATGTACAAGAATATAACTACTATAATACTGCTCCTATGTACAAGAATATAACTACTATAATACTGCTCCTATGTACAAGAATATAACTACTATAATACTGCTCCTATGTACAAGAATATAACTACTATAATACTGCCTCTTATGTACAAGAATATAATACTATAATACTGCCTCCTATGTACAAGAATATAACTACTATAATACTGCTCTCTATGTACAAGAATATAACTACTATAATACTATATAATACTGCTCCTATGTAAGAATATACTATACTATAATACTGCCTCCTATGTACAAGAATATAACTACTATAATACTGCTCCTATGTACAAGAATATAACTACTATAATACTGCTCCTATGTACAAGAATATAACTACTATAATACTGCTCCTATGTACAAGAATATAACTACTATAATACTGCCTCCTATGTACAAGAATATAACTACTATAATACTGCTCCTATGTACAAGAATATAACTACTATAATACTGCTCCTATGTACAGAATATAACTGCTACTATAATACTGCTCCTATGTACAAGAATATAACTACTATAATACTGCTCCTATGTACAATAATATAACTACTATAATACTGCTGTACTAAAATAGCTGTAAAGTGGCCTATTTTGAGCCTTAGCAACGCTCCTCTGTCTTCTGTTTACATAACACAGTCAGTGTTAGCAAGTCTCCACTGTTATGTAAACAGAAGACAGATGAGTGTTGCTAAGGCTCAAAATGGGCTACTTTAGAGCTATTTTTCTTATAGAAATGTATGATTTCAGTAATTAAAGTATATTACAAAAATGGTTAGTATCACTGCCCCTACACATTTCACAAATAAAAATAGAATGGCAGTTACACTTTAATGGTCAGATTTTTTGTACCCACACCCTGCCACCTAGTGTTCCACCACTGCCACATACAGTATGCCGCTTGAAAAGCCTCTGCTAACCCGGGCCACCCCTTCCCACACAGATCCTCTTCCCCTCGTCAGGCCCAGAAATTCCTGACAACAGTCCTATTCAAAATGCATTGGGGAGAGGCTGCTAATACTCAACAGCTTTACACATGTTCTTAAAGTTCTTCATCTGAAGCAAAAATGACAGGCATCAGGTATTATGCTCCGGCAAATGTATCTTTTTTGCATTTGTTTAGCACTGAAGCCTTTTCATCCTTTTCCACACATGAAATCTCACTTCAAATCAACAACATTTTCCCTATTTTTTGTCACCCTGCAGCGCATAAATTGTCACAGTGGAATACTGATGCTGATTCTTTTAAATCAGAAGTACCTGTAGAGAATAGCTAATCTGCTCAGAGACGGCGAAGCTGTGCCGAGCGTTATTTCTAGTCAGGCAATTTGCAGGAACTTTCAAAGCGTCTGAAGAGCACGTACTGTAGCAACTCATTTTCACAAGAGTTCGGAAAGTAAGACAAAATTGCAAAGCTTAAGAGTTATAGCAGACTCGGTCCGACTCCACTGGATGGCAACAAGTGTAAGGCAAGTTCAGCTTTAATTAATTCCCATAGCTGTAATAAATGTGAAGCTCAAGGTGCAAATTCAGGAGATTTATTACAATGCAGAGATTTGATATCTTTGAAATTGCAAACAGCAAAATTCACATAAAAATGTAATGTCATTACTATAATAACTAGAGAGGAGCGAATCGAATCCCACGAATTTAAGGATAAATTTGATTCGCCTAGAAGCCGAATTTCCTTGCGATTCGTGTCAGCGAATAGATTTAACCTGAAATAGTGTAAAAAATAAATAAAATCATACTTACCTCCTCCATTTGCTTGCGACGGGCCGCCAGCCTCCATCTTGATTGAAGATCCCGGGCGAAATCCCGTGCCTAGTGACGTATGACGTCACCACGCCGGACGGCGTAATGACGTAATCTCGCGCTGCACGAGATTTCGCTCCAGATCTTCAAGCAAGATGGCGGTGGCCGGCCCGTCGCGAGCAAATGGAGGAGGTAATTATGATTTTATTTATTTTTTTAATGTTAATTGTACACTTTTTTTGCACTCAGATGCCGCGATCATGTATGAACGCGGCATCTGAGGGGTACAATGACGGGGGAGGCACTATCGCAGCTCCTTGTCATTGCACCCACTACTTACAAAAAAATGCGCTTCGTGGCGAAGCAAATTTTTTTTGTAAAATTCGGCGAATCAGCCGAATTGAACTTTTCAAAAGTTCGCTCATCCCTAATAATAACACAACCTCTGTAAAAGAATATAACTACTATAATACTGCCTCGTATGTACAAGAATATAACTACTATAATACTGCTCCTATGTACAAGAATATAACTACTATAATACTGCTCCTATGTACAAGAATATAACTACTATAATACTGCTCCTATGTACAAGAATATAACTACTATAATACTGCTCCTATGTACAAGAATATAACTGCTATAATACTGCTCCTATGTACAAGAATATAACTACTATAATACTGCTTCCTATGTACAACAATATAAACTACTATAATACTTGCTCCTATGTATAAGAATATAACTACTATACTGCTCCTATGTACACAAAACTACTATAATACTGCTCCTATGTACAAGAATAATAACTACTATAATACTGCTCCTATGTACAAGAATATAACTACTATAATACTGCCTCCTATGTACAAGAATAATAACTACTATAATACTGCTCCTATGTACAAGAATATAACTACTATAATACTGCTTCCTATGTACAAGAATATAACTACTATAATACTGCTCCTATGTACAAGAATATAACTACTATAATACTGCTCCTATGTACAAGAATATAACTACTATAATACTGCTCCTATGTACAAGAATATAACTACTATAATACTGCTCCTATGTACAAGAATATAACTACTATAATACTGCTCCTATGTACAAGAATATAACTACTATAATACTGCTCCTATGTACAAGAATATAACTACTATAATACTGCCTCCTATGTACAAGAATATAACTACTATAATACTGCTCCTATGTACAAGAATATAACTACTATAATACTGCTCCTATGTACAAGAATATAACTACTATAATACTGCTCCTATGTACAAGAATATAACTACTATAATACTGCTCCTATGTACAAGAATATAACTACTATAATACTGCTCCTATGTACAAGAATATAACTACTATAATACTGCTCCTATGTACAAGAATATAACTACTATAATACTGCTCCTATAAGATAAACATTACATTATGTCCCACAGTCACCCTTACTCCAATGACAGCAGCATTGCCCCCTTCCCATGCCATAAATGTGCAGATAAGAATAACTCTTGTAAGTGTGTGTACTTGATGGCAGTGTGTAAGGCTCTGGATAATCCGTGCCTATAGAGAGATGTACATCCTGCGCTCTATATTATGTGTGATTTCTGAAAAGTCATTAGTAGGATCAGTATATTCAATAACAGTCGGCTCCACGTTCATTACATTTTAACGGTAATATAATTTGCTTGAACAATTTCCCATCAATAACATATACGCATCTTTTATTAGTTTTCATTCTTGAAGACGAGGTTGTCGTAATTAAGGAAGACACATAGTACGTAAATGATAATGCGTGAGGGAGTTGTCATCAAGACTGATGACAGATGGAAGGCAGTGTCTCATGCTGATACATTTACCAGAGATGCACACGCACTGCTTGCAGACGAGTTGCCCAGCCCCCACTTCCCACTTCAGTCCAAATCTTAATTTCGAGCTGTAGCTAGGCTTTCCTTCACCCAAGGCAAAAATCTGCTGCCTGAGCTATGAATCGAAATACCGAGGTCAAGGCAGTGTGACTTTTTGGTGTTCTACCTGGCATCCACCCTGTAACGGGGAGACGGCGGCGTGCTCCTTCCCTGCAGCACCACCGGTCTCCCATGACGACGATGTGTGCGCTGCCGGTGTCCCCCAACCCCTTAGACAACGAGCAGGGGAGGGTCTGAACGCCGTCCGCAATGAGTCGATGCTCAGGTGTTTCTATATATTGGAGGGGGGTCACGTGGCGCTGGCCACGTCACGAAGCAGGCAACCTGCTGGCCACAGGTAGCCTGTGATTGGTCCTATAACCTTCACCAGCGTTTTGTATACTATTGTGACTTCAGTGCTGACCTCGGCTAGTATTTGACCTCGTCTCATGTTACCCCTTGTACTGACGTTACCTCTAGGCTTCTGACCTCAGCTCGTATTTTGACTCTGCTCCAGTGTTTTTCCTTGGTATTGACGTGACCTCCTGGCTTTGACCTCGGCTTAGAAATATTCTCTTGTCCTTGTATTCTGTCTTTGTCTATTGTTTTCTCCCGTTGTTCCCCTCCCTGTAAGCCCCAGCACGTACGTAAGCTAGGGATTGCCGTCCAGTTGTACACCGTCAGTTAGGACGGACTGTGCAAGTAGGCAGGGACAGTGGAGTGGGTTTGAGCTCAGGGCTGCACTATTCCTATACGTGGCACACCCTCTTCCCTTACCTTCAACACTTGTGTGTTGGTCATTGGTGGTCTTCTTACTCCAGATGATGACACCCTCAGTTCGGAGGGTGTGGATTCCCGACTAAAAAAAGAAAAGACCAAACTGAGTTCAAACAGTTAAACTTTACTGAAAACAGCTTCAGATACAGTGGCCCTAAAACTTAACGTGGCTCTTACACCAGAATCAACCCTATTAAACCACTGGCTGGTAGGGCTCATCATGCTGATTAAAATGATACCTTTCTTTTGTCTGTATGCTAAACAGCTGCCTTGATAACTGTTTTTATTCATATACAAATGATAAGTTCAAGCACCAGGAGGTGAGGCTCAATCCTTGGAGCACTGCTTTGTAACACCCCCTGTACTCTGCACACTCCCCCTCCCTTTGATTGATAGGGCTAGACATCAGGCCACATAACTCACCTCCGTCCTCAGCCTGATCTCTAGCCCTGTCAATCAAGGGGAGGGGGAGTGTGCAGAGTACAGGGGGTGTTACAAAGCAGTGCTCAAAGGATTCAGCTCCGCCTCCTGGTGCTCAAACGTCTCATTTGCATATGAATAAAAAAGCAGATATCTCTGCAGCTGCTTGACATACAGACAAAAGAAAGGTATTGTTTTAATCAGCATGATGAGTCCTCCCAGGCAGGATGTTTAGTTTAGGGTTGATCCTGGAGGCAGAGCCTGTTTAATGTTTGCAGTCCGTTTAAAAGGTGCACTTATAGGAGTTATCTGGGATTTTGATATTGAAGGCCTATCCTCAGGATCAGTATCAGATCAGCGGCGGTCTGACTCCGACCTCCTCACCAATCAGCTGTTTGAAGAGGCCGCTGCGCTGAGCTTCAGTGAACGCCGCGGTCTCCTCACAGCTTACCAAGCACAGCGCCGACCATTGTATAGTGGCTGCTCTTTGGCATTGCAGCTCAGGCATATTTACTTGAATGGGACTGATCTGTGCCTAGGCCACGTGACCATTGTGCGGTGACATCACTGGCCTAGGAAGAGGTCTAAGCAATCATGGACCCCTACAGCCTCTTCAAAAAGCTGATGAGCAGGGGTGTCGGGATTCGCACCCCGTTGATCTGATATTGATAATCTATCCTGAGGATAGGCCATCAATATTAAAACCCCGGATAATTCTCCAACCCTTCACAAGGATTTCAAGCCATTTTCGCCACAAGGTTTTCCAAAGAATCTGCTTGACATATAAGCCTCTTTATTGTGTTGCAGAATTTCATTTTCCCTGTTTGTGGGAGCGCTCGGCCACAGTGTCAGTCTTTACTGTTATCTTTGCATTCTGATCATGAACCAGGAAGCTCAAGATAAATATGAATTTTTAGTAAATGACTTTCATCTGTATCCCCTATATGAGGGTTTCTGTAATTGCCCTTTAAGGAATACTCCATAAAGAGGCAGGGGGAGCGTGCACGCGCTACAGTTGAAATAATCTCGGTTTTATGGCGAGAGCATCCGCGGTCGGCACGTGCGGTTTGATCTTGCAGGCAGCCCCGCGCTCTGCTACTCTGTTGCGCCCCAGGACTCGTACAAACTTTCAACTTGCATCTGGTTTCCTCATGTTGTGAATATTTATTTTATGTCTCATAAAGAATTTTTTTTCCTTTATTTTTTTGACCGTCCAGACGGCGAAAAATACAGCCCCGGGGATATACGGCAGACACCAGCGAAGATGAGAAGTGCGGAGATCACAGGTATCTGCCGCCGCTCAGGCTGCATTGATTTAACCTACACAATAAAGTGTTCGGGAGCAACTTTGTATCCATCATTAATGGCTGGCATTGATTAATCTTTCTGTATGGCCGCAGCGCGACCGACTGTTGCTTTCGGGGTTTTTGCAATTAAATCAAGCGCCGGTGGATACATCAACCTCTAACAAACGTAGAAACCATTAAAACAGGAATAAGCAATCGGAATATGACACCCCGGAGTCGTACATCAAAGTGGGAGGAACACAGAGAACTCAAAGGTGAGCCGTCGCTATCCGTCCCCGTCGGGTTCGCCACACAAGCTTGTTTGTAAAACGGAAGAAAACGCAATTGAAAGGGAACATCTCGTCAGTCGGTTCAAAGGCGCCTTCTGCGCCCTCTTATCACAGGGGAAGGTGTCGGGGGCGTCCCCTGAGATGGCAGAAAAGTCGTTTTCAGGTTCAGGGCCTTTAAAGTGGAAGCAATGAAAGACTTGTCTTCCTTCATTAGTGGAGCTGGAATAACGGGGATATTATCATTTATTACAAAAATTATGTAAATTGAAGGATTTTTTTAAAATTTGCAGGTTTTTTTGTCTCTCTGAAAGTCACAAGAAGAGACCTACAAACCTTATTGAGGAGACGGGGTCTATCTAACATATTGGTGGGCGCAGTGCAAGGGGTTACTCCCGTCCTGAAGATTTTAATTCCCTAAAGCAGGGGGTCAGCCACTCCAGCTGTGAAACTACAATTCCCAGCATGCTCCATCCATTTCTAGGAGATTTCTGAGAAGAGTAGAGGAAGTCTGCATGCTGGGAGTTGTAGTTTTACAACAGCTGGAGTGATGGAGGTTGTCTACCCCTGCCCTAAAGCATTTTGAAAGTGGGAAGATGAATGCAGGTACATGCATGCTCAGCACATGCATTTATGCACACATATGCATGCTCCTATGTTTATGGAAACATGCTTACCAAATACAGTACAGGGATGTACACTAAATCATGCTCACCACATACATGAATGTACAGAAAAGCATGCTCACTACATACATGGATGTACAGAAAAGCATGCTCGCTACATACATGGATGTACAGAAAAGAATACTCACTACATATATGGATGTACAGAAAAGCATGCTCACTACATACATGGATGTACTGGAAAGCATGCTCACTACATACATGGATGTACACAAAAGCATGCTCAGCACATACATGGATGTACAGAAAAGCATGCTCACTACATACATGGATGTACAGAAAAGCATGCTCACTAGATACATGGACGTACAGAAAAGCATGCTCACTAGATACATGGACGTACAGAAAAGCCTGCTCACTAGATACATGGATGTACAAAAAAGCATGCTCACTACATACATGGACGTACAGAAAAGCATGCTCAGCACATACATGGATGTACAGAAAAGCATGCTCACTACATATATGGATGTACAGAAAAGCATGCTCACTACATACATGGACGTACAGAAAAGCATGCTCACTAGATACATGGATGTACAAAAAAGCATGCTCACTACATACATGGACGTACACAAAAGCATGCTCAGCACATACATGGATGTACAGAAAAGCATGCTCACTAGATACATGGACGTACAGAAAAGCATGCTCACTAGATACATGGATGTACAGAAAAGCATGCTCACTACATACATGGATATACAGAAAAGCATGCTCACTACATACATGGATGTACACAAAAGCATGCTCAGCACATACATGGATGTACAGAAAAGCATGCTCACTACATACATGGATTTACAGAAAAGCATGCTCACTAGATACATGGACGTACAGAAAAGCATGCTCACTAGATACATGGATGTACAGAAAAGCATGCTCACTACATACATGGATGTACAGAAAAGCATGCTCACTACATACATGGACGTACAGAAAAGCATGCTCAGCACATACATGGATGTACAGAAAAGCATGCTCACTACATACATGGATGTACAGAAAAGCATGCTCACTACATACATGGACTTACAGAAAAGCATGCTCACTAGATACATGGATGTACAAAAAGCATGCTCACTACATACATGGACGTACACAAAAGCATGCTCAGCACATACATGGATGTACAGAAAAGCTTGCTTCACTAGATACATGGACGTACAGAAAAGCATGCTCACTAGATACATGGACGTACAGAAAAGCATGCTCACTAGATACATGGATGTACAGAAAAGCATGCTCACTACATACATGGATGTACAGAAAAGCATGCTCACTACATACATGGATATACAGAAAAGCATGCTCACTAGATACATGGACGTACAGAAAAGCATGCTCACTGCATACATGGATATACAGAAAAGCATGCTCACTACATACATGGATGTACAGAAAAGCATGCTCACTACACATAATGTAGATGTATGTGTATAGTTTGAATGTATATTTTCCCATAAATACATACTGCACATACCCGTTTCCTTACTTCAAGAGAGGATGTGAGTAGGTAAATCTCATGTCTGTCCTAAGGCTACATGCACACAACAGTGACAAAAAAAACGGCCATTAAAAATGGACACACTCTCAATTTTTCATGGCCATTTTTCAACCATTTGTACATTCATTTTCTGTCTGTCTGTCCGTTTTTAATATCCATGAAAAACAGATGAATTTAATTAGCTTTTTTAAAAAAAAATAAAAATCCCAACCCCTGCAGTGCCCTCTGTATACGTAATACAGTATATAATAGCCCCCGACAGTAATAATGCCCCCCCACGGTGACCCATACTGTCCAGTTTTAATAGCTTCATGCATTCCCCATGTAATAACCATTCTGGAACATCTATTCTTATGTCTGTATGTTCTGTCATTCCTTTATTATTTCTAATAGAAGTTATGAATGAATTGCTAGCAGTCTGCAGTAAGGGTACAGAGGGGAGGTGACCAGTTGGGGGTGTGTACCTGTACAGACTGAAAATGGTAGCACTGATTGGATAGAGTCAGACTGTGCAGGTACACCCCCCCCCCCAACTGGTCACCTCCCCTCTGTACCCTTACTACAGACTGCTAGCAATTCATTCATAACTTCTAGTAGAAATAATAAAGGAATGATACAACATAGAGACATAAGAATAGATGTTCCAGAATTGTTATCACATAGGGAATACATGTAGCTATTAAAACAGGTACTCTTTAAAGGGGCTATCCCACAAAATGTATTACTGTGCAATGAATAGGGCATTTAGCATTACTTCAATACACATGCAAAAAAATGTTTTTTTCTGTCCACGTTCTCCAGCACTCAGTGGTGGACTTCCCTGCTCCGACGCTTCCCTGCTCCCCTCCTCCTCCTCTCAATGCTACCTCTCATAGAGAAGAAAGTAGAATTGCATAGAAGTGTATAGCTGTATCTCTATAGATAGTGAAAGAGGAAATTTAGAGGGATGGGGGGGGTATAATGCTATTTATTAGTGTATGGCAGGTGCTGTGTGTGCAGTCCCACCAATCCAATGTTTCAGAGTAGCTTTGGCGGAGGAACTACACAGCTCCCCCCATGGTGTAGTGGACGGAGCTGGTTACTGCAGCAATGTCTCGCTGGCCTAAACAGACAACTAAATAAGTTAGATATCCTGTAATTAACACCAGCGGCAAGGAAAACCTCGCACCGCCAGATACCAGCCATTTCCTCCTGGCCCTTGAAATGAGAAAAACAATGTCTTCAGGTCATTTTTTTTTAATTAAGTAAAACTCGCCAAAATATAGTCAATTCTGGAGAGGAGAAAGGAAAATAATTCCGCACACAGTACACCGAGAATATCTCATTTGTGAAGCACGCCGCTCCTTCACCAGGCAAGGGCATTGAAATCTCTCCTCTCATCCGGCCGTACATATGTTTGGGGACTGCTTATCTCTCTAATTCAGGGTAATCATACGGCTGGAACAACTTATATCATCTCTCCTGGAATAAAACTGCGAGAAGGGAGGAGGAATTGCTTCGAGAAAGACGACGCTCTTGATTCTGTTCCAGGTGATGCTTTTTATGTACGGCATGTTTTCTGGTGGGCAGTGAACAGTACAGGACGTGTATATCCTCGTATAACTGCCATCTATAAACATGCCCACGTATGGTGCACGAGAGCGGAAATTTTATGTCCTCCACCTTAACTCTTCCTTGGGTATTGATGGATTTAAAAGGGAATTCTGGTAAGAAGTTATGGCCTATCCACTGGTAAGTGCTGGATCAGTGGAGGTCTGATCGCTGGGATCCCCACCAATCACAACAGGAGGGGTCCCATGACCCCCATTTCAATAGAGAGTGGTGGTCGAGCATGCACCTGCCACTGTTGGAGATAACAGCAGTTAGAACCTAGCAGCATAAAACTAGTGACAAATTCCCTTTTAACCACCTAACTGTTTTGCCCGAGTCCAGCTCGGGCAGTGTGAAAAGTAGCTAACTGGAGGGGGGAGGGCTGCTTTAGATGGTGATATCTCCCCAATGGTAGAAGCTAGAAACATGCAACTGGTCTTGTATGAAAGCCTGGGCTGTCAGCTTTCAAACATGACCAAAGCTAAAATCCAAGCAACAGAGGAGAAATTACCGTTAGAAATCAAGTCGGGAATAATCGTGAGTAAAACCTATTTTTAATTTCTCTTTCCGAGGCATTCACAGCATCCCAATTTATATCAGTGATATCTTTCTCTGTCCTGAATGTATTGCTGTCATTCTGATATTGTCTGAAAGCTTGGAAGGTCTGCTTTCAAACAAGACCAGTTGCTTGCCATTCAGGAGGTAGCAGCATCTAAAGCAGCCCTCTCTCCTCCAATTAGCTACTTTTCCCACTGCTGGAGCTCCACTCTGGCAAAACAGTTAGGGGGTTAAAGGGGTTGTCCCATGAAAAATATTCTCCATTTTTCAAACTAGCTCCTGGATCTGAATACTTTTGTAATTCCATGTAATTAAACATTTAGTTTTAGTATAGCCTCTGAGCTATTCACTCAAATATATTTGTATGGCGCCACCTGCTGTTTTTTTCCCCTATTTCTCTGTCCACCTCAGTAACATCACTGAGGTGGTCGCACATGCTCAGTTATGTCCTTCAGCTGTCACCAGTAGGATCTTCTTTTAGAAACTGTGACAGTTAGGGCTCATGCACATGGCAGTAGCGTTTTTTGCGGTCTGCAAAACACAAATACCGTCCGTGAGGAGACTGAATGGTACGTGCCATCTATAGAACAGTCCTATCCTAGCCTATAAAAAGGACAAGAATAGAACATGTTCTATTTTTTTGCAGGGCTGTGGAACGGACATACGAATGCGAACAACGCATGGTGTGCTGTCAGCATCTTTTGTGGCCCCATTGAAGTGAATGGGTCTGCATCATACCCGCAAAAAAAGATGCGGATCAGCTGCAGACAAAAAAAAAAAAAAAACAGTTGTGTGCATGAGCCCTTACAGGGAAAGAGCTGTGGCAAAAAAGGACACACACCCCTGAGCTGTGATAGGGAGAGAGCTGCAATAGAAAGTACCTGCACCCTGAGGTGTGGCAGGGAGAGAGCTGCTGCAGAAAGGACATGCCCCCTGAGCTGTCAGCTTGAAATAAAGCTGGCAAGTAGTAGTTGCCATACAGGAAGCCCAAGCTGGGTCCATACTGTCACAGTAAAGGTCTAAAAGGGGTTGTCCGCGCTTTTAATATTGATGGCCTACACTCAGGATAGGTCATCATTATCTGATCAGTGGAGGTCCAATCCGCTGTATGAGGAGACGGCCCATGCAGTATGCACCTACCATGTCCCATCTCTCTTCCTGCTCGCTGCTTTGCCATAGATATACAGCAGCGGACAGGAAGAGAGAAGGGAGATGGCAGGTGCATACTGCGTGGGCCGTCTCCTCATACAGCTGATCGGCAGGGATGCCAGGTGTCAGACGCCTGAGGGTAGGTCATCAATATTAAAACCCCAGACAACCCCTCTAAGAAGCTCTTGTGGTCTTTTCTTGAGTCATAGATCACTATACAGTATTTTGGCCCTGACAATGGACCCATTACCAACCTCTAAAATGCTGGTACAATAAAATATCATATTGGATGCACCAGGGATTCTCTCAGTTTCCTTAGAGCGGAGCACTGGTAGATAGGATGCCCGATACAGTAGACCCTAGGAAAACAGGAGGGCACCAGTCATCTTCTCGTCACTCCTTGGCACCATATGAAACCTTGTCCTGATGCCAGCTGCAGTATAAGAACGCTATTGTTGTGCCTGGACATGAAGAAGAAATCGGTAACAGGGAAAAGATGAGCAGCCTAGTCTGGGGTCTCTATTAGTTTAGTGATGTAATGACCGGGGTCATATGTAATTTTTAGGATTGAAATGTCGTAGGTTTGTGAACATGGGTAGGGGGACACAGGCAAAACACACCCTTTCAGAATCTCCTTGATATCCCTTTAAACAGGGATGCTCAACGTGCAGCCCTCCAGCTGTTGCAAAACTACAACTCCCAGCATGCCCAGACAGCCTACAGCAGGGCATGGTGGGAGTTGTAGTTTTACAACAGCTGGAGGGCTGCAGGTTGAGCATCCCTGCCTTAAAGGGGGTATCCCATGAATAATGTAAAAAATGAAAATCAGACATCATATAGTACATGATAATACCTTTCTATGAAAGCCAGAACTAGCTCTGTACCTCACATGGATCCAAAGATCTCCACATTCATTGCTCTGCAACATTTATATCAAGCTGACAGCTCAGGAGGCGTGTCTCAGCTCTCCTATCACAGCTCAGGAGGTGTGTCTCAGCTCTCCCTATCACAGCTCAGGGGGCGTGCCTCAGCTCTCCCTATCACAGCTGCAGGAGGCGTGTCTCCAGCCTCCCTATCACAGCTCAGGAGGCGTGTCTCAGCTCTCCCTATCACAGCTCAGGGGCGTGTCTCAGCACTCCCTATCACAGCTCAGGGGGGCGTGTCTCAGCTCTCCCTATCACAGCTCAGGAGGCGTGTCTCAGCTCTCCCTATCACAGCTCAGGGGGCGTGTCTCAGCTCTCCCTATCACAGCTCAGGGGGCGTGCCTCAGCTCTCCTATCACAGCTCAGGAGGCGTGTCTCAGCTCTCCCTATCACAGCTCAGGGGGCGTGTCTCAGCTCTCCCTATCACAGCTCAGGGGGCGTGTCTCTGCTCTACCTATCACAGCTCAGGATGCAGTTGAATGATGAAGCTGAGCATGTGCGGCCATCTCAGTGAATAGGTCAAAGAAATAAGTGACACTATACAGATACAATTTATTGAATAACTCAGTAGCCATACAAAATGTTTTAATTACATGCAATTACAAAAGTAGTCAGATCCAGATGCTGGTTTGAAAACTGCAAAATATTTTTCATGGGACAACCCCTTTAAAAGCTTGAAAGTATGAGACTAGGAGCAGTGATTTCTGTGGCCCTAAATGACAGGATCTCCACCGACCATCGAGATCAGTGAAGATGCAACTGCTGGGATGGATCACTAATCATGGCTCTTCTAAATGGATGGACTTCAGTCAGCGCTGAAAGGGTTTCTGTCACCAGAAATGACCCTATTAAACCAAGTGTCATTTGCAATGAGCAAATGACACTTGATGCCAGTAATGTTACTATTATAGTCCTCAGTAACGCCGTTTTGCTAAAAATTACGATTTTATAATATGCTAATGACCTCCCCTAGGTGCAGTAGGCGTGAACCTGCACCTAGGAGAGGCCGTAATTATGCCTCTTACCACGCCCCCGGTCGCGCTGATTGACAGGGCCGGGCAGCCAGCTCTTTCGGCTCCCGGCCCTGTACGATCCGAAATCCCGCGCCTGCGCAGTAATGAAGCCGGGACCCGGGCGGGAGCCGGCTCTCACGCCGCTGATCGCAGCTGCGCAGGCGCGGGATCAGCGTGCGTTGAGAGCCGGCGCCCGCCCGGGTCCCGGCTTCATTACTGCGCAGGCGCGGGATTTCGGATCGTACAGGGCCGGGAGCCGAAAGAGCTGGCTGCCCGGCCCTGTCAATCAGCGCGACCGGGGGCGTGGTAAGAGGCATAATTACGGCCTCTCCTAGGTGCAGGTTCACGCCTACTGCACCTAGGGGAGGTCATTAGCATATTATAAAATCGTAATTTTTAGCAAAACGGCGTTACTGAGGACTATAATAGTAACATTACTGGCATCAAGTGTCATTTGCTCATTGCAAATGACACTTGGTTTAATAGGGTCATTTCTGGTGACAGAAACCCTTGAATGCTCTGAACACTGCGTCACAGATTCCTGCTCTGAAGGCTTGGGTCACCCAAAAGAACACCTCAGGCCCTTGGCAAAGGAATGCAATCAGGGTTATTATCAGGAGCGATAAATGACCTGATCACTTCATTCTGCTGTTCTGCATGATTAGGACAATACCACATTTATAGAAATTATGGTTTTCTACTTTTTCTCAATAAAGACAGCTTTTTTTTTTTTCTTTTGCAGGATGTAGTTTTTATTGGTTAGCACTTACGGGTACACAAAATATTTTTATCATTTACTCTGTTCTTTTTGGAAGCAGTATTTTTTTCTTTTTTTGTTGTTGTTGATCGTGTCCATGTGAGGTAAATAATGACTTCATTTTATTGCATGGCTTTTTTTCAGATGTGGTGATGCCAATTATGTTTTTAACTTTTTAAGTTTCATACGGGGAAAAAAGAAAAGGAAAGGAAAAAAAAAAAAAGATATTTTGTGTTAAGGATTTTTTTTTTAAATTTTTCAAAGCCTTTTTTTTTTTTCTTTTTGTGAAACATTCTTAAAGGTATATTCCCATCTTAGACAATGGGGGCATATCGCTAGGATGTGCCCCCCATTGTCTTATAGATGCAGGTCCCACACCTATATCGAGAATGGAGCCCCCAACAGTGAAGAAGGGCGCACTGCGCATGCGCAGCCGCCTCCATTCATTTCTATGGGGCCGCCAAAAATAGCCGAGCGCTGGCTCGGCTACTTCCATTAGCTCCATAGAAATGAATGGGAGCGGTGGCCGCACATGCGCAGTGCGCTTCCATTCATTGCTATGGGAGCAGGGGGGGGCTGCGCCTGGTGGTGGCCGGACCCTGGAGAATCCGGGGTCCTCCAGGAGCAGCGCTCCCCGTTCCGTTCTCCAGCGGTGGGACCCGCACCTATCAGACAATGGGGGCATATCCTAGCGATAGGCCGCCATTGTCTAAGATGGGAATACCCCTTTAAGAGTTTAATTTCCTTGTTACGGCAGCCACGTTACACAATAGTAGAATAAAAAAAAAAAATAAAAAAAAACACCAAAATAGGATAGAAAGATTTAATAATTCCAAAAAAACATATTCATTGCACAATGTATTTTCACCAAAGATTTTTTTTTTTTAATAAGAAACAAGTACGGAAAGCAGAATATGGCGCAGAGTAGAGGTACATGACAAGAGCAGAAAGTCTCACTCTTCTGTTTACTTGACTTCGGTCTTGGCAAAGCGAAGCTTCAAATACACTGATTTTCACGGAACTGTTCCCCAGGGTCGCTCTGGAACCGTTGCAACTGGAATTTCGACACCTGGGGAGGATTGGTGCTTTTGAACGGTATTGGCTTGGCATCAGCCATGCGGTCAACGAGTGGCAAAGGTCTTGCCCCTAAAAATTAAAAAAATAAAATAAAAATTTTATCTGGCATCTTATAACCCAGCACTTCCAAAACACAATATAAAGTTTCATTCCACAAAAGGGGAAGGTATTCTATTCTCTAGATTTATCGGCAAATTCTAACCATTTTGAATTTTTCTAAGACCTTCCGATAATCCAGCATCTAACATGTCCCATTCCTAATGGATTACATTTTAGTGTAAATTTCCCCATCTGCTCAGACTGTGCGGGGACACACCCCAACTGACGAGGGAAATGATTGCACCCAGCTGTCAATTTCATCATACATTTCCAAGAGGAATAATAAAGGAATGGCAACATGCAGAGTTCCAAGGACTGATACTCCATGTGGAATATAAATATTTTCTAAAACAGACAGCCCACAGGTTCCCTTTCACCCTTTCCTTGCCAAAGAGGCATCTCGTAAGCCCTGGCAGGGAGGGACTTTAATAGTCAAAGATGTGCAAGATTTGTCTGTCACTAATGGCTCTATCTCAGGCTGTATAGCAGCTGGAGATACAAGCTAGGTCTTGGCGAGACACAGACAGAAAGAGGAAGCTGCGTATGCCTGCAAATCTCACTCCCAACCCGCTCTGTTCTCGAGCCGCATCGCTTTCTCCCCGTTCCGGACACATGACGAGATTGTGCGTGTATGCACAGGTTGGAAGAGGTAGGTGAACCAGCATTGTAAAGCGTACGGCCAGCATGATGCCCCATCAGGAGACAGGAATGTCCGATCTTAGATGTTACCTCCACACACTGGAGCTCAGACATCACTGACCACAGCTACGTGCAGGAACACTGGCACAAACAGAGACTTGATTTTATTAGGACGTGGAACAAGGAAGAAACATCAAACGCTGTATTATGAAGTTCTGCAACTTTCTAATAGGCTTTGCATCTCTGGTCCTCCTCATTTTCAATATTGCTGTCAGTGAATGCAAACACTATTCACGATCAGAGGCTGAAAACGAGATCTGCTTCCACAGCTGATGAGCTCGCTACAATGTACGAGTACAGATAAGAAGATTCATATGTCTATAGCCTATAGAGACACCTATGGTTCATAGAGATTAAAGGGGTTATCCAGTGTCATAAACAGCCCCTCCATGTGCCGGACCCCTCACACAGAATATACTTACCCCGAACCTCTCTTACGGGGAGCGGCGCAGGGATGGGGGTAAGTAGTTAGGGGCCCGCAACATGGGGGCTGTTTATGACATTGGAGAACCCCTTTAACCCCTTCGCGCCCAGCGCCGTACATGTACGGCGCTGGGGCGATGCGGACACATGGCGCCCTCTCGCAAGTGCGGCGGGCGTCATGGCCGGCAAGTCTCTGCTGTTTCTAACAGCAGAGACTTGCCGCTACTTACCGCCATCGGCGGCGTCTTCCTGGGAGTTTAGATGCCGTGATCACGGCATCTAGTTGCGTCTCAACCCGGAAGCATTTCAAACAGTAAAAAAAAAAAATTTAAAAAAAATGTTAAAAATATATAAAAAATAAAAAAGATATAAAAGTTCAAATCACCCCCCTTTCCGTATAAATTAAAAAATAAATACCTAAATAACAATGAATATACACATCATGGGTATCACCGTGACCGAAAACGCCCGTACTTTTAAAATATAAAAAAAAATTCCAATACGGCGAATTGTGTGGCGGAAAAAAGCGTCCAAATGGCGATTTGCCGTTTTTTGTCGCTTTTTTTTCTAAAAAAAAATTAAATAAAAAGTGATCAAAAAGTCATACACACCCCAGAATGGTATCAATAAAAACTTCAGATCGTCCCGCCAAAAAATGAGCCCCCATACAGCTCTGTACACATAAATACCAAAAAGTTATAGGGGTCAAGATTTGACAAGGAAAAAAAAACAAAAGGGCAACTTTCTAATTATTTTATCACTATGAAAACGCAGGAAAAACTATACATATTAGGTATTGCCGGATTCGTACTGACCAGTAGAATGAAAGTAACGGATCAGTTTTAATGCACATCGAACGCTGTAAATAAGAAACCCGTAGAACTGTAGCGGAATAGAGTTTTCTTTGCAATTTCACCCGGTTTGGAATTTTTTTCCCGCTTCCCACTACACCGTATGCAATATTAAATGGTGGCGTTGGAAAGTACAACTTGTCCCGCAAAAAACAAGCCCTCATACAGCTATGTGAACAGAAAAATAAAACAGTTATGGCTGTTTGAAGGCAGGGAGCGCAAAACAAAAATGCATAACTGAAAAAACCTCCGGGCGCGAAAGGGTTAACCACCTAACTGTTTTGCCCGAGTCCAGCTGAGACAGTGTGAAAAGCAGCTAACTGTTGGGGGGAGGGCTGCTTTAGATGGTGAAATCTCCTCAATGGTAGCAGCTAGAAACCTGCAACTGGTCTTGTCTGAAAGCTGACAGTCCAAGTGTCTGTTTCATACAAGACCAATGACCACTTAATTCCAAGCAACAGAGGAGAAATCACTGTTAGAAATCAAGTCAGGAAGAATTGCAAGTAAAACATGTTTTTACTTTCACTTTCAGCTGCATTCACATCATCCCGATTTCTATCAGTGATATCTTTCTTCATCCGGAACAGATTGCTGTCATTTTGGTATTATCTGAAAACTTGGAATGTCTGCTTTCAAACAAGACTAGTTGCACCATTCAGGAGGTAGCAGCATCTAAAGCAGCCCTTCCCCCTCCAGTTAGCTACTTTTCCCACTGCTGGAGCTGGACTCGGGCAAAACAGTTAGGAGGTTAATGCAGTCATGTAGCTCAGTGGTGTCAGCAGGACATTACTTGACCCCTTACAGATCAGATACTTTTGACAGCTGTGAGTTTCTGCATTTTTTTTATTGTCTACAAAATCCTCTGTGAGGTAACTAAATCTGAAGAACATCTCTCCATCTCCTGTTACATTGTGTAAGTCAGTTCCTATTCACGGACAGACAGCAGAAACCTAGAAAATGGCAAAGATTTGAAAGAAAGAAAGTATCTGAGAAAGTTGCAGAACATTGTCCAAAAAACTCTAAAGGGAATTGGACCCTCAAACAAGAATTATCAGCTATCCACAAGCATAATGATAAACGTATCTACAGATCTACTTACGACATGGTCTTCATCTCCTTTCTCTCTGCGTCAGGACGAGCTCTGTTCAGAACCTTGAGGAAGTCGGATGTTTTTGCTCTCATGCGAGTGTGGATGTAAGCCTTTGGGAAAGGACAGGAAGATGCATCAAATACAACACCTTGCATTTCAGAGATCATAAGTCACTTTTTTTATGGCATATCGTAGTAAGAGGACACAATGTGGTCATGTTCTCTCCAGGACCCTGAAAGGAGTCCTCTCACTTCAGTAAGAGGCATTTAACATGTAGAGAAAGTTAATACAAGGCACTTACTAATGTATTGTGATTGTCCATATTGCTTCCTTTGCTGGCTGGATTCATTTTTACATCACATTATACATTGCTTGTTTCCATGGTTATGACCACCATGGAATCCATCAGCGGTGGTCGTGGGAAATATAGGAAAAAGCCTCAGCCTCTCTGGCGACCAGGACCAGGGGAGCGCACATAGGCTGGTGCTTTTTCCTATATTGTACAGGCACGACCACCACTGCTGGATTGCAGGGTGGTCGTAACCATGGAAACGAGCTATGTATAATGTGATGGAAAAATGAATCCAGCCAGCAAAGGAGGCAATATGGACAATCACAATACATTAGTAAGTGGCTTGTATTAACTTTCTCTACATAATAAATGCCACTTACTGAAGTGAGACAACCCCTTTAATGGGTGGAGAACTCACCTTGGAGCACTTGATGTGGTAGTGCAGGTAATCCCGGAATGTGTGGATCAAATTGATGGTGTTGTCCCGTGCGTTGGCATTGGTGTGACGTGGAAAGAGCACTGGCGGTAAGAGAACAGGTATTAGCCGATACAGGAGAAAATTTAAAAGTGTACTTAAACCCCTTCAGGACCAAGCCTATTTTGGCGCTAAGGACCAATGTCTGAACGTCAACTTAAAAGGGTATTCCCATCTCACAAATGTAGTTTGTATAGTTAGATATAGCCATACCAATATTATTACTAATAGGATGTATTTATATAAAATGTACCGTTTAGAAGATTTTCCTATTTGTATTTCCATTGTCGCACACACATCAGTCAGGCCGTTGCCCCTGGTTACAGTAACCACGGCCATGTAGTAGTGGTGGCCGGCTTATTCCTGTTCAAACCCGCTCTGAGGTAACTGCTGTATTTTGAACGCACATTGCATGAGCATGCGGAGACACATTTTAGGGCACTTTCACATCTGCGTTTTGGACGCTACCAGTCCAAAACGCAACGGCCAGGATCCGTCCAAAACGCAGACTTTATAAACGGATCCTGCTCCATAGAGATGAATGGATCTTGGAACAGGATCCGTTCCTCTGCGTTTTAGAAGCGCAGACAAAAATGCTACAACCCTAAGATGTGTCTCCACATGCTCATGTAATGTGTGTTCACAATACAGCAGTTACCTCAGAGCAGGTTTGAACAGGAACAAGCCAGCCACCACTACTACACAGCCGTGGTTACTGTAACCAGGGGCAACGGCCTGACTGATGTGTGTGCGACAATGGAAATACAAATAGGAAAATCTTCTAAATGGTACATTTTATATAAATACATTCTATTAGTAATAATACTGGCATGGCTATATCTAACTATACAAACTACATTTGTGAGATGGGAATACCCCTTTAAAGTTTAAAGGGTGTGGACCTTTAGGGTGTATCCATATGATATGCTATAAATGTCTGATAGGAGTGAGTGCCAGAGGATGGGACCAGCACCAATGCAAGACCAGGGTGGCCGAGCACTTCTGGCTCTCTTCTTTCATGTCTATGGAACTTCTGATAATAAACAAACATAAGCATGCTTGGCTATTCTCAGAAGTCCCACGGAAGTGAAAGTAGAAAGCAGGGCATGCACAGCCCCCTCTATTCCTAGCGGCACAAGACAGGCCCTGCACAAATACAGTATTACTATTTAGATAACATACCGTATTTGTTGCCCCAAACACCACTGACTGCCAAAGCCAGGAGTGGATTGCAAAAGAATAGAAAATCTAATAGAAAGACTTATACATACAGCCATGGCAGCCCCTTTAAAGATGCAGTCACCACTGATCGCAGCATCTATCGAGTTAGGCCCCATTCACACGACCGTATGTACATTTCCACATCTTATCCCCATTTTTGCGGATAAGATGCGGAACCATACGGACCCATTCATTTTTCCATAGGAGAAAAAAAAAATGCGGAATGCACACCGTGTGCATTCCGCATCCCGTATCTCACGGAAGTTTCCCCGCAAAGAAAATAAAACACGTCCTATACTTGGCCGCAAAATCACGTCCGTAGCCCCATTAAAGTCAATGGGTCCGCAAAATTGCGGAACACTACAGAAGACTTTCCGTATGTCTTCCGTTCCGTTTTTATACGGGTCACGGAATACATACGGTCGTGTGAATGGGGCCTTAAAGGGGTATTGCAGTTATATGAACTTATCCCCTAGGGCAGTGATGTCTAACCTCCAGCTGTGGTGAAACTACAACTCCCAGCATGCTCCATTCATCTCTGTGGAGTTCTGAGAGCAGCCAAGCCAGTGTGTATCTTGGGAGTTGTAGTTTTACCACAGCTGGAGGTTAGACATCACAGCTCTAGGGGACAGGGGGGGGGTCATACCACTGGGCCCCCCACCACTCACAAGAACAGGGGCCCCGTACCCGGTGGAGCGTGCCTGAGAGGAACGGAGTGGCTGTTTGAGCACGCATGAACGCTCAGCTATCTCTGGAACTCCCATAGAAACGAATGGAGCATCTGCATGGATGGCCGCTCTGTTCAGTTTGGTGGGGGGGATCCATGGGGTACAGGGCGCCTGTTCTTGTGACCAGTGAGAGGCTCTGCAAGAGGATAAGGTCATATAACTGAAACACCCCTTCAATCAGTCAGAAGTAACATCCATTCTTCTTATGACTGCTGGGTTCCCATGACTCTCCCTCGAGAGTTCAAAAGGCTGCAAAGAACCTTGCGGGCACTAGGAAAAAATATTCTGATTTTTTGTTTTTTGCAACTCTTCCAAGGTTGTTTGCATCTTCCTACACTGCCGTGTACTGCCGTGGATCTCTACAGGGTGTACTCACCGAATGTGATGTAACCAATGTTATCTCCCACTGCCGCGTCCGTGTCCTTCAACTCTAGGGGAGGCTCCCGATGGCTGAACAGAACCTGAGGTGCGGTGTGACTGGCGCGGCGTCCCTCCTTAAACTCCTGCAAGCAGAGACTTGGTGAGACACATTGCCACAACGATCAGGAGCTCATCTGAACTATACGTGAAGGAGTCACCTCACGGGTTGGGAGTCCATCTTGGACAGACAGATGGATGTGGCAGAACCGTGAAGTGCCTCGCTACACTACACTGCGCTATAGATGGTAATGGCGCGATCCTGACAGAGCAAAACTCACCAATATGTTTTATATGCAAGTGCTGGAGCGTAGTGTGCAGGGAGGCCCGGATCCCTCCTGCCCACAGGCCACCTGCAAGTGGTGGCAACCAGTCCTGCTCACCAAAATCCAGGATTTTACTACTGATGACCTATCCTCAGGATATATCCATAGTGCAAGCACCATCCAGTCCATTAACCGGTTTAGATCCTTGTGTAGTAAAACCTATAGTGCTACAGTAATACCGACAACTGACCTGCATGAACACTTTCCCTATAACCACATCATCATCGTCCTTAAATACAGTGCTGAAGACCACAGTCACCCGATCCTTCTTGGCTTCCACATACCTACAAAAAAAAAAAAAAAAGGAGACAGTATTATAGTAGTTATATTCTTGTACATAGGAGGCAGTATTATAGTAGTTATATTCTTGTACATAGGAGCAGTATTATAGTAGTTATATTCTTGTACATAGGAGGCAGTATTATAGTGGTTATATTCTTGTACATAGGAGGCAGTATTATAGTAGTTATATTCTTGTACATAGGAGGCAGTATTATAGTGGTTATTCTTGTACATAGGAGGCAGTATTATAGAGTTATATTCTTGTACATAGGAGGCAGT
Organism: Rhinella marina; assembly: GCA_900303285.1. Taxonomy (NCBI): domain Eukaryota; kingdom Metazoa; phylum Chordata; class Amphibia; order Anura; family Bufonidae; genus Rhinella; species Rhinella marina. The sequence goes on from ONZH01017493.1 coordinate 51,854, forward strand.
ATTATAGTGGTTATATTCTTGTACATAGGAGGCAGTATTATAGTAGTTATATTCTTGTACATAGGAGCAGTATTTATAGTAGTTATATTCTTGTACATAGGAGCAGTATTATAGTAGTTATATCTTTGTACATAGGAGCAGTATTATAGTAGTTATATTTCTTGTACATTAGGAGCAGTAATTATAGTAGTTATATTTCTTGTACATAGGAGCAGTATTATAGTAGTTATATTCTTGTACATAGGAGCAGTATTATAGTAGTTATATTCTTGTACATAGGAGCAGTAATTATGTAGTTATATTCTTGTACATAGGAGGCAGTATTATATGTAGTTATATTCTTGTACATAGGAGGCAGTATTATAGTTATATTCTTGTACATAGGAGGCAGTATTATAGTAGTTATATTCTTGTACATAGGAGGCAGTATTATAGTGTTATATTCTTGTACATAGGAGGCAGTATTATAGTAGTTTATATTCTTGTACATAGGAGGCAGTATTATAGTAGTTATATTCTTGTACATAGGAGGCAGTATTATAGTAGTTATATTCTTGTACATAGGAGCAGTATGTATAGTAGTTATATTCTTGTACATAGGAGCAGTATTATAGTAGCTTATATTCTTGTACACAGGAGCAGTATTATAGTAGTTATATTCTTTGTACATAGGAGCGTAATTATAGTAGTTATATTCTTGTACATAGGAGGCAGTATTATAGTAGTTTATATTCTTGTACATAGGAGCAGTATTATAGTAGTTATATTCTTGTACATAGGAGGCAGTATTATAGTAGTTATATTCTTGTACATAGGAGCAGTATTATAGTAGTTATATTCTTGTACATAGGAGCAGTATTATAGTAGTTATATTTCTTGTACATAGGAGGCAGTATTATAGTAGTTATATTCTTGTACATAGGAGGCAGTATTATAGTAGTTATATTCTTGTACATAGGAGCAGTATTATAGTAGTTATATTCTTGTACATAGGAGCAGTATTATAGTAGTTATATTCTTGTACATAGGAGGCAGTATTATAGTAGTTATATTCTTGTACATAGGAGCAGTATTATAGTAGTTTATATTCTTGTACATAGGAGCAGTATTATAGTAGTTATATTCTTGTACATAGGAGCAGTATTATAGTAGTTATATTCTTGTACATAGGAGGCAGTATTATAGTAGTTATTATTCTTGTACATAGGAGCAGTATTATAGTAGTTATATTCTTGTACATAGGAGCAGTATTATAGTAGTTATATTCTTGTACATAGGAGGCAGTATTATAGTAGTTATATTGTAGTAGTTATATTCTTTCTTGTACATAGTAGTTATATTCTTACATAGGAGTATTATAGTAGTATATTCTTTGTACATAGGAGCAGTATTATAGTAGTTATATTCTTGTACATAGGAGCAGTATTATAGTAGTTATATTCTTGTACATAGGAGGCAGTATTATATAGTAGTTATATTCTTGTACATAGGAGCAGTATTATATAGTAGTTATATTCTTGTACATAGGCAGTATATATATAGTAGTATATTCTTGTACATAGGAGGCAGTATTATAGTAGTTATATTCTTGTACATAGGAGCAGTATATATATAGTATATTCTTGTACATAGGAGCAGTATTATAGTAGTTATATTCTTGTACATAGGAGCAGTATTATAGTAGTTATATTCTTGTACATAGGAGCAGTATTATAGTAGTTATTTTGTACATAGGAGGTAGTATTATAGTAGTTATATTCTTGTACATAGGAGCAAGTATTATAGTAGTTATATTCTTGTACATAGGAGGGCAGTATTTATAGGTAGTTATATTCTTGTACACTAGGAGGTAGTATTATAGTCGGTTAATAATTCTTAGTACACCAGGAGGCAGTTATATAGTAGGTTATTTCTTGTACATGAGGATGCAGTATTATAGTAGTCTATTTTCCCACGTCCGCCTCCCCAACGGCACAGTGAAGGAGGATATCCCCTGTTCCCAGGGACAGGAAACAATCATGGAGAGAAATGTTTAAAAGGCCCCTCCTCCTCCCTCTCCAGTTGTTTCCTGTCCCTAGGAATGCATGGAGAAGCTCCCTTCCCGACGTGGGGACTTTACCTTCGCGATAGGCCTGGAGTGTCCCGGTACGTCCCGGAGGGCCCTATGCAGGGAACAGGTAGTTGAGGCCTGTAGCTTCACCTGCTCCCTGGCGTAAGTCCTTCCTTGGAAGGCAGCTGGGGCAGAGCGAAACACCCCTCGGGGTTGTGGCGTAGGCTCTACTCGGCCAGGAGTTAACTGGAGCGGGTGCGGTGAGCGCATCAGGGCCGATGCGTTCCACGAAGACTTCCGGGTCCGGCGCCTCCCGTGCGCGCGCATGCGCAGTAGGTCACGGGAGACGTGATGACGTCACAGACCCGGAAATCTCTTGAAAAGGGCGCCAGATTCAAACTGGATTGTGGTTCCTAGGAAGCACTCGTGTTTGTGAGTATCTCCTCTGCTTGGTGTTACTCTGTCTTCACTACTATGTCGGAATCTGAGCCCAGAAGGCCCGCTGAGCCTCAGGAAGCCCCTGCCCAGGTCGGTCCCTCCTCTGGGGGAATTTATTTCATGGAAAGGTTATTTATTATTTTCCCTCAACTAGTATTTGTGTTATGTTTTTTTTCGTTAGGAGGCTCAAAGAGTTCAGTCTAAAAGATGTGGCATGTGCCGAAAATCTTTATCATCTTCCATAAGAAGCCCTTATGTACCAAATGTATACAGCAAGTGGTATCAGAGGAATCTCCCTCCTTTATCTCTAATCTAAAAAATATGATTAAAGAAGAAGTCAGCTCGGCCTTAAGTAAATCCGTCAGACCGTTACCATCTACCTCAGCGTCTGAAGTATCCCCCTTAGCTGATACTGCAGTAGCTGGACCTAGTCAGCCCTTGGAAGATCTAAGTAACTCAGAAGCAGAAGCGTCTGAGATTGAAGATACTTCAGGACAGCCCCTTTGTCCACTAGATGACACTGATGAGATCCTAAGGGCTGTAAGAGCCACTATGGGGCTTCAGGATCCTAAAGAGACTTTATCTGTGTCAGATAGAATGTTTCAGGGCTTGGGAGAAAAGAAGAGAGGTTTCTTCCGGTCCATGAGAACCTAGTAAAACTCATCAAAAGAGAATGGAAGGACCCAGAAAAAAGGGCTTCCAGTAACAGACTCTTTTAAAAGAAAATATCCATTTTCTGAGGAAGATGCGGTTTTATGGGACAAGATTCCTAGGGTCGATGCCCCGGTGGCAGGGATGTCAAAAAGAGCCTCACTGCCTTTTGAAGATGCAGGTCTTTTGAAAGACCCTTTAGATAAAAAGGCTGAGTCCCTCCTTAAAAGATCTTGGGAGACCTCTACGGCCTTATTAAGACCAGGCATCGCTTCCAACCTGTACTGCCAGGTCTATGACATTATGGGTGGAGGAGCTAGAACATCATTTAGTAGCCGGTACTCCTAGAGAGGAGATTCTAGCTTCCCTTCGCTGCTAAAAAAAGCCACTACTTATATGGCGGATGCCTCCGCTGATATTGTTAAATTTTCAGCCAGAGCTGCGGCCTTATCAAACTCAGCCAGGAGATGCACCTGGCTGAGAAGTTGGTCGGGAGACACTGGATCCAAGAACAAGTTAGTTGCTGTGCCATGTGAGGGAGACAGGCTGTTTGGCTCTAGTCTAGATGATATTCTAGAAAAAGCCTCAGAGCGAAAAAAGAGGTTCCCGGTAGATGCTAGGTTTTTTAACCAGAGAAGGAATGCCAGAAGTCAAAAGGGATTTCGTCCAGGTGGCAGAAAAGACCAGTCCTTTCAGTCCTCCTCAAGGTCCCAGTCCTTTTAGAGGAAGGGGAAAAATATCTTCCTCGCCAGGAATGCCTCTTCAAAGCCCTCCACCCAATGACGCCAACCTTCCAGTGGGGGGAAGGTTGTCCCAGTTTCACCCAGAGTGGATAAAAATATCAAAGTCTGCCTGGGTGTTAGAGACGATCTTACTGGGATACCGTCTAGAGTTTCAGAATTACCCAAGAACGTCTTTCTGTCTAACAAAGCCCTTTCGGGGCGAAAAACAAGCTGTTGTAGAAAAAGAAATAGAACTTCTTATCCAGAAGAGAGTTCTCGTCCCTGTCCCTTCCTCCCAAGAGGGTCAGGGCTTTTACTCCCCAATATTTCTAGTTCAGAAACCAAACGGTTCCTATCGGACTATCATCAATCTAAGAAACCTGAACGTTTTTCAGAAATACAAGAGATTCAAGATGGAGACAGTCTCGTCAGCCACCAAACTAGTAACACAGGGCTCCTACATGGCGACGTTAGACTTAGAAGATGCATATTATCATATACCCATCCATCAGCAGTACCAGAAATATCTCAGGATAGCAGTGACAGTCAGGGGCTCCATTCGTCATCTTCAGTTCAGAGCCCTCCCCTTTGGTCTATGTGCGGCACCAAGGATCTTCACAAAGATCATGCTGGAAGTAGTCGCTCACTTCCATCTTCATTCAATCCTAATCATACCGTACTTGGACGATTTTCTTGTAATAGCCCAGACGCCAGAAAAATTGTCGGAAGATCTGAAGTTTATCATCTCAGAGTTCCGCCGATTAGGATGGAGAATAAACCTGGAGAAGTCAGATCTTCTTCCAGAACAAAGAAAGTGTTTTTTAGGGATTCTATTGGACTCGGTAAGAATGTTCTCCTTTCTTCCTACAGAGAAGCTGGAAATCTTTCCATCAAGATTCCAGTCGGTGTCCCGAAGATCTTCCAGCACGATCAGGCAAATTATGTCGGTGTTGGGTTGGATGACGTCCATGATTCCGGCGGTAAGTTGGGCACAAGCCCACTCTCGTCCCCTTCAGTCCTTTCTCCTATCCAGATGGGACAAGAGCCAGAGTTCCCTGGACAGGAGAATTCAGTTGACTCTACCGGTAAGAAGGTCTTTGATTGGTGGCAGAGGGAGGAAAATCTTCAGAAAGGAGTCCCTTGGAGGCCAAGTCCCCAGATTATAGTCACCACAGATGCCAGCGAGACTGGGTGGGGAGCCCATACGGAGAAGACTTTCATTCAGGGTCTTTGGGACGATTCGTTGAAAGGAAAGTCTTCAAACCACAAGGAGTTACTGGCGGTGTGGTATGCGCTTCAGACTCTCAAACAGGAGTTAGTCTCCCGGCATGTGAAAGTCTTATCGGACAACTCCACAGTTGTAGCCTATGTCAACAAGCAAGGCGGAACCAGGTGCTTACCACTGAGCAGGATCGCTTCTCAAATATTTTCTTGGGCAGAAGAGAATATACTCTCCATCAAAGCGGTCCACCTGAGAGGGACAGAGAATATCACAGCAGACTATCTGAGCAGAGTGACGTTGAAGGAAGGGGAATGGAGACTAGAGACAGGAGTCTTTCAGTTATTGGTAAAGAAGTGGGGATGCCCAATTATAGACCTCTTTGCCACCAGGGCGAATCGTCAGGTCTGTCAATTCTACTCTCTGAACCAAGCAGACCATCCACTCGGCGTGGATGCCTTTTCTCAAGATTGGTCCATAGGCCTGTTATATGCCTTTCCTCCAATTCCCCTAATTCCGAAAGTTATTCAGAAAGTACAGGAGGAGAAAGCCTCAGTTATCCTATTAACCCCATTTTGGCCGAAGAGAAAGCTGGTTCCCGCTGCTTCTGAATTTATCAGCGGGAGAGTACCTCAGACTTCCAATGACTCCGGATCTTCTCTCCCAGGGTCCGGTGTTTTACAAGGATCTCTCATTTCTGAGTTTGACGGCGTGGTATGTGAAAGACAGACCTTAAGAAGAAAAGGCTTCTCAGACTCCGTGATTTCCACCCTCTTAGCCAGCAGGAAGCAGGTTACATCGAAAATATACTCTAGAATGTGGAAGGCCTTTCTACAGTTCTTAGGTCCAAGGGGAACTCCAGCTTACTCAGCCAGTACCTCTGATGTTTTGGACTTCCTTCAAAGAGGGCTGGATAAAGGGCTAAAAACCAACACCCTAAAAGTACAGGTTTCTGCTCTCAGTGTCTTTCTGGATAGGAAGTTGGCGGATGACTCCTACGTAAAAAGGTTCCTGCGAGCTTCGGAAAGAATAAGGCCTTTTGTACATTCTACAGTGCCGCCTTGGGACCTGTCATTAGTCCTTTCAGTCCTATCGGGAGTGCCCTTCGAACCTTTAGACACTGTTTCTATCAAGCTTATAACCCTTAAGACGGCTTTTCTTCTGGCGATAACTACAGCAAGAAGAGTCGGGGAGATACAAGCCTTTTCCTGCAAAGCCCCTTATATGGAAGTCTTGGATGATCGCATTATTCTAAAACACAACCCGGTCTTCCTTCCAAAAGTGGCCACATCATTCCATCGCCAGCAGGTCGTCACTCTGCCTTCTTTTTGCCAGAATCCCTCTACAGAAAAGGAGAGGGAGTTCAGTCATCTGGATGTAAGGAGGTGTCTGTTGGCCTACCTGGAAGCCACCAGTTCTTTCAGATCTTCTGATAGTCTATTAGTCCAGTTCCAGGGTAAGAACAAGGGGCCAAGGCTAGCAAGGTCTCTATAGCCAGATGGATTAAGACAGCTATCTCCTTATGCTATGCAGAAAGAGGCTTAGCTCCCCCGGGGAATTTAAAAGCACATTCTACGAGGGCGGTTGCTACTTCCTGGGCAGAGAGAGCTTCTGCGTCAGTAGATCAGATCTGTAGGGCCGCAACCTGGAAGAACCCTATGACCTTCTTCCGTCATTACAAGTTAGATGTAGGACAATCAGAATTATCCTTCGGTCGAAAGGTTCTTTCTGCTTCTGTCCCCCCCTAATTAGTTTCTTTGGTAAATCCTCCTTCTGTGCCGTTGGGGAGGCGACGTGGAAAAGACTAAAATTACTCTTACCGGTAATTGTTTTTTTCCAGTAGCCTCCACAACGGCACCTATATTTCCCCCCCAGAAAAAGTAAAAAAAAAAAAAAAAAAAAACAAACTTTGATTATCCTTTGCTTTAACCTGACGTAAGGTCCTTTTTGTTGGACTAGTTAGTCTACCTGTTTATCCTATGAATTAGTAATAGGATGTTTTTGCCTATGTTAACCGGTTTTTGTCTCCTATAAGCACCATTCCTCGGGTACCAACTGGAGAGAGGAGGAGGAGGGGCCTTTTAAACATTTCTCTCCATGATTGTTTCCTGTCCCTGGGCAGGGATATCCTCCTTCTGTGCCGTTGTGGAGGCTACTGGAAAAAACAATTACCGGTAAGAGTAATTTTAGTCTATTCTTGTACATAGGAGCAGTAATATAGTAGTTATATTCTTGTACATAGGAGCAGTATTATAGTAGTTATATTCTTGTACATAGGAGCAGTATTATAGTAGTTATATTCTTGTATATAGGAGCAGTATTATAGTAGTTATATTCTTGTATATAGGAGCAGTATTATAGTAGTTATATTCTTGTATATAGGAGCAGTATTATAGTAGTTATATTCTTGTACATAGGAGCAGTATTATAGTAGCTATATTCTTGTACATATGAGCAGTATTATAGTAGTTATATTCTTGTACATAGGAGCAGTATTATAGTAGTTATATTCTTGTACATAGGAGGCAGTATTATAGTAGTTATATGTTGGGATTACTCAGCAGACGTTGTTAAGGAGCATAAGACAAAGCTTCTCCCACAAGAACAACAAAAAACACGGGCTTCAACCTGAAAGGGAACCTGTCACCTCCTTTAGGCAAATTAAACTGTAAACATTACCTTAATGTACAGACCAGTGTGATTCTAATGAAGGTCCTGATACTGAGAACTGCCTGCTGAAATTGTAGTAAATTGAACTTTTATTCCTCCTGCGCGAGCTTTTCCGAGTCATCTTGAAGTCAAGGGGGCAGCGGCCTCCTTGCTTCGAGTCAAGAAAGCCACTCCCCACTTCCCTGTGATAGACAGTTTGCCTGGGTGCCGGGGATCGCGCAAATCTAGCGCATGCGCGTTGCGCGATTTCTGACTGCGCGATCCCGGCCCCGGCTCTTCAGTTTGCCGGCGCTTCTGTGACCCCTTGCGTGCGGGGACGGCGGGCGCGCTCTCGCTTTGTAATGCGGCGCATGCGCAGAGACAGGAGAAGCGCCGGCAAACTGAAGAGCCGGGGCCGGGATCGCGCAGTCAGAAATCGCGCAACGCGCATGCGCTAGATTTGCGCGATCCCCGGCACCCAGGCAAACTGTCTATCACAGGGAAGTGGGGAGTGGCTTTCTTGACTCGAAGCAAGGAGGCCGCTGCCCCCTTGACTTCAAGATGACTCGGAAAAGCTCGCGCAGGAGGAATAAAAGTTCAATTTACTACAATTTCAGCAGGCAGTTCTCAGTATCAGGACCTTCATTAGAATCACACTGGTCTGTACATTAAGGTAATGTTTACAGTTTAATTTGCCTAAAGGAGGTGACAGGTTCCCTTGAAGCTTGAAGTCAAGGATATTCTCACAATACATTTACTTCAAATTAAACAATTTTGACTCCCGTTCAACTATTCATTAATAATATTCTACTTCAATATTCCATGGCTGGACATGAAGGACTTACAAGGTCTCATCCTCCCGGTAGTGAATGACGGCTCTCTTTTCTCCTTCTCTTCCCTCTTCCTGGAACCTGAAGTACTTCTCAAACACTGACGCGAAGCAGTTCCTCTTGAGCATACCGGCCTGGTGGATGACGGAGTCACGGTTGGGGGGAAGGTTTTCCAAGTCGTACAGCAGAGACACATTGTAACCTGGGGGAAACAATCTCTCATGTTAGATTGTGATGCTAGAAGTCTAATGAAATGACTACGTTATATATAAATATCACACATTGAGACTTGTGTCTTAGACCAGGAGCACACAGCACAGTTGTCACAGGTTTTTATAGGGAAATCTATGTTCATAAACTTAGCTCAGTCACAATGGGATGGAGGGGCTGCCTGACTCTACAGAAATCCAGTGCAAAAAGACAAATAATATATAAAATCATACCAGCTTCAGGAGAGACTAGATATTCTCCGTAGACTTTCTTAAGAACCTATGAACGTAAAAAAAAAAAAAGAGATAACATTTAGATCAACTTTTTCTTGATACACATCAGTGATCTCTAACCTGCGTTTTTCTGGCTATTGCAAAACTACAACTCCCAGCATGTCCTGACAGCTGCAGGCAACATTAACAGAGGTTGGGATGTCACCAATTAAAGAAGAACTCACGCAAAAATTTGTATTCTCTGACCTGTTAGAAAGGTGCATGATATAATCTATAGTGAATGCAATCTTCTCATCAGTGACTGTATCTGTGAGTTATAACCTCTCTTCTAATTGTAGCTGGGTCATGTGACCAACTCCCTGACCTCCAACTGACCCAGGACAGGAAGCCAGTTACTTCTCTATTCATTCCTATGAGACTGAAAGTGAAGCTCCCAGAGGAATGCATAGAGAATTAGACTTCCTGTCCACACATAAGATGCTGTTTTATCTGGTGAGTCTGATTCCTGGTCACATGACACAGATGAGAATGAGAAGCATCAGGAAGATATAACTCACAAATACAGACACTGGTAAGAAAATGTCATTCACTACAGATTACATCATGTACAGTTCTAGCCGGACAGAGAATAACATTTTTTTGCGGGAGTTCTTCTTTAAGATTGATTACGTAATTGTCGCTATCGACATTAGTGGTCGGCGGCCTGTAACTCTCCAGCTGTTGTGACACTACAACTCCCAGCATACTGAGCCTGCAGCATTTCATCTTTAGAGCCTCTGGGATTTTTTTTGCATGCATTCAGAACACAGGGGAGAATGAGCATGATTTATGACGAGGCATGGGCCTTTTCATAAATTTGGTGCACCCCTCGGCAGCCAGGTGTAAAAACTAAAACTACTACAAATATTGTCGCACAGGCGGTCAAAAAAAAAAAAAAAGCCTTAAGCGAGGCCACAGAGCTGAGCGACATTTGCAGCTTTATGGGATGACTCGGCCCTAGACCCAGTGCAAGCAATTGGTGATGTCTCCTCAGATTTGTACGGTCTGTAAACTATTTGCAGCTGTGCGCCATGAAATATGCAGAAAGCTGGAGTCAGCGCTGGGATCACTGAATAAACATGGCCGGCGGAGGACAGAGCCTCAGTGATGTTTGCTGAGCAGAGTGACTCACAACGTCTGACACATTTCCTGCCTCCACCGCACACACGTTACTCAAGACACTTGTTTTCTGCCATAAAAGGAGCTGCACAAAGCTGCACCGTGCTAATATATTATATATATATCAGTGCTCCAGACTAAAAAAAAATATACCTAGGAGCCATTGGCTCCTGAACTGAAAAATTTAAGAGCCACCTGAGGGGTTAACTGCAGCTTATCGCAACTCCCTATAATACAGGTCGGGTGCCGGCTATGTGATTCTGCGCCGGCACCCACCTCCTGTATTTGTATTGAATATAGTTATTATTGGTGGCGCAGTGCGCCCTCCCTCTCCTCCCTCGTCATTGGTGGCACAGTGCGCCCTCCCTCTCTCGTCATTGGTGGCACAGTGCGCCCTCCCTCTCCTCCCTCGTCATTGGTGGCACAGTGCGCCCTCCCTCTCTCGTCATTGGTGGCGCAGTGGCCACAGCCCCTCCCCTTCTCCGCCCCTCACACCTCATTGGTGGCACAGTGGCCACAGCCCCTCCCCTTCTCCGCCCCTCACACCTCATTGGTGGCACAGTGGCCACAGCCCCTCCCCTCCTCTGCCCCTCTCCACTCCCATTGGTGGCACAGTGGCCACAGCCCCTCCCCTCCTCTGCCCCTCTCCACTCCCATTGGTGGCAGCAGCACAGGAGGGAGGGAGAGAAAGCTTCCTTCTCCCCTGTGCTGCTGAGGGAACATGGTGCACGCTGAGAGCAGCAAAATCTGGCTTCATAATCGGCTCATAATTCCTGCTCAGAAGTCATCCCATTATCAACACAAGCATGATTACAATAACAGCTATCACCTATATATACATAACAAGGATCCACAATATTGAATAGGTGATGACAGAGCTGATCTACTCCTCCTCTATGCCCACACTTCCTCATAGCCATGAAGCTATATCTATAGTCAATGAACATCTCCTATCTATTGTGGTCTAAGACCCACGTGGCACCTGTAAAGTATCTCTCAAAATGCTGTTAATGGGATCTGTCCCCAGAAAATTCACCGTTAGACCAGGCACAATGCCTTGTAGGCCTAGCTCAGCTGCAGGTAATGATATCTTTCACTCTCACGCTCAACTCTGGCATAAAGTACTTTTAACCCATATGCAAATTAGCAGTTAAGTGCAACAAAAGCGGGCCCAGGCCACTCTGTGGGCACTTGCTCCTCCTGCTATCTCTGATTAACATAGCAGGGTTCCTAGCTAGTCATCTTGCCTGACCCCGTCAATCAGCCCCAAAAGGCACTGGGGCCAGTTTAAGAATTAATTTCCTGATGAGCTTTGCATACAGCCCAGGCAAGATGGCTGCCCCCATAATCAGGTACAAAAAAAATAAAAAAAATAGCATGTATCTATATCTATCCCAGGGGTGCTCAACCTGCGGCCCTCCAGCCCACTATGCCATGCTGTAGGCTGATAGCTATAGGCAGTCAGGGCATGCTGGGAGTTGTAGTTTTGCAACAGCTGGAGGGCCAGAGGTTGGGCATCCCTGTGAAGGGCTGTCATTCAGCATTAACCATGCACTCAGACTCTTTTTTGGCTCGGGCAGACAAAATGGCTAAACAAGCGCTATAGGAAGTGGATCTGCACTCATTTTATTTTAATTTTTATTGGGGGGGGGGGGGCGGGGCAATTCTCAGGAGAGTCTTGCAATTTTTTGATCAAACCCCTCCCCTCATACTCCAGGGGACACGCTGCCGACCATGATTTTTACAGGCGCATAAAAGATGCAATCAGACAAATTAGCCTGCTGGGCTGCTCTGGCACAGGTCATACCTAGGTGTACCCAAAACGCACACCAGCCCGGCAACGCAACACGCAGTACAGCTAAACCTATCGACCGCGCTGGTCTGGTCTCTGTAAACTCTCCTCACAAGTACCTGCTATTTTACTACTTTATTTGTGATCCCTTGTTCGCAGATGACTCCCATGGCTCCGGATAGAAGGAAGAGCTGCGGTGGACACACTGAGATTTCCGTAAAAGCCCTCAGCGGTATTGTGCTCACACTGTGGCAATCTGACTGGGGATGGGGGGGAGGGGTTGCATCACCATTTACTTACACACTGGTTTCCTTACAATACAGTTAAAGGGTTATTCTCATCTTAGACAATGGGGGCATATCGCTAGGATATGCCCCCATTGTCTTATAGGTGCGGGTCCTACCGCTGGGACCCGCACCTATATCCAGAACGGAGCGGGGAGCGCTGCACCTGGAGGACCCCGGGTTTCCGGGGGTCCGGCCACCACCAGGCGCAGCTCCCCGCGCCGCTCATAGAAATGAATGGGAGCCGGGCCGTGCATGCGCGGTGCGCTCCCATTCATTTCTATGGAGCCGACGGAAGTAGCCGAGCCAGCGCTCGGCTATTTTCGGCAGCCCCATAGAAATGAATGGAGGGCGGCTGCGCATGCACAGTGCGCCCTCATTCAGTTCGGGGGCTCCGTTCTGGATATAGGTGCGGGTCCCAGCGGTGGGACCCGCACCTATAAGACAATGCGGACATATCCTAGCGATGTACCCCCATTGTCTAAAATGAGAATAACCCTTTAAAGAAGAATTTTATTCCATGTGTTCTGCTAAAAATGTACATGATGTAATCTGTAGTAAATGTCATTTTCTTACCAGTGTCTGTATTTGTGAGTTATATCTCCCTGATGTTTCTCATCTGTGTCATGTGACCAGCAATCAGACTCACCAGATAACACAGCATCTTATGTGTGGACAGGAAGTCTAATTCTCTATGTATTCCTATGGGGAGCCTCACTTTCAGTCTCATAGGAATGAATAGAGCAGTTACTGGCTTCCTGTCCTGGGTCAGTTGGAGGTCAGGGAGTTGGTCACATGACCCAGCTACAATTAGAAGAGAGGGGATAACTCACAGATACAGTCTCTGATAAGGAGATGACATTCACTACAGATTACATCATGAAGCTTTCTAACAGGTGAGAGAATATTAATTTTTCCGGGAGTTCTTCTTTAACCCTATGGAGCGCCATGCTCTTTTCAATTACTGACTCTCAGTCCACGTAACGCACAGACACCAGTAAAAATTCTGAACGAAATAGGGGAGTTCTGCCCCTACCCCCCACCTTTATTACATCCATCTCCCCTGTATGCTAAAGTGGGTCTTTCATAGGAAAGACCTGCACCAGTCCCCAATGTGTAACCATTAATCTTTGGGATACAAAGTGCAGCCTGAGGGTCGCACATTACAGCGTGTTATAAACCTATTCATTGAGGCGCAGTATGAGCGGAGTCAGGATGAGAGGACGTTCTCCGAGGACAATCACATCCAGATGTCAGAGGGGTTTTATCAATAGCGAACGCGGCGTCTGTGCACAGAGGGAGGGGGCACTTTCTGTGAGGCGATCATGGGCTGAAGCGGGGTTATCACATTAGTCGGGGGGACAATGAAGGCCCCCAGTTCCATCACCTTCATACCCCTATTACCCCCTGCCACTCGCAGTGATGTCACCGGCCAATAAACAGCAATGAAGACTGCAGTGTATTGTACAAGCAGAGAGAAACCCCCCCCCCCCCGCGGCAGAGGAGGCTGAAAGTAACCCTTTCAGTCCTGGAGTTTTGCCGTTTTCACTCCCTGCCTTTCTGGAGCCATAACTTTTCCGTTCACATAGCCGTATGAGGGCTGGTTTTTTGCGGGATAAGTTGCATTTTCTAATTCCAACATTTAATGTGTTGTGAAAACATTTCCAAATGGGGTGAAATTGAAAAAAAAAAAAAAATCCACAACAGTTTTATGGGTTTTGTTTTTATGGCATTCCCTTCATTCTCCAGGTCAGGACGATTACAGCGACACCACATACGTAAGGTTGTTTTTTTTTTAGTTTTAATACTGAAAAAAAACTAAAAACCTTGAAAGAAAAAAAAAAAAAAGTTTTTTTTTTTCTTTTCGGCGCCATATTCTGACCCCTGTAACTTTTTTGTAGTTATTGTGTACGGAGCTGCGTGACAGATCATTTTTGAGCGGCAATCTGAACTTTTCGTCGATACCATTTTGGGTGGTGTATGACTTTTTGATCACTTTTTATTTACTTTTTTGGGAGGTGAACTGACCAAAAACGGCAAATCGGCCATTTTGACTTTTTCGCCGTCTGCCATACGGGACAGATAGATTGTAATAGTATGTGTGGCGATGCCCAAGATGTGTATTTTTTTTTTAATATTATTGTTGATAGGATATGTCCCCATTGTCTTATAGGTGCGGGTCCCGCACTTATATCGAGAACGGAGCCCCCAAAGTGAAGGAGGGTGCACTGTGCATGCACAGCCGCCCTCCACAGAAATAAATGGGATCAGTGGCCGCACATGCGCGGTGCACTTCCATTCATTTCTATGGGATCAGCGGGGAGCTGCGCCTGGTGGTGGCTGGACCCCCGGAAACCCCGGGGTCCTCCAGGCGCAGCGCTCCCCGCTCCGTTCTCGATATAGGTGCAGGTCCCAGCGGTGGGACCCGCACCTATCAGACAATGGGGGCACATCCTAGCGATATACCCCATTGTCTAAGATGGGAATAACCCCTTTAATGTTTTTTTTTTTCATTTTGGGGAAAGGGGGGGGTGATTTGAATTTTTATATTTTTTTAAAAAAACATTTATTTTTTACATTTTATCGTTCCCATAAGGATCAGACTGGCATTAGCAGTGGAGTGTATGAGAAATACACTGTATATACGCTGCCTGTAGAAAGGCTCCATAAGATCTAGTGTGCGGTGGTCTCTCATCACTCAGAAGGACAGAGGCTAGCACACACTGCATGCAGCTCTCCCGAACCTCGCCAGGGGGAGCTGGAGTACAACCGGAAGTTTGCCCTTGACCACAGCATCTGAAGGGTTAAAAATTCTGAGATTGGCATTGCTGCTGGTAGCGGACATCAGTCCCGGATGCCTCTTTAGAACAGCAGGCCCCTGGCTCCTATGGCGCCCACCATTCTTACAAGCAGGGGTCATTTTCTATTTTCTGGCGCTGGTCGGCAAGGGGTTAAAGGGCATCTGTCAACAGTTTTGCGCCTATGACACTGGCTGACCTGTTGCATGTACGCCTGGCAGCTGAAGGCATTTAGGCCGGTGTGATGACATTTACACTGCCCGGCCCTGTCAAAGTGCAGAGGGTGCGGCAGTCGCAGAGAGAGCAGAGCCTCTAGGTGTAATGGTAACGCCCCCGTTGCTCCTAGAGGATCATTTGCATATCATTTTTCTCAGCAATGCGGACACATATGAACATGGGACCAACACAGATGTCTCCCCCAAGAAAGTAACACCCCCCACCTCGTCAGCTCCGTGATCCTGCAGATCCTTGTAGAACTTCAGGGAGATGCTGATCATGATCTTCGCCTTGTCTCCATTCGGGTTAGAGATGTGATACAGGACGCCGTCAAAGTCTGCAGGAAAATGACAGGATAGAATCAAGAAAATGGTGACAGAGTTATTAAAATATCTACTCAACCAGTGTATCTCCCTCTGGGAAAGCTGGGTGAATATAAATGATAAAGGATTGGGCATGCTGAAATCTAACTGCCCGCTCCTTCTCTCAAGGGAGAGTCGGGAGGCCCCGTACCCACACATCAGATGGTCAGGCAGTTCTGGGGTTGGTCACCCGTTTATTTCTTGCACCCTCTGTTAACATACAATTGGGCATATATGTCATTCTGGCCGCCCGGGGGGGGGGGGGTTCCGTCAAACACCGAGGGATATCTCCTATTCTATCTAAGGATGTCAGATTGGTGTTTTCGACTATCCAGTAAATCCTGTGCCCCATTTTCACTACACAAACATCCACAGCACGGACACGTGATCTCGCTCCGCGCTGATAGGCAGCAGTTAAAGGATTTGTCCAGTCGTATGTAAAGTCTAATCGTCATAGAGCGAGAAAACAACTTCCTAACAGACTCTGGGGAGGAATTGCACATCTCTCACTACTTTATAAAAGTGGGCGGGGCATGGTGGGCGGGGCCCGGCCTCCCGCTGACAGATAGGAGGGAGATTTATCAGTTTATACTGATGCATTGTAACAAACCTGATGCTTGAGTAGGACTAGGCCACGGGACCAGAGACACAGTTTGATAGTAAGTATGTGAATGTGTGTACGTACTGTTTGCCCTATTACTTCTGATCTGAGGTCTGGGGCTCATTCACACTCGAGGCCTGATCTGAGGTCTGGGGCTCATTCACACTCGAGGCCTGATCTGAGGTCTGGGGGTCATTCACACTCGAGGCCTGATCTGAGGTCTGTCTGGGGTCATTCACACTCGAGGCCTGATCTGAGGTCTGGGGGTCATTCACACTCGAGGCCTGATCTGAGGTCTGGGGGTCATTCACACTCGAGGCCTGATCTGAGGTCTGGGGGTCATTCACACTCGAGCCTGATCTGAGGTCTGGGGTCATTCACACTCGAGGCCTGATCTGAGGTTTGGGGTCATTCACACTCGAGGCCTGATCTGAGGTCTGGAGGTCATTCACACTCGAGGCCTGATCTGAGGTCTGGGGGTCATTCACACTCGAGGCCTGATCTGAGGTCTGGGGGTCATTCACACTCGAGGCCTGATCAGAGGTCTGGGGGTCATTCACACTCGAGGCCTGATCTGACCCCTTTAGGATGTTACTAAAATGTTACCTGCAAATGTCACCTCCACAGCCTCTGGCTTGTTCCTAGGAGAAAAAAGAAGCAAAGTGTTACCAGCAGGAGACAGAACTGGAGTCCAAAATCAGCTTATCTGCCCGTCCCAGGGTCCAACATACTTCATACTGGGGGCCGACTGTATCACAGTGCATGGACACGACTGGGCAAACTGGATCCTGGAGGGATGTGACGTATACAAGTCATCCCTGTCCAGCCAGAGCAAGCGCCAATGATGTGCGCGTCCGCGGTGGAGCTGCCAGGGGTCGGAGCCTCACCAATCCGATAATAAGGCCTCGTACGGTATATTAAAGGGGTATTCTCATCTTAGACGATGGGGGCATATCGTTAGGATATGCTTCCATTGTCTAATAGGTGCGGGTCCCAAAAGTGAAGAGAACGGAGCCCCAAAAGTGAAGGAGGGCGCACTGCGCGTGCACAGCCGCCCTCCATTCATTTCTATTGGACCGCCGAAAATAGTCGAGCGCTGCGTCGGCTATTTCCATCGGCTACGTAGAAATGAATGGAAGCGGTGGCCGCACATGAAAGGTGCACTCCCGTTCACTTCTATGGGAGCAGCGGGGAGCTGCGTCTGGTGGTGGCCGGTTTCCCAGGGTCCTCCAGGTGCAGCGCTCCCCGCTCCGTTCTCGATATGTCCATGACTGGCAGTAATGCCGATCGCGGACTTGTAACTTATCAAGTCAGAAACCTGGAAGCGCATGCTTCACGGGCTGGAAGACCCCCCTCCCAGCAGAGGTCGGGGAAGGCGTTCATCCAGAGTAATGAGCCGGAGCCTGTGTTGTGCTTCCAGGCTCATTACTTGTATATTACAGTCCAGGCCAGCAGGTGGCAGCACTGAGCTGAGATATACCTATTTCTGTACAGGATAAGGCTACATTCACACGACCGTATGTGTTTTTTCGGTTCGCAAAAGAAACAGATGACCTCCGTATGGCAACCGTTTTTGTTTTTTTTTGGCGGATCCATTGTAGCAATGCCTATCCTTGTCCGCAAAACAGACTTGTCTTTTTTTGGGGGCTATTTTTTTTTTTTTTTTTTTTTTTTAAGCTTTAATATTTTTAAAAACTTGATTACACCCATTACGTCTTAGTTCTTTTTAGTCCCAGGGTATAATCAGTGCTGTAACAAGGCCTGGGGATCCTCAGAACGCGCCCCGATACTACAGGGGCCACCAGAGGACAAAAGAATCCAATGACTGTGGCATCTGAGGGGTTAAATGGCCCGAGACGGGAGAGATCTCCGATCCTGGCTGCGGCAGACACACGTCAGCTGTATAACACAGCCGTGGATGGAGCGGGCTCCCTGTATGAGGACGCCGTACGGTTACATTGTCTCATAAAGCCCTGGTAGGGATACATGGACGGTAAGAGAAAAAGTTACAGCTCATAGAATGTGGAAATAAACAAGGAATAAATAAATATATTAACAAAGACTCAAGGACTTCCATTTACTGGGAATGCAGTCAGTAACTGGTAGCACTGGGACTCCGCAGTCCTGCATTACTGGAGGCTTGTAGCAGCACGACTCCGGGGGAAGAGCTCGCTGCCGACACGATGGGGCTTGTGCTGAAATGCAGGCGAGAGGAGGAAGTAACGCCGAAGATCTCACCCCCATCACTTCCTCACAGAAGCTCGTGCAGCCCTCACATCTCCTTCAGTGCCAAGGAAATGAATGGAGCGGCACATGCATGCTCGACCAGCGCAGCACCGTGCATACAAGTGGGCACCGGACCCTCATAGTCGGAGGGACCCCAATGATCACACACCGACTGATCCCATATCCACAGAAGAGGGGCACCGGCGCTTCAGTTTTAGAACAACCCCTTTAATGACTGTACGGGAAAATATTCAGCGGCTTATCCCTCTTCAAGATCTCCGCTTGCTGTCGGTGGACAGAAACATCCTGGCTTACAGCTGCAGACCTAACACTTCTCGCAGCTGAGAGTCTGTTACAATCGCACCCAGCCTACGCAATCCACTGGGAGGAAAACGCATCAGCAGGTCCAGTGCTGACCGTTCGTCACAGTGTGTCAGTCTGGGGCTCACAAGGGAAGGTGTAGACTGGATACAACTGCACCAAACCCCCAGCTCTGAGAAGTATTAACGCAGAACGGGTTTACATTTTCCATAGACGTGAATGTTACCATTTCACTGACAGCAAGCAGAGATCTTGCATACCATAAGAAAATGAAAGGCAAAGCATCTTAGAGGTTTGCAGAACTTGTCACTAGGAGGCCTCAGCTGTAAGAGGATATGACATCTCTGCTTGCTGTCAGTGAATGGGTGTACACTCTCGCTTACACCCAGAGGCTGCTGACCTGTTCTGACCCTCAGAGCTGAGGGTTTGTTACAATAGCACCCAGGATTGGGGTCAGCATCAGCTAGTTATCTCTACCAGGTCACATATTTCAGGGGGGCCCTTGCTGTAACCCAGAGAACACTGCAGGGGCCCCAACACTTCCGTCGGGGGCCCCAGGACCTGCACATACATTTGCCTTGGACCCTTCTTCCACCTCGTTCACTTCCTAGGGCCCGGAGGCCTCTGCCGCCCACTCACCCAGCCGCCTCCCTCCTTCACTTACCCGGCTGCCGCATTCTCGAACTTGAGTCCGAGGGTCTCCTCGATGATGCGGTTGTTCACCTCCAGCAGGATCATGGCGGCTCCCGGCTGCGGCTCACCTCACGGAGGGTTCAGGGCTGTGACTCGGTGTCGGTCAGTGACAGGCCGCCGCTCCCCGCCCAGGTTCACAGCTTCCGCACTGCTAGGGGGTGGGGAGTACAGGAGCGCACGTGATCGCACAGGAAGGGGCGTGGCTTAGTCAGGCTGCAGCTGGAGTGAGGGAGAGGCTGCTCTAGTGAGGGGTAGTCTGTCTGTATGTGTGTGTGTGAGAGAGGGGGAGACACAGGGAGCTGTCTATGTGTGTGTGAGAGGGAGACACGGGGAGCAGTCTATGGTGTGTGAGAGGGGAGACGGAGTTTTATGTGTGTGAAGAGAGGGGGGAGACACGGGGAGCAGGTCTATGTGTGTGTGAGAGAGGGGAGATATGGGGAGCAGTCTGTGTTTGAGATATGATGGGGATGTTGAGAAGAGGGGGAGACATGCGGGGAGCAGTCATGTGTGTGAGAGGGGGTACCGGGAGCAGTCTTGTGGGGGGTAACAGGAAGTCTATGTGTGTAAGAGGGGGGACACGGGGAACAGTCTATGTGTGTGAGAGGGGGGGGGCACAGGGAAACAGTCTGTGTGTGTGAGAGGGGGGAGACAGGGAACCAGTCTGTGTGTGTGAGAGGGGGGAGACAGGGAGCAGTCCTATGTGTGTGAGGGGAGACAGGGAGGTGTGGGGGGGGGTGGCACAGGGAGCAGTCTATGGGGGAGATTTATCAAACTGGTGTAATAGGAAAACTGGCTTAGTTTCCCATAGCAACCAATCAGATTCTACCTTTCATTTTTCAGAGCTGCTGTATAAAATGAAAGCTGGAAGCTGATTGGTTGCTATGGGAAACTAAGCCAGTTTTCCTTTATACCACTTTTGATAAATCTCCCCCTATGTGTGTGAGGGGGAGACAGGGAGCTGTGGGGGGGGGGGCCACAGGGAAGCAGTCTATGTGCAGGAGAGGAAGGGGAGCATTCTGTGCTGTCCTTTTATGTGATATCCCTTTTATGTGATATTTGGAGGTCCTTATGTAAAAGTCCTGAGAGTGATGGCTCCAAACTGTGTGAAGTGGGGACATGTACCATCTTGTAACAGAAAGTGCACTTAAACTGTGTCAGTTGTTGGAATGTGGATTAGGCCACTGAATGAGGTCAATCTGTGGCAGATGTCTGAGGATCGGCTGATTCTGCACCAAATACATGTTGGATTTTTCTAACGTGTATTTTTAGCGTCTGGACTTGCCCTTAAAGGGGTTGTCCAGAAATACCAAACTTTTATGTGATGCCCGCAGCCTGCCTCAGCTATTGAAGGATTCATACTCAGCTGCTCCCCGCCTCTCCGGTGGTTCATGCCGGCTCCTGCATGTCCATCTTCTGATCCATGGCTTTACTTCCTCCTGAGCATGGGCAGATGTGTCCACAACAGATATGTCACAGTTGAATCACACTTAAATCTGCAGCCACATGAACAACGGCTCTGTCTCCCATTGAAAACAATGGAGGCTGTTTCAATGTGGATGTCACATAGTTTTTGGTGCTAAAATCTGTAGAAAAATCCTGTGAGGTAGCAGTTAGGGTACGTTCAGGCTTTTATGGGCTCAGGTTTTGTGCAGATTCAGTGCCAAAAACTGAGCTGAAACTTCCTCTCATTGTTTTTTCAATAGGAGGCTGCGCCGCCATTAATGAGGCCGGGAATGTACAGATCACCTTGCAAAGCGAGAACAGGTCCACACTAAACAAAATGAAAACTCGGCAGAAACCGTAGCTGTAGTGCGATAGGTGGCGGAGTTTGTGGTGGACGTACCTTTTGGTTCAATTCTAGTGGGGGGATTTTAAAAAAAACCTCATCCACATGTAGTGGAAGCAATCTGGGCTGTAGCATCGACTAGCCGGGGTCTGTGCAGGGGCGCACTTACCAGGGTCCTGTGCTTGTGTCTGGGGGTCTTACAGTAGTGTTTAAATACAAATAGCAGTCCAACATCATTTACCTGATAAATCATTGTTTTGGGTAGAAGTGATACAGTATTTCTACATAACAAATAATTTACTTGTAAGTGTAATAGAGTAATAGAAGAAAAAAACAGCCTCAACAATCAGGACAGACATCCCGGATGTTCATTCTGATTAAGGCTCTATTCACACGTCCGTATTTTTCTTTTTCAGATTTTCAGTCCATTTTTTGCGGATCCGTGTTTCCACAAAAACCTTCCGTTTTTACCAATTGTACATCCGCATCCGTTTCGCTTTTCTGCATAAAAACGGAAGGAGGAATATATGTTGGTAGGGTATTTCTATTTCCTGGAAACGGATCCGGATGATATGAGGATGACATATTGATGCATTCTGCGTATCATCCGTTTACTATAATGGGACCATGGACCGCATATGCGGACAAAAGTAGGACAGGCTCTATCTTATTTGCGGATCCGCGGAACGGAACAGCGGATGCGGACAGTATATGGAGTGCTGTCCGTATTTTTTCAGGACCCATTGAAATGAATGGATCCGCATCCTATCCGCATGATTTGCGGATTGGATCAGGAAAGAAAAACAGGACGTGTGAATGGACCCTAACTGAATCATTAATTGAAAGGGGCATGCTTAAAATAATATCAGTAAGGTGTTAAATTGGTGAAGTCATTCATTCTGTACCTTATTTAAGGTAGGGCAGCAAATATTGTGCATGTTAGTTATGGTGCATTTCCTTCTGAAATTCTGGGGATAATGGCTCGTTCCAGACATTGTCCTGATGAAGAATATACTTTGAAAAGTTGACTGGAGTGGTAAAAACATACAGAGAAGTGCAGCAAACTCTAGGCTGCTCAGCTAAAATAATCTCGAATGCCTTAACCCCCTAACTCCAGCAGAGGGAAAAGTATCTAACTGGATGGGGGAGGGCTGCTTTAGATGCTGTCATCTCCTGAATCGTAGAAAGCTAGAAACTTTTGACTTCATTTCTAATAGTGATTTCTCCTCTGTTGCTTGGACTTTAGCTGTATGAAAGCCTGGACTGTCAGCTTTCAAACAAGACCAGTTGCATGTTTCTAGCTGCTACCATTCAGGAGATATCAGCATCTAAAGCAGCCCTCCACCCTCCAGTTATCTACTTTTCACACTGCTGATCTGGACTCGGGCAAAAAAAGTCAGGTGGTTAAAGTGACAACCAAAACACTACCATTTAATATTGCATATGATGTAATGGGAAGCGGGGGAAAAAATTCCAAATTGGGTGAAATTGCAAAAAAAAAAAAAAAAATACAATTCCGCCACAGTTTTACATTTTTTTTTTAGTTTATTTAAGGCGTTCAATGTGAATTAAAACTGACCAGTTACTTTCATTCTACAGGTCAGTACAAATCCGGCGATATCTAATTACATATTCGTTTTTCTTGCGTTTTGATAAAGTTGGCATTTTTTATTTATTTTTTTGTCGCCATACCTTGACCCCTATAACTTTTTGGTATTTATGTGGGCTCATTTTTTGCAGGGCGATCTGAACTTTTCATTTTTACCATGACTTTGATCACTTTTTATTTAATTTTTTTAAAGAAATAAAAGCGACAAAAACGGCTATTTTGACGCTCTTTTCCGTTTCACTGTTTTCTGTATGGGAAATAAATTTTTATATTTTTATAATATGGGCATTTTCGTACGCGGCGATACCCATGATGTGTATTTTTTTATTTTTCTATTATTTTTATTTTGGGAAATGGGGTGATTTAAATTTTTATGTTTTTAAAAAAAAATTAAAAAAAACTTTAATCTTATTCATTAATTTCATCTGATTGCTCATATCGTAGACTTCAATGCATTAGCATTGGAGTTTATGAGGATTTTACTGCTTTCCTATGGAGCCCTATTACACAGAAGGGTTCCATAGGAAAGCTTATGCAGCAGCCTCCTGTCATTCACTATGACAGGGGCTGCTGCAGGCACGCTCCGACTCCTCCATTCGCCACGCGGGGGAGCCGGAGCAACACCGGAAACGCACGCTTCCGGTGTTTGCCGCGCTCAGATAGCGTCGTCAGGATTGACCACAGCATCCGAGGGGCTAAATGTCCGCGATCGGCATTACTGGCAGTAACGGACATCAGCAGTTCACCCATGGCCATGACGCTCGCTCTGCTTAGGAGCGGGTGCCACCTTTAAACACGCGTACGGCGCTGGACATGAAGGGGTTAAAAATATTGAAAACATACGTAATGAGACAGCACTGCAGGGGAATGATGAATAACGTGAATTTTTATTCAGCTAGACATAATGCACAACATCAAGATTGGCAACGTTACGGCCTATTTGAAGCCCTTCATCAGACTGGTGCGCAAAAAAAAAAAAAAATGTAATAAATATATAGTTGATTCAAGTTCACATAGTCAATTACAGATAATAAACCCATGATTTTTGAGGGGCAAATATCCTGAACATGATTAGCAAAGACATAAGGGGGTGGACATGATTGTTGGAAATCAAATTGGTACAATACATAATTGGGACATCATATATTACACAACATTCTCTTTCTAACGAAGCTAGAACCAGCCCTGTACCTCACATGGATCCAGAGATCTCCACATTCATTGCTCTGCTAGATTTATATCAAGCTGGCCGCTCAAGGAGAGTGTCTCTTCTGCTGCAGCTCAGGAGGCGTGTCTCAGCTCTCCTTATCACAGCTCAGGAGGCGTGTCTCAGCTCTCCCTATCACTGCTCAGGAGGCGTGTCTCAGCTCTCCCTATCATAGCTCAGGAGGCGTGTCTCAGCTCTCCCTATCACAGCTCAGTGGGCGTGTCTCAGCTCTCCCTATCACGGCTCAGGGGGCGTGTCTCAGCTCTCCCTATCACGGCTCAGGGGGGCGTTCATAGTCAATTCAACGGTCATCGTAAAAACACGATGCAGTGATTAAAGGGGTTATCCCATCTTGGACAATGAGGGCATATCGCTAGTATATGCCCTCATTGTCTTATAGGTGCGGGTCCCACCGCTGGGACCCACACCTATATTGAAAACGAAGCGGGGGAGCTCTGAGCCTGGAGGACCCCGGGGTCCGACCACCCCCAGGCGCTGCCCCCCCGCTGCGCTAATAGAAACGAATGGGAGCGCGCCGTGCATGCGTGGCCCGGCTCCCATTCATTTCTACTGAGCTGACTGAAATAGCCGAGCCAGCGCTCGGCTATTTTCGGTGGCAGCATAGAAATGAATGGGAGCGGTGGCCGTGCATGCGCGGTGTGCTCCCATTCGTTTCTATGAGCGCCGTGGGCGGGCTGCGCCTGGCGGTAGCACAAGATGGGATAACCCCTTTAAGGGTTTAAAAACATGTCAACTCGTCCTGAAAAACAATGAGCCTCGTATAGCTGTGATGTTGGAAAAGTAAAAAATAATAAGTTAGGTTTTAAGGGGTTAAAATATTCCTTTAAAGGTTTTGATGAAGAATTTTTAGGGATTAAATGCATCACGAGCCCTCACAATGGTAATGTCAGCCACAAATGGAGATTCTGAGAACACCCTGACATTTATCCAGACAAAGCAGCAGCGATTGGAGCCTCACCAAGCAGAAGCTACAGTGTTGGTCCTCTATCCATTTATTTCTTCATGGTGACGGTTCGTACATGTCATCTGCTATGTGTACATTTATGAACTGTAAAAAAACAGAGCAAAACTGATCCTGCAGTTCCACTTTCTACCAGCAGATGGCAGAATAGACACAGGTAACGAACCAAAGTACAAATCAAATTGGAGAAGTAAAAGGATTTATCATAAACCTGCAGTGTAATATTAATAAAATGAGCAAAACCCAGATTAGAGATGAGAAAATCGATCTGTCTCATTAGCCAGAGTTCTTCACCTGGTGAAGAAGCACCCACCTGCCATTTGATTGCCGTGGCCGGTGGTGCACATAGAGAAGCAAGGATCAAACCAGGCCCCGCACACAGGACAGAAGGGTTTCTGCCTACACCCCTTGGACCATTTTTCCACTGCCTTATTTTCTAAAAGTTGTTCCTTTAGATGGTAAGAGTCCTGACCAAGTTTTCACCTCCACCAGTAGAAGAGGAGATAATCCCAACTAAGACTGGTAGTTACGCCTCTGGATGGGTCCAGATATCTAACCCGGCCTTGTCAATCTTCTGCTCATTCGGCTTCGAGAGCAGCAACTGCACATACACCCAGAAGAGTAGAATCAGCTGAATCAGCACTTCTACACTTGTGCCGCTACTATGAGCAGATGTCTGGCCCAGTCAGTCAAATGGCAGGTGGACGCTTCTCCACCTCTGGGTGACACAGGTGAATAACTAATGAGACAAATCGATTTCTTAGCATCATTTCGCTTTTCTCTAACCCAGATAATATGAGCACATCTTATAGATAACATATTAAAGAGCGCTTCTGTCGCGTAGGGTAAGGAACAGTGCAGGCATGTACTCCACCCGCACCACTGTCCCTACCTACTTGCACGATCCACCCTAAATGACTGCCCACAGCTTGGCAACGGTCCCTGACTTAACTAAATGCAAA
This sequence comes from Rhinella marina, assembly GCA_900303285.1. Classification (NCBI taxonomy): domain Eukaryota; kingdom Metazoa; phylum Chordata; class Amphibia; order Anura; family Bufonidae; genus Rhinella; species Rhinella marina. The sequence goes on from ONZH01017493.1 coordinate 77,853, forward strand.
GGCCTAAACCAAGTGAGGTAAAAGACTCGTCAGAAAGAATGCAAAACCAGGTCCAGCCCAGAATTTAAAATTAGGCCAGAGTCCAAGTCACAGAGATATGTCAGAACCAACACAAGAAACAAACACAGAGTCAAATACCAGAGAGGGTCAGTGCCAGGAGATAACATCACAGGAATAATCGGCAGTCAGAACCAGGGTCAGGGACAATCCAGAAGTCAGAATATCAGGGATCCAAACAATAGTAAAATACACGCTAGTGAGAAAGAAGACCAATCACATCTGTTGCCAGCAGCTGCCACAGACAGGAAGCATGTGATGCCGGCACAGAGCCTGGTTGACCCGGACTCCCTGCTTCCTAATAGGCCGACCAGCCTGACTGTCAGTGGAGTTGTTTCCACAGCAACGAAATGACCCTTGCTGTGCCGCAAGAGAGAGGCCAGGCATGTCGCCAGAGCATGCAATGTAGATGCGCCCCGAAATATAACTATACCTTTCTTGTGAACATGTGGTCCTCTGATCCTGAGAAAGGTGGCTTTTATTGTTATGCCAATTCTGTTTTCATTGAATTGTGGCCGGGGCCTCTTCATTGAGTGCACTCATCGATTTCCTAGTAATTCCGCCCAGCGCCTCCACCTCTTGTTTAACAGTCCCTGAGATTTCAGATCAGGTAGTGATGATGTGGGGGAAGCCAGGTGCACTGAAGAGAGTGACCCCGCCCACAGTGCACTGAAAACATTTCTTTGCATGGAAATAAAAAGCAGCATTTCTCAGGATTAGAGGATTGGATTTTCAAAAGAAAGGTATGGTTATGATTCTGGGCTCCTACCCTTCATCATGGAGTACTTACTTTGATACTGATTTTGGAGGCAACAAACTCCATTTACATATAGTTCATCAGTATCTGATTGGTGGGGCTCCAACGCCCAGGACCCCCGCGATCAGCTGTTTGAGAAGGCATCGGTGCTCGCAGTAGTGCCGCACCCTTCTCACATCTTACCTTAGGGCAGCTGATGTCACGTTCATCAGTCACATGGCCTAGGTGCAGATCAGCCCCATAGAAGTGAATAGAGCTGAGCTGCAATACCAAGCACAACCACTTTACAATGGATGGCGCTGTACTTGTTAAGCTGAAGGAAGGCCTCAGAGCTCACAGGAGCGCCTGTGCCTTCTCAAACAGCTGATCGTCGAGGGTCCTGGGTGTTGGACCCCCACCGATCAGAAAATGATGACCTATCCTGAGGAAAGAACATAAGTAGAAAAGTCTCGGGAAAACCACTTTAACCTTCTAACTGTTTTGCCCGAGTCCAGCTCAGGCAGTGTGAAAAGTAGCCAACTGGAGGGGGGAGGGCTGCTTTAGATGCTGATATCTCCTCAATGGTAGCAGCTGGAAACATAAAACTGGTCTTGTCTGAAAGCTGACAGTCCATGGTCTCATGAAAGATGACAGCTAAAGTCCAACAGAGGAGAAATCACTGTTAGAAATTCAAGTCGGGAATAAGTCGCAAGTAAAACCTGTTTTTGCTTTAATTTTCAGCCGCATTCACAGCATCCCGATTTCTATCAGTGATATTTTTCTCTGTCCTGGTGAGATTGCTGTCATTCTGGTATTGTGTGAAAGCTTGTAATGTCTGCTTTCAAACAAGATCAGTTGCATGTTTCTAGATGCTACCATTCGGGAGGTAGCAGCATATAAATCAGCCCTTCCCCCTCCAGTTAGATACTTTTCCCACTGCTGGAGCTCCACTCTGGCAAAACAGATAGGGGGTTAAAGTGGTTTTCCATGATTTCCTATCCTCAAGATAAGTCATCAATATCTGAATGGGTGGGGGTTGGACACTATGCACACCAGCCGATCAGCAGTTTGAAGAGGTGCTACTTTTGGTACGCTGTGAGGAGACTGCAGTGCTCACCAGAGTGCAGAGGCCTCCACAAACAGCTGGCCGACGGTGGAGTTGTCAGATCCTACAGTCATGGCCAAAAGTTTTGAGAATAATACAAATATTAATTTTTACAAAGTCTACTGCTTCAGTTTTTATAATGGCAATTTGCATATACTCCAGAATGTTATAAAGAGTGATCAGCTTAACAGCAATTACTTGCAAAGTCAATATTTGCCTAGAAAATGAACTTTATCCCCCAAAACACATTTCAACATCATTGCAGCCCTGCCTTAAAAGGACCAGCTAACATCGTTTCAGTGATTGCTCCATTAACACAGGTGTGGGTGTTGATGAGGACAGGGCTGGAGATCAATCTGTCATGATTAAGTAAGAATGACACCACTGGACACTTTAAAAGGAGGCTGGTGCTTGGCATCATTGTTTCTCTTCTGTTAACCATGGTTATCTCTAAAGAAACACGTGCAGTCATCATTGCACTGCACAAAAATGGCCTAACAGGGAAGAGTATCGCAGCTAGAAAGATTGCACCTCAGTCAACAATCTATCACATCATCAAGAACTTCAAGGAGAGAGGTTCCATTGTTGTCAAAAAAGCTCCAGGGCGCCCAATTAAGACCAGCAAGCCCCAGGACCGTCTCTTAAAAGTGTTTCTGCTGCGGGATCGGGCTACCAGCAGTGCAGAGCTTGCTCAGGAATGGCAGCAGGCAGGTGTGAGTGCATCTGCACGCACTGTGAGGCGGAGACTCTTGGAGCAAGGCCTGGTCTCAAGGAGGGCAGCAAAGAAGCCACTTCTCTCCAGAAAAAACATCAGGGACAGACTGATATTTTGCAAAAGGTACAGGGAGTGGACTGCTGAGGACTGGGGGAAAGTCATTTTCTCTGATGAATCCCCTTTACGATTGTTTGGGACATCTGGAAAACAGCTTATTCGGAGAAGACGAGGTGAGCGCTACCACCAGTCTTGTCTCATGCCAACTGTAAAGCATCCTGAAACCATTCATGTGTGGGGTTGCTTCTCAGCCAAGGGAATCGGCTCTCTCACAGTCTTGCCTAAAATCACAGCCATGAATAAAGAATGGTACCAGAATGTCCTCCGAGAGCAACTTCTCCCAACCGTCCAAGAGCAGTTTGGCGATCAACAATGCCTTTTCCAGCATGATGGAGCACCTTGCCATAAAGCAAAGGTGATAACTAAATGGTTCAGGGAACAAAACATAGAGATTTTGGGTCCATGGCCTGGAAACTCCCCAGATCTTAATCCCATTGAGAACTTGTGGTCAATCATCAAGAGACGGGTGGACAAACAAAAACCTACAAATTCTGACAAAATGCAAGCATTGATTGTGCAAGAATGGACGGCTATCAGTCAGGATTTGGTCCAGAAGTTGATTGAGAGCATGCCAGGGAGAATTGCAGAGGTCCTGAAGAAGAAGGGTCAACACTGCAAATATTGACTTGCTGCATTAACTCATTCTAACTGTCAATATAAGCTTTTGTTACTCATAATATGATTGCAATTATATTTCTGTATGTGATAAAAACATCTGACAAACACACATAAAAACCAGAGGGCAGCAGATCATGTGAAAATAGAAGATTTGTGTCATTCTCAAAACTTTTGGCCATGACTGTAGTGATCAGATATTGATGACGAGGTTATCGATATTTTCGTCTTTGAAAACCCCTTTAAAAAAATTATATAGAGTAAGAATTATAATCATTGTTGATGACGATAGATTTTTTCCCCCATTTTTTATAGGAATATTGGGATTTTTATCAATTTTCAATACTTCTTATTTTTACATTGTATTTTCAGGTCAGATTGCCGCAGATTGATGTGATTTATCATCAGTGGCCCAATCCATCTCAATCAGTTGTAAGGCACAAAAAGTGGTAAAAATAAATGGCGGCTTTACTTTCCTCATTTTGAAGTTCTTCAAATTTTAAGTGTCTGTTATAAATCAGCGGGATGCGCGGAGAGTCGTTTGGCGCTACCTGTTCGGCAGATCCAGGTTAAATTAAACCTTTAGAAGGCGTCGTCATTAATATAGTGCGAAATTAATGAGGCCGTAGAAATGCAACTTCTACCTCAACCGATTAATAATGTTTGAATTGTTACATTAATGTAGGATCTAATGGAGCATAAAATTTGTATCCTCTCAGGAGTCAGACAGATATGATATTAATTGTTATCCTAGACGAAGGTCACACAATGAATTTCAAGATTCCTCCCATCCTAATGTGCAGGGAAAGAAAAGAGCTGAACTTTTTGGATTTAAAGGGGTAGAACAATATTAAAGGGGTTTTCTGGGATTTTACTACTGATGACCTATCCTCAGGATAGGTCATCAGTATCTGATCGGTGGGGGTCCGACACTCTGCACCCCCGCCGATCAGCTGTTTGAGAAGGCCCGGCGCTCCCATGAGCGCTGCTACCTTCTCTTAGCTTTTCCTAGGCCAGTGATGTCACGTTCATCGGTCACATGGCCTAGGATCAGCTCAGCCCCATTCAATTGTGCCACACACATCAGTCAGGCCGTTGCCCCTGGTTACGGCCACTGTGGCCATGTAGTAGTGGTGGCCGGCTTGCTCTTGCTCTGAGGTAACTGCTGTATTGTGAACGCACATTACATGAGCATGCGGAGACTCATCTTAGGGTCGTAGCATTTTTGTCTGTGATTCTAAAACGCAGAGAAACGGATTCTGTTCCAAGATCAATTAATCTCTATGGAGCAGGATCCGTTTATAAAGTCTCCATTTTGGACGGATCCTGACCATTGTGTTTTGGACTGGAAGCATCGAAATCACAGATGTGAAAGTACCCTAAGATATGTATGCGCATGATCATGAAACGTGCGTTCACAATACAGCAGTTACCTCAGAGCAGGTTTGAATAAGAGCAAGCCGGCCTCCACTACTACACGGCCATGGTGGCTGTAACCAGGGGCAACGGCCTGACTGATGTGTGTGAGACAATGGATATACAAATGGGCAAATCTTCTAAAGGGTACATTTTATATAAATACATTCTATTAGTAATAATATTGGTATGGCTATATCTAATTATACAAACTACATTTGTGAGATGGGAATACCTCTTTAAGTCAATAGTCATCATTGGTTTTAATGAAGTCTTCCTAGGCCCCCACTTGCCTTTACAGAAGCGTCTCAATCAGGGGGCCTCCATCTATAAGATCGTTTTACCCAAACAGAGCGTATTAAAAGGGATTATCTAAAACAAGCAGCCTGTACCTTCTGTCCTGTGTGGGGGGCCTGGTCTGATCCTTGGTATGGGGCCCTTACTTCTATGTACGCCACTGGTCACATGTTTGCCTTTTGTGCTCTACAAAATAGATTTGGTAAGAAAATGGGAAGTTGAGCATATACAGATCCCATAGAGCCCCAGAGCAAAACAGTATGGCCCCTGTGAGATTTCTGAATTTATGATTTTTTTTTTAGTTACCACTGAAATCAATGTAAGCTATAAAAATGTCAGCACTGTGCGAAGGCCACTTTCACACCTGAGTTTTTGTTTTCTTGTATTGAGATCCAGCAGATCATCCATTTTGTTTGTTTTTTCTATATGCCATACGCGGTAAAACCATCTATATAGTACGGTTGTTTTAAAGGGGTATTCTCATCTTAGACAATGGGGGCATATCGCTAGGATATGCCCCCATTGTCTTATAGGTGCGGGTCCCACCGCTGGGACCCGCACCTATAGCCAGAACGGAGCGGGGAGCACTGCGCCTGGAGGACCCCAGGTTTCCGGGGGTCCGGCCACCACCAGGCGCAGCTCCCCGCGCCGCTCATAGAAATGAATGGGAGCCGGGCCGTGCATGCGCGGTGCGCTCCCATTCATTTCTATGGAGCCGACGGAAGTAGCCGAGCCAGCGCTCGGCTATTTTCGGCGGCCCCATAGAAATGAATGGAGGGCGGCTGCGCATGCGCAGTGCACCCTCATTCACTTCGGGGGCTCCGTTCTCGATATAGGTGCGGGTCCCAGCGGTGGGACCCTCACCTATAAGACAATGGGGGCATATCCTAGCAATATGCCCCCATTGTCTAAAATGAGAATAACCCTTTAAGACATGACGGCGCAAATTACCTTTTTTTTTTAATATGGGGACTAAATTTTTTTTTTATATATATATTTTTTAAAACGTGTTTTCCCCATTGTTATTAAAGTCCTCTTAGGAGACTCTCTTTGTAGTCCTCCTCGCGAGTGGGCTCCATTTTTCAAAATGCCAGCCTTTAGTTGTACATGTATGGGTCAGGTCCAGAAAGGGTTAAAGGAAATGTCAATACATTTTGCAGGACAATCTGATTTCCAACACTAGATGGCGATGTTTCATTGTGAAGGAAATATTCACATTTCCTCTAGAGCTGAATGAGAGCACAGTACAGATTTATAGAACAGCCGGACGGATTGTCCAGGATTGATAGGCCATCAACATCAGATCGGCAAGGGTCCAACACCCCGTACCTGCAACTACACATCTCCAACCATTGTTTAGTGGAAGACAGGGGTGCACCTAGCCTTTCTGCTGCCTGAGGTGAAAACTGAAATTGCGCCCCCCACTCCATAGCCAATTTCTTAACCTAACCCCTTTGCCACAATGAAAGTGCTCATTGCCCATGGCCCTTCCTCTTGCCCCTTCCTGGTGCTGCCTGAGGCGATCGCCTCACCTGTCCTCATTGGTGGTGCACCCCCGGTGGCCAAAGCTGGTAACCTCAGAGCTGCTCCCATTGAAGTGAATGCAGTAACCAGCTCTGTCCACTTCTGGCACCAGAGCAGGGGTGTAGGACCACCTCAATGCTAAGGACCTCTCTGTCTAAACCAAAGGTGAGAGTTTGCTAGAGCAATAGACATATATGTAAACCGTGCAGCTGTACATGGGCCAAGTAGGTAAGGGGGCTCACTGCCATCTTAAAGGTACATTACCATATTTGATGTTCAATTGAAAAATCTCTTCTATAATCCAGACACAGTTCTGGTAGATGCATTGGCTGTCACAGCAATTTTTGCAACAAAACTGCACAATTATTGGTTGATTGTGAGAGAGACATCTGGGGAAGCGAGGGGCCCATTTACTGATCTTTCTATATTTGCCTTGATCAGTTCAGACAATGCTCTGTGAGCTGGACACAGCAGCAGCACAAATCTCTGCCTCATGGGCTGCAGACCGACGTCTCTCATCTACATAGATACACTATAAAATATAGGGTGACTGGTGGGACTCTGCTCTGTGAGCGAGACATGGCCTCAAAATGTAAATAAGATTGTTTTCCATTCACTGATGACATGAGAGATCTTGAAAACGGTGAGCCATTGTTTTTAATAGAAAACGACTGAAGACAGATGGTCCGCATTCCCGAAAGTGGTCTGATGTTCGACAAATCTTTACATGTAGTGTGGTCTTATTGCCACCAGATGGCGCAGTAGGAACAGATGAATCAGTGAGCAGAAGAATCTGAAAGTTTTGCAACATTTTAGACGACTCGTTACTTATTATAATTGTGTCTCATTTATGGAATAGAACTGTCAGATCTTAACCAGATGAAATAATATTAGGTGCTGATTATAAATCACACTAATATGTTGTATGACCACCATTCGTGCTATTCATAGCCAGCTTTAGTAAATTAAAATAACATTTAAAATGACAGTTAAAATTAAAGGGGTATTCTGGTCACATTAAGTTATCCCCCTATCCTGTGGCCTAGATCGGTGGAGGTCTTACTGCTGGGACCCCCACCCATCACAAGAACGGGGGCCTGGTACCCCATGCAGCCCTGGAAATTAACAGAGCGGACGGTCGGGCATGTGCATGGCCACTACATTCTATAATGAGTGTTTATAAGGTCAGAGAGAAGAGATAAGGAGTCCGTCTGCTCCTCAGATGACTCAGCTTCTCAGCTCTGTACCCAAAAAAGGATTCCATGTTGTTAATAAAGGCCAATTGAAAAAGAGATTTTTAGGTCAAAATAATTATAATGCAATAATAGAAAAAAAAATGTCCCCAAAAGGTGTACATAGCCTTTAATGTAACCGGAATACCCCCTTTATATATATATATGTGTGTGTGTGTTGGGCACCTGTGGTCAAAATTACTGTCACTGTGAACAGTAAAGCAAGTAGAAGATGAAATGATCTCCAAAAGCCATAACGTTAAAGATAAAACACACTGTTTTAAGCAACATTTTAAGCAATATCAGTGTATTATTTTGGTACCTTGCAAAATTATGGGAATCCATGGAGATTTGAGCACTTAGTTAATTTTGGCCAAGGTCTTGGACCTTAAATAGCCTGTTAGGGTTAAGGTTTGTTCACAATCATCTGTAGGAAAGGCCGGGGGATAAAGTTTCAAAGCTCTATAAATACCCAGACTCCTCTAAGCTTGTCCCAAAAAACAGCAGTCATAGGTTCTTCTAGGCGGCTGCCTGACACTGAAAATGGTTGAGACCCACAAAGCAGGAGAAGGCTATAAGAAGACAGAAGGTTGCCAACAGTGGAGATCAAGAGAAGGTCTGGAAGACTAAGAAAAATTTCAGAGACAGCTGCTCGTAAGATTGCTAGAAAGGCAAATTAGAAGCCCTGCTTGACTGCAAAAGACCTTCAGGAAGATTTATCAGACTCTGGAGTTCATTGTTCTGTGTTCAGTGACACCTGCACAACTATGGCCTTCATAGAAGAGTCATCAGAAGAAAACCTCTCCTGCTTCCTCACCACAAAATTCAGTGTCAGAAGTCTGCAAAAGAAAATCTCAACAAGCCTGATGCAATTTGGAAACAAGTCCTGTGGACCAATGAGGTTAACCTCTTTTAGACCAGCCTTTTTTTTTTTTTGAAGGACCAGTTTGGGGTAGACAGAACTTACTGATTAACTTTTATCAACTCTTTTGGGATGGAGATGGGAAAAAACAGCAATACTGCCCAGAATTTTTACGTTATATATTTTGCAGTGCTAATTTTTCGGCATAAGTAGCACAATAACTTTACTCTCTGGGTCAGTACAATTACAGTGATACCAAATACATGTAGTTTTTTTTTTATTTTTTTACGTTTTACTACTTTTGCACAATAAAATCCCCATTTTTTTTTTTACCAAAAAAAGGAAATCTTTTTGCATCCCAAGACCCATAACTTTTTCTTTCTAAAGGACCTATGTAAGAGCTTAATTTTTGTGGGAAAACTTGTAGTATTCATTGGTATGATTTTGGGGTATATAATAGTTTTATTCCTTTTTTTGGTGACAACTAAGCACAAAAAGCAGCAATTCTGGCATTTTGCTTGTTTTTGTTGTTGTTTTACGACGTTCACCATACGGGGATATTTGCATAGTTCAGGTTGTTACAGACATGGCGATATCGAACGTGGGGAAAATTTTTATTTTTACAACTTTTTCCCTTGAAAAGCATTTTTTTCAATGGAAAAAAAACTCATTTTTTAAAATTTTTTTAATATAATAAATGGTTCTTTTTTTAACTTTTACCACAAGGGGGCTATAATAGACAATCTTTTGATTGCTTCTAAAATACTACACTGAAAACCCCTTTTGGGTCCATTCACAAGTCCGCATAATGGGTCTGCATTCACTTCCAATGGGGCCGCAAAAGATGCGGACGGCAAACAGTGTACCGTCCGCACCCGCACTTCCGGTTCGCAGCCCTGCAAAAAAAAAAATAGAACATGTCCTATTGTTGTCCGCAGCCACGGACAAGAACAGGCATTTCTATTATAGAGCCGGCCATGTGCGTTCCGCGGACCGCAAAACACATACGGACGTGTGAATGCTGCAGTAACCAGTTCTGTCCACTACATCATGGATGGCGGTGTGTAGTTCTGATGATGACTTCCAGCACCAAACCCCTATACGTTTGAGCTGCAATACTAGCCATGGCCAACTTATAAGCGTATTCCAGCCCCAAAGCAATTTTAGTTAAAATTGCTTAGAATTAGAATAAAAAGCCACTTCACGGTGCTCGGGGCCCAGTCCCTGCTGATTCCGGTCCCCTGTGGACTGGAAGTGTGACATCACATCCGTCGTGCACAGCTGCAGCCATTTACTGACCTCAGTGGTGGAATGCCTCGTGGGGACAAGTCCCACGGATAGAGAGCCCACTAAATATACTGATGTCATCACTGATGTAATGATGGCAGCTCTGGATGAAGATTAAGCTATAGTAGCCATCTCTAGCTACTAATCTTACTCACCTAGTCAGAGGCGAAGCTACCCAAGCCCTGACCCTTTCTATCCTTCAACATTAGCAGTCATTGAAATGTAAACATAGACAATCAACATCTTCTGCATTCAACCATTTTACAAAAATATTCAGGTTCTGTCGTCAATTAGCTGGGCTGCATCTAGTCTAAATGATTGCCTCCTCAGGACGGCCACTTTCTATATCACCTATGAGCACATATGGACGTCATAGATAAGAATCCCCCATCCTGAATTTATGAAGACTAAAAAAAGGCTGTATTACATTTAGTGACATGTCGGGAGAGAAGCGTTCCTTCCCGGCAATCGCCTGATCATTAGCCTTAAAGGGAACCTGTCATCTCCGAAACACCCCCTGACCTAGAGTAAGCGGTGTATAGTGTAAGTGATGCTGAATCCGAATATGTAAGTTTTATCTTCGTACTCACTTCCATTCTGACGCTGTGCTCCCACAAACCAGCAGTAAAATGCACTCAGTGGACTCCGGTGCTCACTCACATAATGGAGAGGACTCAAAGAAGAGTCCACTGAGTGCATTTTACTGCAAGTTTGTGTGAGCACAGCGTCAGAATGGAAGTGAGTATGAAGATAAAGCTTACATATTCGGATTCAGCATCACTTACACTATACACCGCTTACTCTAGTTCAGGGGGTGTTTCGGAGATGACAGGTTCCCTTTAAATCTCAAAAAGCATAGATTAACTTAGAAAATAACTTCTCCTTTTTCAGTTTATATGTATTATGTATGATAAAAGTTGAGTCACTGTGTACATTCATTATGTTGCTGATCCTCCAGTGATCCTATTTTACATTCTGTATTATGCTCCAGAGCTGTACTCACTATTCTGCTGGTGCAGTCACTGTGTACATACATTACTTATCCTGTACTGATCCTGAGTTACATCCTGTATTATACTCCAGAGCTGCACCTGCTATCGTATTATACTCCAGAGCTGCACTCACTATTCTGCTGGTGGAGTCACTGTGTACATACATTACTTATCCTGTACTGATCCTGAGTTACATCCTGTATTATACTCCAGAGCTGCACTCACTATTCTGCTGGTGGAGTCACCGTGTACATACATTACTTATCCTGTACTGATCCTGAGTTACATCCTGTATTATACTCCAGAGCTGCACTCACTATTCTGCTGGTGCAGTCACTGTGTACATACATTACATTACTTATCCTGTACTGATCCTAAGTTACATCCTGTATTATACTCCAGAGCTGCACTCACTCTTCTGCTGGAGGAGTCATTGTGTACATACATTACTTATCCTGTACTGATCCTGAGTTACATCCTGTATTATACTCCAGAGCTGCACTCACTATTCTGCTGGTGGAGTCACTGTGTACATACATTACATTACTTATCCTGTACTGATCCTGAGTTACATCCTGTATTATACTCCAGAGCTGCACTCACTATTCTGCTGGTGGAGTCACCGTGTACATACATTACTTATCCTGTACTGATCCTGAGTTACATCCTGTATTATAATCCAGAGCTGCACTCACTATTCTGCTGGTGCAGTCACTGTGTACATACATTACATTACTTATCATGAACTGATCCTGAGTTACATCCTGTATTATACTTCAGAGCTGCACTCACTCTTCTGCTGGTGCAGTCACTGTGTACATACATTACTTATCCTGTACTGATCCTGAGTTACATCCTGTATTATAATCCAGAGCTGCACTCACTATTCTGCTGGTGCAGTCACTGTGTACATACATTACATTACTTATCATGAACTGATCCTGAGTTACATCCTGTATTATACTTCAGAGCAGCACTCACTATTCTGCTGGAGGAGTCATTGTGTACATTCATTAGTAGGCTCCTGTTAATAGTCAAACACTTGTGTACAGTTCAAGTTACTAATGGCCCAGCAGCTCAGAAGTTCTACTGATCATAAGTTACAGTTAATATTATCCTCCAGAGCTGTATTCCCTATTCTGCTGGTTGTGATTGGAAGCTTGTTCCCTGTGAGGGTATAAGGTCCTATAATATGGGGGTGCAGAATGTTATTTATTACGATCAGATCACTGTACAGGGCCTTGCATAAAGATGGTATTTCCTAGAATGCAAATCACCGGAGCAAATTCCATGAAGACGTGAATCCAGCAGAAGTAAGTGGAAGATGTGAGCTCTGCATTCTGCTGAATTTTGCGTGCAGTCCTGGATATTCATAAATAAGTGTGAAGAGCTTCCAAACAGCCAGTGCAAACAGTGTATCTGTCACCATGATCAACCCTAATAAATGAGGCATGCCGCCGATGACGTCAGTGTCGAGGGTCTTCTCTTCTGGGGGGTAAGACTGACATCATCGGCGCTTGTGCAGTGATCTCAGCGGGGAGAGCATACAAAACAAAAACTGCACATACGCGGATGAAGTCTCCAGCGCAAGTGCAAGTATTCAGGGCCAGGCATCTGAACAGTGAGAATGCCTGGCGCTGTCAATCAAGCAATGAAGGCAAGTGCTCTTCCTATCACATTTCTGGGGGTGTCCTTTCTGCTGCAGCTCTCTCCCTATCACATCTCGGGGGTGTCCTTTCTGCTGCAGCTCTCTCCCTATCACATCTCGGGGGGGGGGGAGTCCTTTCTGCTGCAGTTCTCTCCCTATCACAGCTCAGGGTGTGTGTCCATTTGGCTACTGCCCTCTATCACACCTCAGGAGTATGTCCTTTCAGCTGCAGCTCTGTCCCTATTACAGCTCATGGGACATGTCCTTTCTGCTGTAGCTCTCTGTATTATAGCTCAGGGGGCATGCCTTTTCCCTATCACAGCTAAGACTTCTTACAGTAAATATGGCTGATGGCAGGAGTAGGATGGAACTGAGCATGTGCGACCAACTCAGTAGGTGGACGTACACATTATTATACAGATTAAACACCAGGGGTCGCCATTATAATTCAGTAAAGATAATATCTCATAACTGGAGCATTATTGTATCAGCAAGAAAATTATAAATCCATGCTCAATTATATTAAAATAACATTTAATGGTGGCACATATCATTTACGTTGTGTTCACAAACCTTAATAGTTGATGATAGGACAGAGTCTCCTTTGGTGCAGAGATCCCCAAACTCTCATCCTTAGACCATAGTGCACGCCCCCTAAGAGGACCCATACAAAATGCTTGTGAGATGTCGGGCGCTCGGCCACTGAGTCTATCTATCTATTTATCCATCTATCTCATATCTATCTATCTATCTATCTATCTATCTATCTATCTATCTTCTATCTATCTATCTATCATCTATCTATCTATCTATCTATCTATATTCTATCTATCTATCATTTGATTATTATGTTTTATTGCAGATTTCCTTAATTATTTATATGATCTTTGTGGTCAATATCTATTTCTGTCTCTATTATCTATCTGTCTGTCTTTATATCTATCTACCTATCAATCTATCCATCCACCTGTCTCTGTCCATCTGTCAGGGGAGAGGTAGCATTTGTCCACGTCCGATGGGGTGGAAGAGAGAGGCACTGGATGTTACTTTCACTGTGAGGTGAGTCGCCATGAATCTATTTCTCCCACTTGTTGATGATTTTGAGATACTGTGTCACAAGATGTCTATCCCATGTGTGTGTATGTGTACCCCCCCAGTGGTTGTGATGTGAGCGATAAGGAGATAGATAGACAGACAGCTAAGATGTAAAGAAGATACGGTAGATATATAATTAGATAGATAGATAGATAGATAGATAGATAGATAGATAGATAGATATGAGAGAGATAGATAGATAGATAGATAGATAGATAGATAGATAGATAGATAGATTCGGGGAAAAAAATAGGCAAATCACTGAATATAGAAAGAAAGAAAGAAAGAAAGAAAGAAAGAAAGAAAGAAAGAAAGAAAGATAATGAGATGGATAGACAAATAGCTTAGATGGAAAGATAGATAGATAGATAGATAGATAGATAGATAGATAGATAGATAGATAGATATGAGAGAACGAAAGAAGGGAAGAAAAAGAAAGAAAGAATAGATAATGTGATAACTAGACAGATAGATGTCATTGTTTAATATTATTATTAATAATAATAGTAATAATAATAACAACAGATAGATATATATTAGACAGATATATAATAGATATAAGATAGATAGATAGATAGATAGATAGATAGATAGATAGATAGATATGATAGAAAGAAAAAGAAAGAAGTAAAGAAAGAATAGATAATGTGATAGACTAGAAAGATAGATAGATAATAGATGATAGATAGATAGATAGATAGATAGATAGATAGATAGATAGATAGATAGATAGATAGATAATAGATAATAGATAGATAGATAGATAGATAATAATAATAGTAATAATAATAATAATAAATAGATAATAGTTATTAGATAGATAGATAGATGATAGATAGATAGATAGATAGATAGATAGATAGATAGATAGATAGATATGAGATAGATAGATAGATAGATAGATAGATAGATAGATATGAGATAGATGATAGATAGATAGATAGATAGATAGATAGATAGATAGATAGATAGATAGATATGAGATAGATAGATAGATAGATATGAGATAGATAGATAGATAGATAGATAGATAGATAGATATGAGATAGATGATAGATAATAGATAGATAGATAGATAGATAGATAGATAGATAGATAGATAGATAGATAGATAAATAAATAGATAATAGATATAGATAGATAGATAGATAGATAGATAGATAGATAGATAGATAGATAGATAGATAGATATGAGATAGATGATAGATAGATAGATGATAGATAGATAGATAGATAGATAGATAGATAGATAGATAGATAGATAGATAGATAGATAGAATGTTTCTATGTTTTCCTCCACTTGCTCTGGATTTCCTTCTCTTTTTCCGCACACATTTTCTCACACAATCTTCCATTGACTTATTTTTTCCTTTCTAACAAGAAGCTGGAATCTATAAATCAATAGTGGGTCAGTCCCAGGCAGGAGCGGGGAAGTGTCCAATCAGAGGGCTGCCAGCAGGACTGTGCTCAGGACCGCAGCCGGCACATGCCAGGTGATCAGCAGACTCCACAATGGACCGGGAGATGAATTAAAAGTGAGGGCTGGGATGTGAGAGCGGCAGTCCAGGCTGAGCAGAGCTGTAGATGCGAGATACTCTGGATCCATTGGAAAAAAGTGTCAGGCGCGGCGCGGTGGGTACAGGCTGCCAGTGACATGCTTGGAGGTGTGCCCAGCCCCTAATGTAGCCCTGAGAGCTGGATACTACTGTGCACTGCTGTCATACAGCTGCTTACATGGGGATGCTAGCAGGGAGATGAGCCTGGCTGCAGCTGACAATCTGGAATTAGCCTACAAGACGGCGGCGGCAGCCTAATTTACAATGCACCTGTTTACTTAGGGCACAATACCTGGCAAAGTTGGCAGAACCAACACTACATCTCCTTTGGGTGCACTGCATATTCTATTCTCTGAACCTAGGAGAACACTATGTCTTTAAGTTCTGCATGGGACCTGGGAAGAGGAATGAATCGTCGTGGGGTCACCGTCTAAGATAAAGGTAAGGACTGTTTTCTGCATCAATCCCTATTATAGATGTAGCAGAGTTGAATGTGTTACTGAACTCATTGATGCGTGAGCTATGGTGACTAAGAGCGGTAAGTTTACCCGGAGTCCTACACTATGTAAAACAAGATTTCTATGAATAGTGCCGAATGACAAAGCCAGCTCTGCTACGTCTGCTTGTTGATATACGGTTCTTTTTGTCCTTAGGACGCTCACAGGACATTTCCAGCCTGCTCAATGTGGCTTCTGGTGAAAAGTAAAGACACAAGCTCATGAACTGATCTCCCAGACTCCTGAAACACCAAGATGGAACTACATTTCTTCTCTCTTCTCCTGGTCAAGTGTCTCCTTCATCTGGTAAGTCCTTAGAGAACTTTCTGAAGAATGGTTGTTAGAAACTCAAAGTAAAGTTTAACAGATGGATGGATGGATAGATATTAGATAGATAGATAGATAGATAGATAGATATTAGATAGATAGATAGATAGACATGAGATAGATAGATAGACAGACAGATAGATAGATAGATAGATAGATATGAGATAGATAGATAGACAGACAGACAGATAGATAGATAGATATGAGATAGATACATAGATAGACAGATAGATAGATAGATAGATAGATAGATAGATATGAGATAGATAGATAGACAGACAGATAGATAGATAGATATGAGATAGATAGATAGATAGACTTAATACATTTCTTACTACATGAATTTCTTTGAGAATAACCGCCGTAGAACAATTTCAGCTCTGCTACATCTGTATACAGTACATGAAGTCTAGTTGCAGAGCCGGCACCCCTGACCTGGGGCAGCTCCTCGTCCTGATAAATATTTCATGTCTTGTACATCACGTCTCGCTCACAAGGTTAACAGCTTGTGTGTGTGTTATCCGGTGGAGCTTTGTGTACCGGTTGTCGCCGGTGCGCCGCCGCTCTGCGTTACCTTATTGTGCAGCAGTGGGGTTTCTTCTCTTTGTGATTGAAGTTCCTGAAACGACAGAGAGATTTCTTTTTGAATTGTTGCGCGTCTGTTCTCTTGAGTTCGGTAGGAAGGAGATACAAAGTACAGGGTCAGAGAGAAATATCTATAGATACTGTGAAATTAGATACATATTATATATATATATATATATAAGACATCAACTTCAAAATAATGATCTGTGTGCTCAATATCTATATCTATCTATCTATCTATCTATCTATCTATCTATCTATCTATCTATCTATCTATCTATCTTTTTGGATCTACTTATGTAGTTTTGCCTGAATTCCTAGAGGGATTGTACCCAACCTCACCTTTGACTGTGATACTGTTTTTCTGCTGTCTGTCTATCTATCTATCTATCTATCTTTTTTATTACAGATTTCCTTAATTATTTATAGGATCTTTGTGCTCAATATCTATCTATCTATCTATCTATCTATCTATCTATCTATCTATCTATCCATCTATCATGTACTATTTGTAGCATCTTTCTAAAGATGTTTTGTCACCTCATGTTTAAAACTTATATCAATAGTAAAGATAGATAGATAGATAGATAGATAGATAGATAGATAGATAGATAGATAGATAGATAGATAATTTTCCAGCCCTTCTACCCATTATGGTAAATAGCTATGATCAGGCCATGACTGGGGCCTATAATACTCCCCTGCACACTGGTGTCCTATAACGTCCATATAACGCTCCTGTGGTTCTGCTGACCCAATCTTACAACGTGGCCTAATCTCAGTAGAACCACAGGGAGTCCAGTTGTTGCGGCGGTGATACGGATAGCGGTCGTATTTTAACCAGCCTTAGCGGCAGATATACAGCTTAGTGGGATTTAAAGCTCATCAAATATATAGTTATAGCATGTGTAGCAGAGGCGAGTTTGTTATTTGGTCATAATCCAATCTGGCATGGGTATCCAAATGTATAACCAGTGTAGGCCTAAAACATTAATGACAAATTCAGCTCTGCTACATCTATATGTACCGGTGTGATGATACACAACAGTCTGTTCTAATCTGATTATTATTACTACATGGTAATATTAGGGCGTATTCAGAGTCTAGTCTTTCCTTCCGTCACCTGGGGCAAAGATTTCATCTTGTTGTCCCGGCCCAGTTTCCCAATCCCCCAGCCAAGGTGGAATGGCGTGCTGATGCCCCCACCCTCAACAAGCTGAAATACTTCTCTCTTGTCAGAGTGTATTTAGGTCTTTAGGTTCCTCTGAGGTGTCTCCTTGATTTCTGTCTCCATCCATTTTTGCTGCCGTCATCTCCTGATACAAATATTCTGCGACATTGGACACAAGTATCTACTGATATAGCAGAGGTGAACCTGTGCTCAAAATGCAAGCAAGCAAATCTCATTCTGGGGCCTGTGACACCCTCATTAAGGACAGGACTGTGAGACTCATGAGTGACTTTTCCACTCTACACGATGTCCACTGTACATAATCTTCACCCTAAACGATGTCCACCCTACATGATGTCCACTTTATATGATGTCCACCCTATATGATGTCCACCCTTCATGATGTCCACTCTACATAATGTCCACTCTACATGATGTCCACCCTACACGATGTCCACCGTACATAATCTTCACCCTATATGATGTCCACCAGGGGCGGACTGAGAACATACTAAAAGTGGCCCCATTTTGTAGTTGGGTACAAATTGATGGTAGGCAGGGCCAGCAATACCATATTGTGGCACATTATACCACCCCAACAGAGCCAAATACCACAGTCCATCCCAAAATACTGCCAGCAGCACAAAATACATCCACAAAAACTTCTACTGGCCGGCCCCCTGGGCATCAGCCCACCGGAAAATTTCCCTGTAAGGTCTATTGCCAATCCGCCCCTGATGTCCACCCATGATTCCCCCATGATGTCACCTACTGATTCCACCCTACATAATGTCCACTTTATATGATGTGCAACCTATATGATGTCCACCCTACATGATGTCCACCCTTCATGATGTCCACCCTACATAATGTCCACCTTATATGATGTCCACCCTTCATGATGTCCACCCTACATGATGTCCACTCTACATAATGTCCACCCTAGATGATGTCCACCCTACATAATGTCCACCTTATATGATGTCCACCCTACGTCCATCCTACATAATGTCCATCCTACATAATGTTCATCCTATATGATGTCCATCCTGTATGATGTCCACCCTACACAATGTCCACCATACATAATATACTCCCTACATGATGTCCACCCTACATAATGTCCACCTTACATAATGTTGACCTACATAATGTTGACCCTACACAATGTCCACTCTACATAATGTCCACCCAATGTCCATCCTACATGATGTCCACCCTACATAATGTCCACTCTATATGATGTCCACCCTACATGATGTCCATCTTTCATGATGTCCATGTCCATCCTACATAATGTCCACCCTACATAATATCCATCCTACATGATATCCACCTTACATGATGTCGATTCTTCATGATGTCCACCCTACATAATGTCCACCCTATGTCCACCCTCAAACATAATATCCATCATACATAACATCCATCCTATATGATGTCCACCCTATATGATGTCCACCCTACATAATATCCACCCTACATGATGTCCACCCTACATAATGTCCACTCTACATTATGTCCACCCTACATAATGTCCACCCTATATGATGTCCACCCTACATAATATCCACCCTACATGATGTCCACCCTACATAATGTCCACTACATAATCCACCTAATATGTCCACCCTACATAATGTCCACCCTACATGATGTCCTCCCTACATAATGTCCACCCTACATGATGTCCTCCCTACATAATGTCCACCCTACATGATGTCCTCCCTACATAATGTCCACCCTATATGATGTCCATTTTCATGATGTGCATCCTTAAAGGGGTTCTCCGGGAATTAAGAAAATAAAAATACGTGAATATTACTTTATCATAAATTATTAGGGGAAATAAAATGGCCGCCGTCCTGTTAGTACACACAAAACCTGTCCTAATCACACAGCAGGACACAGCCACATCCCCACCTTCTCTCTGTACTTCATGTCTCCTCATGAATTACGTTCCTACAGAGATTCAGCTAAAGATCATATTAAGCCCTATTCAGGATCGTAATTCCTGACAAGTAGAGCAGAGGAGGATGAGGCAGATCTTTACCTCAGTGTTGTCCTCCTGTGTGATTAGGACAGGTTCTGTGTGTACTAGTAGGACAGTGGCCATTTTATTTCTCTTAAAGAGGCTCTGTCACTAGGTTGTAACCTATGTATTTAAATACATAGGTTACAAGGCCTAGTGACAACTTTTAAAATCATACCTTTCATGCAGAGTTCTGCGCAGCGGTCGCGTAGAAATTTAAACTTTAAAAAGTATGCAAATGAGCCATCGGAGCACTCGGGGGTGGCCTCTTTCCTCTGGAGCACCGCTCCTTCACCGCCCCCCCGGGCCCGAGGCACGTCCCCTGTCTCTAATCACGACCCTACTGTATTTGATAGACAGCGCTAGACTAGTAAGTCTAGCGCTGAACTCTCGCGCATGCGCCCTAAAATTTTCCCGGCGCATGCGCAGTAGCGCTTGCAGTGTCTACACTGCAAGCGCTGTCTTCTCTTCTGCGCACGCGCCGTCACTTCGCTTACCAGTCTAGCGCTGTCTATCAAATACAGAAAGGGGCGTGATTAGAGACAGGGGACGTGCCTCGGGCCCGGGGGGGCGGTGAAGGAGCGGTGCTCCAGAGGAAAGAGGCCGCCCCCCGGTGCTCCGATGGCTCATTTGCATACTTTTTAAAGTTTAAATTTCTACGCGACCGCTGCGCAGAACTCTGCATGAAAGGTATGATTTTAAAAGTTGTCACTAGGCCTTGTAACCTATGTATTTAAATACATAGGTTACAACCTAGTGACAGAGCCTCTTTAATGATTTCTCCCTACACAAAATGAGCCATTATAACTAGTCAAAGATATTTGGGAATATATTTATAATAAAGTAATATTTACATATTTTCCAAATTCCTGGAGAAACCCTTTAATGATGTCCACCCTACATGATGGTACAGATAGATGGAGAGGACCACCTGTTGATTTAGGCTCCATTCACACGTCCGTATTTGTGCACATCCTGGAAAGCGGTCCGTTTCTTGCGGATCCGTTTTTCAAGCACATCCGTTCCGTTTTTCCGTAAAAAACAGGAAGGATGTATCCATATGGCATCCGTTTTTTGCGGATCCGCAAAAAACGGAATGAGGCATCAAATCTTTTTTTTTTCTTTTTTTTCTACCTTCCTGGAACGGAATCCGCAAATGCGGATGACATGCGGATGCCTTTCTGCATGTCTTCCGCATTTACGGACGTCCCATAGACTTGTATTGGGCTACGGACCGCAATTTCGGGATGAAAGTAGGACATGCTGTTTTTTTATTGCGGACAATCGGAACGGAAACACGGATGCGGACAACACACGGAGTGATGTCCGCATTTTTTCGGGAACCATTGAAATGAATGGATCCGCATACTATCCGCATTTTAGATCCGTTATTGCGGATCGGACGCGGATAGGATGCGGAGCAAAAATCAGGACGTGTGAATGGGGCCTAATCCACATCTTCTGCAGTATAGCTGATCATATACATTAGATAGCCGTCAACTGAGAGCTCAGGGCGGAGAGGAGGAGTCTGGCCAACACGTACCTAATGTGTAAGAGCGGCAAAATCTATCTATCTATCTATCTAATATCTATCTATCTATCATCTATCTCATATCTATCTATCTATCTATCTATCTATCTATCTATCTATCTATCTATCTATCTATCTAATATCTATCTATCATCTATCTCATATCTATCTATCTATCTATCTATCTATCTATCTATCTATTATCTATCTATCATCTATCTCATATCTATCTATCTATCTATCTATCTATCTATCTATCTATCTATCTATCTAATATCTATCTATCTATCATCTATCTCATATCTATCTATCTATCTATCTATCTATCTATCTATCTATCTATCATCTATCTATCATCTGTTTCATATCTATCTATCTATCATCTATCTATCTATCTATCTATCTATCTATCTATCTATCTATCTATCTATCTATCTATCTATCTATCTCATACCTATCTCATCTATCTATCTATCTATCTATCTTATCTATCTATCTATCTTCTATATCTATCTATCTATCTATCTATCTATCTATCTATCTATCTATCTATCTATCTATCTATCTATATCTATCTATCTATCTATCTATCTATCTATCTATCTATCTATCTATCTATCTATCTATCTATCTATCTATCTATCTATCTATCTATCTATCTATCTATCTATCTATCTTCTATCTATATATCTAATCTATCTATTATCTATCTATCTATCTATCTATCTATCTATCTATCTATCTATCTATCTTTCTATCTTCTATCTATCTATCTATCTATCTATCTATCTATCACCTCCCATACCACCTGTATACTGTATATATACATATATACTGGGTGTCTGGGCCCCTGTGTCTGGTTATTACACAGGTAATAGTCTGCGGTGTTGGTTGATAGTAGCAGTAATCTGCAGGGGTGCAGACAACATCTCGACAAGCAGACAGTGTAAAACTTTTCCCTTCTTCTCCATCTTGCATCTTAATGCTGCAGCCGCGCTCACCTAAACCGATGTGTGTAAAAAAAAAAAAAGTAATAAATAAATGAAGGGAACCTTGAAGAGATTAAACACCCTCTTAAAGAGGCGATTTCTCATCCGACTACATGAGTTGATTGATTAGTTCCTGAGAACGCGTGTGTCAAATATTAATCCGCCTCTGGATTGTGCTGGCAGTGTAATGGGGGGGGGGCACTTAGCAAAGCAATGAATTAGAGAACTGCAGTCCGGCGATAAGAGGAACAGTTCTTTCAAAACTGGCAGATTGGCGGACAATGGCGTCCTGTTTACCGTCCCCGCATTGCACTGGAGGGGCTTTTCTTTGCCGCTTGATGAACACAAGACTGAGATGCACATGTTCTCCGTAGCTTTGGGGGATGGAAATGATAAAAAAAAGACTTGGCGGTGGTGTATATGTCACATAGAACGACGATACTTTACAGGATTTCATTTCCAGAACAAGGCGCTAAGAAAAAACCCATCTAGATAAGTAAAATTCCCATAATCTGGCATTTGATGATCCGGCACTAGGACCCAGAAGCAGATGACTGATCAGAGCGATGCATTACGGTTTACAGAACAAAAAAAACATAGTTTTTTCTGCATTTTTCCTGTTTGTTTTGTTACTTTTTGCAACTTTTTCTTTTTTTATTTAAACCATTTTTCACACCATTTTTTAGTTAAAAAAAATAGAAATATGTATATGTATGCTTTTTTAGTGTTTTTTTCCTCTTCATTTGCAGTGTGTTTTTTGCAAATTGCAGCCTGCTCTGGCTGGGGCGTTTTTCATTTTTTTTTTTTTTTTGGCTCATTTGCTTGTGCCATAGACGTCTGCCGCGCGCCTAAACAGAAATCTAAGAAAGCTCAGAGCTGCCGTAGATTTCTGGCCTCACCTGCACCAGAAAACTCGAGTAAATAGAGATAAATTTGGCTCGGCTGTTGGCCACGCCCCTTTCCCACCTTTGTCACGCCCCCTTTTTGAAATGTGCTGACAGCAGCGGGAAAAGAGTCAGTTGCAACTTTTTTTTTTTAAGTCACAAACTTAGCTTGCGATTTAAAAACATTTTTTTGACACAAGGAAGATGATAAATCCCCCCAGATCGTCCCCCCAGATTTGCGACATTTTGATGGGAATTGCAACATTTTCCAACAATTTTGACATTTTTCACACCAGTTTGTAGAAGAAGAGCAGGAAATACTGAATATGTCCAGCTCTGCAAGAACCTGCAACTTTGTTAACAAAAAGTAGCAATTTCGATTACTGTGTGTAATTTTTCATGATTTTACGCCTTTCTGGGGAGTGCTTACATCACCGCCTATATTTGCGCCTTTTCTATGGTAATACATTCATAACTGTGACGGTCCTAACGCCACTTTATTAACCACGCCCACTTTATCTCAGCAGATTTCTATTTGCCGTGAATCCTTCTTTATGGCGTGAATACCGATATTGATATGTGATAAATTTGGCGCAAACTGCATGACTTGTAATTTTGTCAGATTTTACACTACTTTTTTTTTAGCACAGATTGAGTCTTCCCTCTACACTTTTATCAGATATGCTCAATATGGGGTGGGGCTCATATAAAGCCGGTGAGCAGGTAGGGCCTACGTGGGGTAGGGGTAGGGCAAAAAAACCGGATGCAACACAGATGTCACACAGACATCAGAAGGAGCACAGTCCGGGTTTTCACAGACCGTCCCGGACCGTGCTCCGCGGTCGCGTGAAGGGGCCCTAAGTCTGCCCCTTTTCCACAAAGCTCTGCTCTTTCCGCTAAGCCTCGCCCCTTGTTGCGCATGTCAGAAAAAAGAGTGGAAACACTGGGGCACATTTACTAAAATTGTTTTTTCACCCTGGTCTTAGTTTTCCCCTCTGCGCTGCCGCTAGATATGTCTAATTTTTGACAAGGTGTGCGCATCGTCATAAATTAGGCGCATCTGTGGCAGTCCATGCGTCTGGAGTAAAATCTACACCAGCCCCCGTTTCTAAGTGCATATATAAGTAAATTTGCCGGAGCCCCGCCCGTCCTTATCACGCCCAACTGGCGTACATAGTACAAAACAGGCCATGTGATAAAATACTGTCACACGGCCGGACAGAAAAGGGAACCTGCGACACTTTTTACGTCTAAAAGTGCTAAAAATTCCTTAGTAAATGTGTCCCACTCAATGTACCAAATTGCACTAATTTGTGTCACTTTTTAGATTTTTGGAACAGACACAATAGTAAAAAAAAAAAAATAGGCACAAAAATGCTTGTACTACAAAAAATGCCACAAAAGAACTCCCAGATGCCATAAAATTCACTAAATGTACTAAAACACACTGGGGTCATTTATCAAACTGGTGTAAAGTAGAACTGGCTTAGTTGCCCATAGCAACCAATCAGATTCCACCTTTCATTTTGCAAATGAAAGGTGGAATCTGTTTGGTTGCTATGGGCAACTAATCCAGTTCTACTTTACACCAGTTAATAAATCTCCCCCACTATTTATTAAAAGAAAGCCACAAAAATACCTAAAAAATGCAACAAAATCAGATGTACTAAAGCACACAGTTTGAAAAAAAAAAAAAATGCCATTAAAATGCAAAATTTATTTGTAAATAAAAAAAGCTACAAAGATGCAACAAAACTGCTAAAAGAAACTTTAGGAATCCATGTAAAAACAATTAAAAAGTAATTTAAAAAATGGTTGCTTTTTTTACTTCAGTTTTTTTTTCAAATTTTTTTTTGAAGGACGACTTACTGTATAGTAGCAGGATTTACATGAAGGACGACTTACTGTATAGGACGACTTACTGTATAGTATCAGGATTTACATGACATTTTATAGTATTAATGATTTGGTAACAGTTTTTCAGGAAGCAGAATATGCCAGTGATGCCGAACTAAAGGAATTGTCCATATGATACTTAAAGAAGAACTCCCGCAAAATATTTTATTACATGTCCTGCTAGAAATGTACATGATGTAATCTGTAGTGAATGTCATTTTCTTACCAGTGTCTCTATTTGTGAGTTATATCTCCCTGATGTTTCTCATCTTTGTCATGTGACTAGGAATTAGACCCACCAACTCACACAGAGACTTATGTGTGGACAGGAAGTCTATTTCTCTATGTATTCCTATGGGAGCCTCATTTTCAGTCTCATAGGAATGAATAGAGCAGTGACTGGCTTCCTGTCCTGGGTCAGTTGGAGGTCAGGGAGCTGGTCACATGACCCAGCTACAATAAGAAGAGAGGGGATAACTCAGAATTTCAGCCTCTGATAAGAAAATGACAATCACTACAGATTATATCATGTGCCTTTCTAACAGGTCAGAGAATAAAAATTTTTTGCGGGAGTTCTTCTTTAATGCATCTACACAAACAGTAAGAGAGTCCAATAATAAAACTATTTATTAAGTCCAATGGTTTACACACTCAATCCGTACGTAAATGCGCCAAATTTTTTAAGAAACCTACACCTCTGACTAGATCTGACTGATCTTTGGCTGTTACATCAGAAATTAAAATCTATAATTCGCGCAGATTAATTTCTGTCGTAAGTGATAATAAATCTGTTAGTCTGCTGCAGGCAAAAAAGTCATAAATTATAGCGCAAATATGGTGTACGTCATAATTTGCTACTTTTCTGCACCATAAAAATCGTGTAAAACTGATAAAGTGCTTGAATTCCACCATGAAAAAGTTTCAAATTTTTGGTGGATGCCATTTCTTACATAAAATGGTGCAAAATGGGCGTGGTTAGCTATGTTCATTAGGTGTATGCCAGGTTAAAGGCTATGGGCACCTTTGGGGGCAATTTTTTTTAGCATTCCATTTTACTCATTTTTGGCTGAAAATCATTTTTTTCATGGGTCTTTTAAAAAAATGTTTACCAGCTTTTGTTCTGCAGCTTTCACTTTTTTCTTTTTTTTTTTCTTTTTGCATTATTCTGAATCCGTCAGGGAGCTGCTCTGTTGGCTGGATCTGCAGCCCTTATCTCTGAACTCCTGACAGGTCATCAACACTCATTATAACTACTGTACAGTCTTATCAGTTACAGATAACAGTTTGGCTCTAGTGAGTATTTATGTCAGGAGATCAGAGATAAGGGCTACAGATCCAGCCACCAGAACATCTCCCTGATGGATTCAGTGTAAAGCAGAGAGAAACGCTCTGCAGATGCACTGAAAGTGAAGGCTGTAGAAGAAAAACAATTGATAATTTTTAAAGAGGACTTGTCCCCGCTCCTGACATGTCTGTTTTAATATCTTCATGCATTCCCCATGTAATAACAATTCTGGAACATCTATTCTTATGGCTCTATGTTGTGCCATTCCTTTATTATTTCTACTAGAAGTTATGAATGAATTGCTAGCAGTCTGCAGTAAGGGTACAGAGGGGAGGTAACCAGTTGGGGGTGTGCCCCTGCACAGAATCACTCTATCCAATCAGTGCTGCTATTTTCAGACTGTGCAGGTACACACCGCAGCATATGATGGGAAACCAACTTTCTGACTATTTTAGCGGATGCAGAGAGTGGCCAGCCTGAAAGTGAATGTTGGTGTGATGGAGAACCAACTTTCTGACAACTTTGGGGGGGGGGGTGATGAGTAATGGTGAGCCTGAATGTAATTACTCTTTTGGATGGGGGTGAGCTCCGATTGTTTTTATTGGGTGGGGGGGGGGCACCAGTGTATGGCGGACAGTGGTGGGGGAGGGGGGGAGGGGCAGCCGTCAGCCGGTTAAAACGATTTAGGGCTTTTCCCCCTATCACTCTCAGTAAGTGTACATTTGGCAAGATGGGGTCTCCCATATACTGGTCCCTTCAGAGAATCAATGACATGCTGTATCATCATTATATTTGCCGGAAGGTAATTTTTTAAAAAGTTGGGTACCTCTTTTAAACCGCGCATGTTGTTGCAGTGTTCTTGAGAATTTTGGGATGTAACTAGGAAATACCTGCTTCATGTCACCTACAGTTTGTTGCACGGCACTGAGCGTTTCAGGTTTTTTTTCTTAATTGGCACTCTGTACAAAAAATTTTTCCCACCCCTGTCCCAGAGATATGTCATCAGTGTCTGAGATGGGCCAGACCCTTTAACTTTGTATAATTTGTGGGGTATTTTACTTCTTGCCACTCTGAAGGTTGTGGAGCCTCAGAAATCCTCGCCATCTCTTGTCTTACAGACTGGGTGACCACCATTTGAGTCCATGTAGGACGTGGTCACAGGAAGCTCTGTTGTACGTCATACTACCTCTCCATGTTGCACAGACTTGTCATAGGTCTCTACAGGACTTTGGATAGTGATGTACTGAACAGATCCTCCCATTATGTGCCTTGATAGACATACCCAGCATGCACCGTTCCCACCACTTACACAGTACGATGCATCCTCATAGCTCCTGCATTCACCTTTTTTTTTGTTGCACTTTAATTGACTCTACAAACTGTGAATCTTTAATTATTACAGAGAAAAACAACAAACTGAACTGTGAAAAAGTCCAAGCTTAATTGTATGTAAATGAAGGGTTTATACGAGTGAAGAGCGGAAAGATGAGCTGTATCGGTTTAGAACTTTACCTCTTGGGAATATATACGTCAGAGGAAGTGTCCACATCCTCGGCCGTAATACTATATGGATATATAAAATCAGGGTCCTGAGGTATGCCGCATTGGACAGTAGCGGTGGCAGGAGATTGATCTTTCAATAGCAGCAGGAGAAGAGTGTGCTGATCTTGTGGGTGAAAGTGACCTATCTACTCCTGGGATTTTGTTGTTAAAGCCAGCTCTACCTATGATAGGGCTAATATCATGATGTAGGGTGAAGCTTTAGCAGGTGCAGAGGTAGCAGTCACGCCTTTAGAGTAATGCCTTTGTTTGGAACACTCTAAAACCAATCAAGTCATGAAAATGACAGCAGCAGGAGAAGAGTGTGCTGATCTTGTGAGTGACAGTGACCTATCTAATCATGGTATTCTGTTGGTAAGGTCAGGCCTACCTATGATAGGGCTGATGTCATGAAACAGGTTGGGCTCAAGAAATTCAGAACAAATCCTGAACCAGTAGAATCAATTGATCATCCTTACTCTAAACCAATTAGGTTACAAACGTGACAGCAGCAGGAGAAAAGTGTGCTGATCTTGTGTGAAGCAGTGACCAGGATCCTCGTGTGATTATGTCGATAAGAACTGGGACAGGGTCATGAAGTGGGTAGTGGCATCATTGTTATGATCCTTCTGAAGATCAAAGGAAAGATGCCGGCAACAAGAGAAGAGTATGCTGATCTTGTGAGAGAAAGTGACCTGTTGGCTACTGCAGGACTGGTGGTCCTTATACCTACCAGAGGGCATTGTTCTGAGGGTCTCCTCCCCCATCTATACAGAATATATATCAGTTCAGTTTTAATTGCACCATAAATCTGTATATAATCAAAAGATCTAATAGGTTGTTAGTCAATGAACCCAAGCAATGGGCTCCAAGTGAGGTTTTTCTTCTGCTGGACCTTTTGGCTGACCTTTTGTTGCATTAGAGTCCTCTGGCGCCCCAATCTAACCTTGAGGTCCACCCATGTAGTTTTCTTAGGCTCCATTCACACGTCTGTATTTTTCTTTTCCAGATTTTCGCTCGTTTTTGTGCAGAACCTTGTTTCCATAAAAAGCTTCCGTTTTTACCAATTGTACATCCACATCCGTTCCTTTTTTCCGCCAAAAAAAAGGAAGGTGGAATATATGTTGGTAGGGTATTTCTTTCTATTTCCTGGAAACGTATGCACAATTGCGGATGATGTGCGGATGACATATTGATGCATTCCGCATATGATCTGTATTTTTTGCGGACCCATTGACTATAATGGGACCACGGACCGCATATGCGGACAAAAGTAGGACAAGCTCTATCTTATTTGCGGATCCGCATAACGGAACGGAACAACGGATGCGGACAGTATACGGAGTACTGTCTGCATTTTTTCAGGACCCGTTGAAATGAATGGATCCGCATCCTATCCGCATGATTTGTGGATCGGATGAGGATCGGATCAGGAAAGAAAAACAGGACGTGTGAATGGACCCTTAGACAGAGTTGCCTGTGACCCATAAGTATCATGGAAGAAGCAATAATATTATACCTTGTAGCCAATGGTATGGCAGGAATAATGACAGCAGTAGAATATGAGTGTGCTGATCTTGTTGGAGAAAGTGACCTATCCATTTGTGGGATCATATTGGTAAAGACATAACTGTAAAATGGGCAGTGCTGCGATGGAAAGTGGTCGAATGGAAAGACCTGCACTTACTATAGTAACTAAAATGCCAAGTTATCAACAGTAAAGCCTCTTTTCAACTCATGCAAAGTTTGTGAAACAATCGTGTCATATGAAAAAAAATCATATTTGCATATCTCACCCCCTTCCCTTAAATCATATGTCAACACTTTTGTGGCATCTATAATGCACATGCTAATCCATTAGCACATGCATTAGAGATGCCACACGCACTCTTACTTTAGGTCTGAGGATTAGGCAGTACCTGGAGCCTTGTGGTGAGGGAAACGGAGCCATATGCCCCCATCTATAACTAGGGCCTGATTATTATGTTAGGCCACTGAAGCCCTTGTTTTTTCTGGTTTACCAGGTGAAACGATAAATCGCCTAAATCACTATTTTTTCCGTTTTTTTCTTTAAGCCAGGCTAGCGTACTGTAAACGGAATAGCCAGCCATACATAGGCCCTCAATCCTCTGATGAGTCTAGGGCATTGAAACTATTAAGACGAAACGCATAGGGATATATATCCTACCCTAGGGGTCTTTTATCAATTAGCCTCCTTAGGTAGGGACGTCCAGGGCCTCCTATTTTTAGGGAACGGTTCCGAACGGGGCTGCCCTTGTCAGGGTGATGACTCCGTATTAGGAGGACATCAAGGTACACTAGGCCTGACAGGGTGATCTAGGGACAGCGTTCAACACCGGGACCCTGCCCGTCATCTGTATCTGAAGTGAAACCCTATATGCTTCAAGGTTGACTCCTACCTACTGGTAAGACTGTTCCTTTTTTATTTGGAAACCCTTACGTTTTTGGTTGGTAGGTTACTATTGCCATACCCTCGGGATTTGACAATACAGAGGACACTTGGCAGTATTTTGTTGTGTTTGTGGCACGTGTGGCGGTGTGCACACACCTGGTTATGATTGCTTTGGTGCCTACGTTAATGCTCTTGATAGTTTTCTACCAATTTTTGAACAAACGTTAAGTTTTAGAATATTACTACCTCCATTTCTTTTTGTTTGCAGTAGTTCCCGGGAGAAGCATTCATCCAGCTCTTCCCTGTGGGAGTTTTTGATTATATGTCAACACTTCCAGAAATGTTCTGTAAGTTACCAAACTATAGGGAGAAGGATTATATTTAGAACACGGATCATTTCAGCTGGTACCAGGGGTTGTACATACTGGATCCCAGGGTACTACACCCATAGGGCTTGGATTGGTTCAGAGCCCAAATCGATGAATTGAGGCTCTATACAATTTCCAGGGTGTCTAGAGTGGTAATTGGTCCATGGGGCCCCAATGAATCTTTTCATATTGAACAAAGACAGAATAAAAATTATGGTATGGTCCATTAGATGCCTTTAGAGTTATTTCTTCTAATATGGAGGTGTATGGAGGCACCATATGGCAGCATAGGCAGACCCTACAGTTAATTAATAAGGAGCCATAGGTATTCTATGTGCTACCGTACAGCCTTCATGATGTATGATTATGATGTTGTAACTATAGGGGTAGATATACTGTATATGATATGGTAATGGGGTCCTCTGCCAAAAGCAGCTGGAAACTTCTTACAAGCTATTAGGTTGCATGTAAAGGACTCAGATAGGAAGTATAAATTGAGCCTCTTTGGCCCCAATGCAAAGTATGTAATGGGGCCCCTAATACTAGTGTCATCCTATGTGTTATAAGGGCATCTAATCTCAGGCATCATGGGCAACAGCTTCATCTGGACCAACTATATGCCTGGACGATACAGTGAGTTCCATGGCTGACAATTATTGGTGGAAGAGGTTACATTAAAGGGGTTATCCAATTTCTGAAACAGCCCCCCCCCCATGTGCCGGGCCCCTCACCGGTAATATACTCACCCCGCTCCTGGGCTCCGCACTGCCGCTGCTGCTTCTCCCTGTACACGGATGAAAACATCTGGTGTCGGGGGAGCAGCCAGTGGCAGGCGGGGATGGGGACAAGCCTCCCAAGCGTAACCCGTGATCCTACCGAGGCTCGTCCCCACCTGCCATTGGCTGTGCTCCCCCTGACATCGAATGTTTATCCGTGTACAGGGAGAAGCAGCAGCGGCGGTGCAGAGC
Source organism: Rhinella marina (assembly GCA_900303285.1). Taxonomy (NCBI): domain Eukaryota; kingdom Metazoa; phylum Chordata; class Amphibia; order Anura; family Bufonidae; genus Rhinella; species Rhinella marina. The sequence continues at coordinate 109,592 of ONZH01017493.1, forward strand.
CCAGGAGCGGGGTGAGTATATTACCTGCGAGGGGCCCAGAACATGGGGGGACTGTTTGAGAATTTGGATAACCCCTTTAATGTAACCTCTTCCACCAATAATTGTCAGCCAGGGAACTCACTGTATCGTCAAGGCATATAGATGGTCCAGATGAAGCTGCTGCACATGGTGGGGGATTGTTTGAGAATTTGAATAACCCCTTTAAGGCCTCATGCACACAACTGCATCTAGTTCGTAAATCATGGATCCTGACCCTATGCATACCGTCATTTTTTTTCAAACTCCTGTAGAAATTACCTATCGTTTTCTGCAAAATGGACAAGAACAGGACATAGTCTATCTTTTTAGGAGGTCACGGAATGGACATACAGATGCGGACAGCACACAATGTGCTTTCCGCATCTTTTGCAGCCCCATTGAAATGAATGGGTCCGCCTCCACTCCGCAAAAACTGCGTATTTGATGCGGAAAGAACATACAGTCGTGTGCATGAGCCTTAAGATGAAGAACTGGGGATCAAAGGGCTCCTATTGTTTTTCTACCATGGGGCCGTCGGGTGTCGGTGCCCACCCCTGAGGTATCCGTTTTACCGTCCTACATCTATAGCTTTAAAACAAAGCTGAAATAAAGTTCAGAAAGCAAGCACAAGAAATTTGCTGATATGGAATATGTCGCCGGATTCACACCACACAAAATGTGCTGATTTTATTAGTCACAGTGCGACGTCGTTGGCTCCTTTTAGGATCTTCAGATAAATCAAGCTCCTAGTTATGTGCCGTAAAAACCAATGTAATTGAAAACATAAAATCAATAAATACGACCAGTGAAATAAAAGGCCGCATGGAAGTCCCATTACTAGCGTGAATCTATTAATACCTTAATCACCTATCACCGGCTGAAATTTGCAGGATTCGTTGCCGGCGACCGGGCGGTGTAAGTGTAAACATTACATTGTTATGGGGGGTTTTATACTTGTAATGGCGAGAACATAAAAAGAATACAATGAGCAATGTAAAATGGTCAGAATAAACGCTATTGGTCTCAGGGGGGTGATTGAAGGATCGTAAATTTGCGGATTCCTGTGAAGGTATAGGAAGGTGAATCAAGAACATGACAGGCGTGTAAATGACTTCTGTGTGGCTCACAATCAGCTCACTTCCAACTATTTGCCAATATTAAGATAAAAAGTCCTAGCTAGGATTTTCACGTAGTCACTTTGCTGCCCTAAGCCTGCAATTAAATGCCCTATACAAGGCGGAATGGATACTTTTTACTGTGTTTATGGCACCCAATGCCAGGGGCAAGTGCCCAACAGCCTCCTTCCTATGAGGCTACATTCACACGACCGTAGTATTTTGCAGATCCGCAAAACGCGGATACCGGCCCGCGTGCGCTCCACAATTTGCAGACCGCACATGGCCTCTGGCGTCAATGCCTATTCTTGTCCACAATTGCAGACAAGAATAGGACATGCTCTATTTCTTTTGTGGGGCCACGGAACGGAACTGTCCGCATCTTTTGCTGCCCCATTGAAATGAATGGGTCCGCACCCGTTCTGCAAAATTGCGGAATGGACGCGGACCCATTGATTCGGTCGTGTGAATGTAGCCTGACTCTGTGAGGCCAACAGGCATTCAAAGAAAGCCAATTAAAGGAGTTGTCCGATCAAGATATCCTCTCCCTTTCCAGCAGGAAAAATGGTGGCAATGTGCTCAGGAAGACTAAAAAAAGAACTAATACTCACCGATCCCTCGCCGCTCCTGTTCCGCTGCTCTTCAAACCAATATAAAAACTGTCCCTTTTTCTCGTATATATTAGTGGCAGCAGGATCCTAAAAAAGAGAATAGGTCTGTATCCTCACAGTCTAATGTCCACACATTACTGGATCCGTGCCATGCTGGTCCTACCCGATTCCTTTCCACTTCCATTTAGCTGCTGGGTTCCCCACTGGTCTCTACTTCCTGGTCCTGTTTTGACACACAGGAAATGGATGCTCAGCCAATCACTGGCTAAGGAGTGGGAATCTCATTTCTGTGGAGATGAGACCAGGAAGTAGAGACCAGTAGGAGCCCAGGCCGCAGCGGAACAAGCAGAAGATTCTTGAGAGAATCCGAAAATTCTTCCTAATGTGGAACAGCTGCTCTCCTAGGCATTATCCACAAACACACCATTCCTTGTCTTCAGTCTCCACCATTCCTTCGTGCTGCTTGCATTGGTTTCTTTCCTTTTTTTTAAGCCTAGCAGTACCCCTCAGACAAGAAAAATACCACATAGTGACATACCAGATGCAAAAAAGAAATAAAACACTTTTATTCAAACACAAGACAGAGAATTCTTAAGCAGCATATAAAAACTCCTTGCGGACTTGCTCGACCCAGGTTTCTGCTTCATCAGGGGACTCAAGTTTCCTGATGAAGCAGACGAGACCCGGCGTAGAGCAAGTCCGCAAGGAGTTTTTATATGCTGTTTTACAAGTCTATATCTTGTGTGTTAATAAAAGTGTTTTATCTCTTTAGTGCGTCTGGTATGTCACTATGTGGTATTTTTCTTGTCTGAGGGGGACTGCTGGAGACATAGGCACAAAAAAGGAAAGAAACCAATGCCAAAGATTGATTGCAGCACGAAGGAATGGTGGAGACTGAAGACCCCTAGGAGAACAGCTGTTCTACATTGGGAAGAATTTTCGGATCCTCTCGAGAATCTTCTGCCTGTTCCCTGGGCTCCTGCTGGTCTCTACTTCCTGGTCTCATCTCCACAGAAAGGAGATTCCCAATCCTTAGCCAGTGATTGGCTGGGCATCTATTTCCTGTGTGTCAAAACAGGACCAGGAAGTAGAGACCAGTGGGGAACCCAGCAGCTAAATGGAAGTGGCAAGGAATCGGGTAGGTGAGCACGTTCTTTTTTTTTTGTCACCAAATTTTTGTCACAAAAAAACATTGTAACAAAATCTGCAACATTAATCTGCCAAAAAGTGGTGTATAATTACCCCATAGTGTGCACTTAGCTCCTCCTAATAGTGACTGCAGGAAGACAGACTTTTATCATTTCTGGTGAATGTCTGGAGTTTTGTATTAGAAAACGTTATAGTCACCACAAAGACATAAAACTAATGAGCACATGATTTTGGCCCAAATACAACATGGCACACATTCATTTTATAGCTTCCTCTCAACCCCTCCCTCTTCTTCGTGATTGACAGGACCAGGCGAGATGACTATCAATGACTATGCAGGTAGCTTGAAGGACAGGTAAGGGCTAGCAGCCAACGGATTGCTCAAAGAAATGTATCATTAAATTCAGCTAAGCTAGCCCTACAAGACATTTTGCCTGGATTTCTTGGTGACATGTTCCCTTTAACTTGCCCATAATCACTACCATCTACTGCCAATCCTAATCAATTGCAATGCATGTGCTGTTGACAACCTCTGCTATCAATGTTGATTATCCTCTTGAATTCAAGAGTCATTACCAAGCATGGCGGAATATGCAGAGAGAAGAGGACCATCAATAGCCGCTCATGCCTTGGCACAGCGCCATTCTTCAGCTCCACTAATAGAAAACTTATGGAGCTGGAACCAACCAGATGCTTGTTGAAATAGTGTGATCTCGTCCCAGTTTGTTACTCACATGTAAAGAAAGGCAATTCAGTTTTGCCATTTTGTGGTGAGAAATGGCAATTCTTTACAAACCCCAAACTGAAAAACAGAAGGCGAATTTAAGATTGGGATTTACGTCCACTGTATGTCATTCAGTGACTGCAGCATGGTCAACGTTCAGCCCCTTCAGTGACAATGATGAGCAATTCTAACATAACTGACCCTAAATTCATCCCCCCTCGGCACTTACAGATGTGTCCACCCTTAATTTCCCCCAAATATTGCTAAGAACTCATTGTCTCACAATACACATTTAAAGGGGTATTCCCATCACAGACAATGGGGGCATATCTCTAGGATATGCCGCCATTATCTGATAGGTGCGGTCCCAGAGCTACAACAAGAATGGAGCGGGAAGAGTTGTGGCTGGAGGACCCCGAGGTCTGGACACCACCAGCCGCAGCTCCCCGCTGCTCCCATAGAAGTGAATGGGAGTGCACCGCGCATGTGCGGCCACCGCCCCCATTCATTTCTATGGGGCTGACGGAAATACTCGGCTATTTTCGGCGGCCCCATAGAAATGAATTGAGGGTGGCTGCGCATATGCAGTGCGCCCTCCTCAACTTTCCCCACTCCGTTCTCCTCCGCCCTACCACCTCTGGGACCCGCACCTATCAGACCTATCCTAGCGATATGCCCCCATTGTCTATGATGGCAAAACCCCTTTAATACAGTATCATAACAGGCTACCAAAATCTCTTGTCTGGCAACAGTTCACATCACATTCCCTAGGTGGCCTTACATAGACACCTATAGCATAAACAACTCCCCACAGAGTATCACAGAATCGTTCTTGGTTAGCCAAGCTGGTCATCTCGCACCACCCACATTGGGATATGTCATGTGTGAGAAAAGGAAGGACACATTTGTGTATGTTACACACCCACCCACTTGTGTGTCCTGTCCCCGCCGGCTCAGACCCTCCTCCTGTTCCCCCTCCTTCCTGGTGGGCCCAGGGCTATGGGGTAGCACTGTTCCTCCACACAGGCATTGGCCTGCTTGCTAGCTAGGCCTCTCTCACTCTGCCTGTAGGACATGTGCGCCCTCCTCTGGTTCTTAAATGGCCAGTGCACACACCCTAGTCTTCACCAGCCAATGGCTGACCACCTTGGGATACTTTGGGTACCTTACCCTGTGGGAAGGTGCCTGAGCATTATGTTCCAGTTTGCCAGTGTCTTGTAAAAGTGTGCAGTTATATGTTTGTCTGCCCATGTATTGACTACTGTCTGTTTCCTGGACTTGACCTTTCACTGCCTGATCTCTACCTAGCTGAGCTGCCTGCCCTGACCTTGGACTGTTTATCGGATTGCACATTCTCTGCCTGTCCTGACCTCAGCCTGTCCCTGACTATAGTTTTCCCTGATTCCTTGATGCTCTGCACCAGTTTCTCTGACCCCCCATTAATCAGAGACTACTCCAGGAGGTAGCAACCTGGTGGTTCCCCTGCAGTGAAGGCCAGATCCAGGGGGGGTCCTTAGATAGCACCCCTGGGAGTAGCCTCAAGCTAAATCTTTTCAAGTGACACGATGGAGCCACACCTGCTGCTAAGTCAGCGGGATCAGCCCTGCAAAGACAAGATCAGTCCATTACAGAGTGGACAGAGCTGTCTGCTTCTGGCGCCAGAGCACCTCACACAATTTATTATTTACAGAGCAGGTTAAAGGGAGAAGACCAGGAGACGCCCTTAGGACTAGCTCCAAGTCAGATCTGTTCGGTTGACACAGTGGGTCCACACCCATTCGCTAACAGTGTGCCTTTTTGTTGTGAAGTTAATTTTATACAGAAACTAAGCTATGCCTACAGAATCTAACATTGCTTGAGGTACTCAGATTGTAGAAAAATACAATCTCATTACTGCAATTCTAACAGATTTTTTGTGTAATTTCACACAATTTAATAACTAACTAGTGGTTTAACTCTCAAGTATCACAGGGATCAGCAACCTCCGGCACTCCAGCTGCTGTGAAAATACAGCCCCCAGCATTCACACTTACACAGCTGTTCTTGTATCTTCCATAGAAGTGAAAGGAGGATTCTGGGAGTTGTAGTTTCAGAACAGCTGGAGTGCCGGAGGTTACTAATCCCTGAAGTATATGAATCCTCCTGTGCATGGTCATGTGTTTTGTGTGATTCTTATATTCTCTTTGGCTTTAGGTTGTCCTGGTCATTCTCACAATAACTTGAGAATGACCTTCTAATATTTCATCTCTTCTCATCTTCACAGCCCCAAATGGTATGGCTAGCTATTGGCTTCAACCTTGTCTCAAGCATCAGGATCGAGCATTGTATGTTCAGAATAGGTCACCAATACCCACCATGTACACGTGCAACTATAATTTGGTGCATCAAAGTAGCTTCCAGAGTGTGTGAGAATGATTAGGGTTACTCATGTTATTCTCACCCAGGTCCAAAAACATGAGATAATCTGCATTCTCAGTAATGGAATATGCGGACTCGTGAACAAGCGCAGAACAGATCTACTAGATCTAGGTTAGAGATAGAATTTTTGATACTTTGCGAATTTCAAGTACCCATCATAAAATTAAACGGTGGTTTCAATATCTTGTGTCACAATCAACCTGCACAAGGCCGACTGACATTAATACCCGATAATTGATCAGTTCATTTCTGTAGAAAGAGACTAAAATTGGTGCTTCAGGGTAGCTTTCATTGATATGCGTAGAGATGAGCGAACATGCTCGAAACGAGCACTGTACCGCTCGGCTCCCCTGCGCTCGCATGGGCGCAGGCAGCCGCTTCCATCCTCCTGAGGAGGACGGAAGCGGCTGCCTGCGCCCATGCGAGCGCAGGGGAGCTGAGCAGTACAGTGCTCGTTTCGAGCACGTTCGCTCATCTCCAGTTATGCGTGCTTATTACACTCTGGTTCTCAGCTTGCAAAAGGGTTTGGGAGTTACCCAGGTCATTCTCATACAGAACCAAGAATGTGATAATAACCCTCCATTCGAAGCTTGAAGGGGTATTCCAATTAACATAAATATAACTTATGTTAACTTATATTATTACCTAATATAATGTAAATTTCACATATTTACCGTTCAGTAGTTATAATAGTAGTTTTCTTCCTCTGCTACACACTGTGTTTCCTCATAAGTTACCATGGCATCAACCTGTAGTTTTGAGCCTTTGTTAGGTCGAGCATGCTCAGTGTGTTGCTATCAGTTCTCTAACTAAATGTCTTGTGAAACAAAGGGAGTGTTCGGCTACTTTCACATTAGCAGTTTGAATTCCGCTATTGAGCAATAGACACCAGTCCACAAGTGTCCTGCAAAGGTGTGGTGTTCTGTGTTCCACTGTTCCTGTACTGACTTTGGCCTGTCTTCTGGATTTGACCTTTTTTTTCCTGACCCGCCCTCTATCTGATCTCTGTTCTGATCCTGAGCTGCCCGCCCTGACTTTGGCCTGTTTTCTGGATTTGACCTTTTATTTCCTGACCAGCCCTCTCTCTGATCTCCGTTCTGATCCTGAGCTGCCCGCCCTGACTTTGGCCTGTTTTCTGGATTTGACCTTTTATTTCCTGACCCAGACCTCTGTCTGATCTCCGTTCTGACCCTGAGCTGCCCGCCCTGACTTTGGCCTGTTTTCTGGATTTGACATTTTTTTTCCTGACCAGCCCTCTATCTTATCTCCGTTCTGACCCTGAGCTGCTCGCCCTGACTTTGGCCTGTTTCTGGATTTGACCTTTTTTTTCCTGACCAGCCCTCTATCTGATCTCCGTTCTGATCCTGAGCTGCCCGCCCTGACTTTGGCCTGTTTTCTGGATTTGACCTTTTATTTCCTGACCAGACCTCTGTCTGATCTCCGTTCTGACCCTGAACTGCCCGCCCTGACTTTGGCCTGTTTTCCTGGATTCGACCTTTTTTTTCCTGACCAGCCCTCTATCTGATCTCCGTTCTGACCCTGAGCTGCCCTCCCTGACCTTGGACTGTTAATCGGTTCACATGTACTATGCTGTTCCCTAACATCGCCCTGTGCCTGACTATGGTTTTACCTGATCCTTTGTTTCTCTGCGTTGGTGTCTCTTGACCCTTTGACCCTTGTGAGTCAGCCGGCCCTTGGACAGAGACTACTCTGAGAAGTAGCAGCCTGGATGTTCTCCTGCAGCGGAGTTCAGATCCTTAAATTAATAATGTATTAATAAGCCTGGTAAACCTTTTTTTTTCCCACTTCATTAAAAAAAATCGTAAATTCAACAGAAATCTCAATGCCCATACAAAGGTTTGCCATCAGGCACTATAAGATCCATGTACACCCCAGGTCATTATGCTGCAGCATGCATATTCTATTACATGTATAGATAGGTATCCTTATTATATACCTGGTAATTTGTTTCTGTATACAGGCTGTTGCACATAAAATTCTGATTCGCAGTGTACGTGTCTGGCGGTTGCAATCAGATGCGGTTTATTTGTTATTAAGATCTATTTTTGAGAAGAGCGTATGATGCATCGGCCTTGAGATGCGTTGAGTACAGCATGATTATAAGGAGGGTAAAGGTCTCTGTTTAGAACACGCTACAAGCTGTCCACATGTACAACCTTCTATTAAATTTTGCTAATTGCAATTATACGGTGTCAGTCCCCGAACGCTGCATTTAGTGGCTGAGTTTGATGAAAAGGTATCTCTTAACTGCTCATGGTGAATGATCGGAAGATTATAAATGACAATGGCTGCTGGCGTCGCTTGCATGGAATATCAATTGGTTCTCCCGTTATTTTTTATTTTAACCTGCGGATGCCTGGTCAGCTCTTAGATGGCTCTCGTGCCAGACACATTCTTTTGACTAATGGTTTCCATTTACCTGTCTCTGAGTGAAAGGTCCTAGGTGTCATTGACAAGTGTGTTATGCTGTGGACATTAGTGCAGCGAGGTGACGCCGAGGCGACCCTCGTAAACAGAAATCTTTCATTAAGCTGAAGTTCCCGATCCTGTCTTGTCTAATTTTTCCCGGCTCGAGCTTACCCCTTACTATCCACGCTCTTCCATTTGCTTTCTAAACACATCATTAAAACAGTGTGTCATCACCTCGTGTTAAGTCTTACGTGACTGAGAAGTCTTCATTTCATCTCGTACTGTAAATGGTGATTGCAAAGTGTTATTTTAACGATTTCACTATCACCAGACACATTCATATTTGTAGATTGTCATCGGCATGTCACATGCGGGGCCCGTCATCCTTTGCTGTTGTGTCAATGGGTTCTTACATTTCAGCTCTGTCAACATTGCATTAAAATAAAAGCCATCCCAGCCCCAACATGATCTCTCTGTTCATTTGTCTAGTTATTATGCATATATATATACATATATATATATATATATATATATATATATATGAATATATATATATAGCACCAACATATACTGCAGCACTGCACAAAATTTGACTAACCCGCCATCATGGGCGTAACTTCCAGTGCATAACAGCTGCTATGGGGTCCAGTTAGTGATGTCTGTGTATGCTTTTTGCATTACTTCTGTATTGTGACATCACTGTGTTTATTATCTATGTAATGTGACATCACTGTGTTTATTATCTCTGTACTGTGACATCACTGTGTGTATTATCCCTGTACTGTGACATCACTGTGTTTATTATCTCTGTACTGTGACATCACTGTGTTTATTATCTCTGTACTGTGACGTCACTGTGTTTATTATCCCTGTACTGTGACATCACTGTGTTTATTATCCCAGTACTGTGACATCACTGTGTTTATTATCCTGTACTGTGACATCACTGTGTTTATTATCTCTGTACTGTGACATCACTGTGTTTATTATCTCTGTACTGTGACATCACTGTGTTTATTATCCTGTACTGTGACATCACTGTGTTTATTATCTCTGTACGTGACATCACATGTGTGTATTACCTGTAACTGTGACATCACTGTGTTTATTATCGGTATGTGACATCACTGTGTTTATTATCTCTGTACTGTGACATCACTGTGTTTATTATTTGTGACAACATTGTGTTTATTATTTGTACTGTGACATCACTGTGTTTATGTTTACTGTACTGTGACATCAATGTGTTCATTATCCTGTATGTGATACTGTGTGAATCTGTATGTGTCTGTTTTATTATCCTGTACTGTGACATCTGTGTTTATATGTACTGTGACATCACTGTGTTTATTATCACGTGTATTATCTCTGTATGTGACATCACTGTGTTTATCCTGTACTTGTGCTCACTGTGTTTATTATCCCCTGTCCTGTGAAAACTGTGTTTATTATCCCTTTCCTGTGACATTGTACTGTTTATTATCTCTGTACTGTACATCACTGTGTATATTATCCTGTACTGTGACATCACTGTGTTTATTATCCCTGTCCTGTTCTGTGTCTTTACTGTGACATCACTGTGTTTAATATCTCTGTACTGTGACATCACTGTGTTTATTATCCACTGTACTGTGAGTCACTGTGTTTATTATCTGTATGTGACATCACTGTGTTTATTATCCTGTACTTGACATTGATCTCTGTCTGTGACACACTGTGTTTATTATCCCTATACTGTGACAGTTGTGTTTATCTCTGTCTGTGACATCACTGTGTTTTATTATCACCGTGTCCTGTATGTATGATCAACACTGTGTTTTTATCCCCTTTTCCTGTATGTGACATCACTGTGTTTTTATCTAATCTGTCCAAAGTGTGACATCACTTGTGTCATTATCATACTGTACTGTGATATGTTTTTTATCTGTTCACATCTGTACTGACATCACTGTGTTATATTTATCATCTGTCTGTGACATGTTGACTGTATTTATGTTCCGCCGTACTGTGGTGAATTATCTCTGTGTCATCACTATTATCTCTGTAGACAAAGTGTTTATTATCTCTCTGTACTGTGACATCACTGTGTTTATTATCTCTGTATGTGACATCACTGTGTTTATTATCCTGTTATGTGTGAACTCACTGTGTTTTTAATTATCCTGTACTGTGACATCACTGTGTTATTATCCTGTACTGTGACATCATGTGGTTTATGTATCTCTGTATTGTGACTGTCTGTTTATTATCCTGTGTACTGTGACACTGTGTTTTTTACTGTATCTTGTACTGTGACTTTTGTACTGTGTGACATCACTGTGTTACTGTGTTTATTGACATCTGTGTTTATTATCCTGTACGACATCACTGTGTTTATGGTTATTCACTGTGTTTTATCTCTGTACTGTGACATCACTGTGTTTATTATCCCTGTACTGTGACATCACTGTGTTTATTATCCTGTACTGTGACATCACTGTGTTTATTATCCCTGTACTGTGACATCACTGTGTTTATTATCTCTGTACATCTGTGTTTACATACATTATCATGTGTTCACTATCTCCTGTACTGTGACATCACTGTGTTTATTATCTCTGTACTGTGACACTCCACTGTGTTGTACTGTTGTTTATCCTGTACTGTGACATCACTGTGTTTATTATCCTCTGTGACCTGTCACTGTGTTTATTATCCTGTGACTCACACTGTGTTATTATCTCTGTACATGTGTTTATTATCACTGTGACATCTGTGTTATTATCCCTGTACTGTGACATCACTGTGTTTATTATCTCTGTACTGTGATTATCACTGTGTCCTCTACTGTGTCTCTGTATTACATCCCTGTAATCTCTGTTACTGATCATCTGTGACTGTGTTATTATTATCCTGTACTGTGACACACTGTGTACTGTTATTATCCCTGTAACTGTGACATGTGTCACACTGTTTTATTATCTCTGTGTGCATTGTGTTATTCCCTTTTACTTAGCTGTGTTTATACTTGTGTCACTGTGTATGTATGTTTATTATGTGTGTTACTGTGACATCACTGTGTGTGTATTTGTGTATCACTGTGTTGGTACTGTGACATCACTGTGTTTATTATCCCTGTACTGTGACATCACTGTGTTTATTATCCCTGTACTGTGACATCACTGTGTTTATTCTGTGTCACTCACTGTGATTCTCTGTACTGTGACATCACTGTGTTTATTATCTCTGTACTGTGACATCACTGTGTTTGTACTGTGACATCACTCTCTGTACTGTGACACTGTGACACTGTGTTTATTATCTCTGTACTTGACATCACTGTGTTTATTATCCCTGTACTGTGACATCACTGTGTTTATTATCTCTGTACTGTGACATCACTGTGTTTTATTATCTCTGTATTATCTACTGTGACATCACTGTGTTTATTATCCTGTACTGTGATTATCATCACTGTGGTTTGTATTTGTATGTGACATCACTGTGTTTTATCTGTACTGTGACATCACTGTGTTTATTATCCCTGTTACTGTGACATCACTGTGTTTTATTATCCCTGTACTGTGACATGTGGACACTGTGTTTATTATCCCTGTACTGTGACATCACTGTGTTTATTATCCCTGTCTGTTGTGTTTATTATCCCTTTCCTGTGACATCACTGTGTTTATTATCCCTGTACTGTGACATCACTGTGTTTATTGTCTCTGTACTGTGACATCACTGTGTATATTATCCCTGTACTGTGACATCAATGTGTTCATTGTCCCTGTCCTGTGACATCACTGTGTCTATTATCTCTGTACTGTGACATCGCTGTGTTTATTATCTCTGTACTGTGACATCACTGTGTTTATTATCCCTGTACTGTGACGTCACTGGTGTTATTATCCCTGTATTGTGACAATCACTGTGTTTATTATCTCTGTACTGTGACGTCACTGTGTTTATTATCCCTGTACTGTGACATCACTGTGTTTATTATCTCTGTAATGTGACATCACTGTGTTTATTATCTCTGTACTTTGACATCACTGTGCTTTATTATCCCCGTACTGTGACATCACTGTGTTTATTATCCTGTACTGTGACATCACTGTGTGTATTATCTCTATTGACATCACTGTGTTTATTTCCTGTACTGTGACATCCACTGTGTTATTATCCCTGTACTGTGACATCACTGTGTTTATTATCCCTGTACTGTGACATCACTGTGTTTATCTCTGTACTGTGACATCACTGTGTTTATTATCCCTGTACTGTGACATCACTGTGTTTATTATCTCTGTACTGTGACATCACTGTGTTTATTATCTCTGTACTGTGACATCACTGTGTTTATTATCTCTGTACTGTGACATCACTGTGTTTATTACACCTGTACTGTGACATTCCTGTGTTTATTATTGCTGTAGTGTTATACATATAGTGACCTCATTGTGTGGAACTGTGTATTATCCCATAGCAAACTCTTTTATGCTAATCTACTCCTTTAACTTTGTCTGGTGCCTTTCTATACACACTCAATCCCTCCCAGGCTACCCTGTTAGATATGCCAAAGAAAGAAATTTCTAAGTGAATACCAGAGATCATAACCTTTTATCAGGGGTCCAGGCAAAAAATAGCTGCATTTGTTTTGCCCTTTTTATGATAGATAGATAGATAGATAGATAGATAGATAGATAGATAGATAGATAGATTAAACTTTTATTACAAATTCTTAATTTATCTCTTTCAGAACACTTTTGAATACAATGTATCAGATTAATAATTCTAAGTCATTTATTCATTTGGCACATGGAGCATTTAACCTACAGGAGAGGACATGTCATGCGTCAAACTGATAGATTATAGACAAGCGATATCATTTTACAAGCGCTGTCCATACGCTAGCGGTTACATTAAATTTAAATGACATATTAAATGAATTCCTAATTAATGTATTAGCGCAGCTTTAATGGCCTGTGACGTGGCTGATCACAGAATATCACTATAATGGGGATTTTAGCGCAACTCGCTGTGATATATTGTGTTTTCTTCATCGACTGTGTCCAGGTTTTAATTGGAGTTAATCAGCCTGCTGTAATATCACATTCCGAGTGGATTTTTATAACAAACTTGATAGAGTGTAGAAACCATGTAACGTGATTCTGAGATCATTTCTGGTGTACAGTTAAAGCCTTAAAGAGGATTTCGTGTACGAGGTGAGTCAATTAACCATATACTGGGAAGGTACTGACTCTACATGGCCATGGCAGTATCAACGAAGGTCACACTTCCAACTGCACCTATTTTTATAGGAAAGACAAGGGCATGGGTACTGGAGATGAGCGAATTTCCGGTTATGAAATTCGTCTGCGATCCGTTCACTGGCAAAAGTTGAATTGGGTTAAGGATTCCGTAACCGTTACATAACGGATCCGTCCTGTTTCCGTTATGCAGGAGAGGACTCCCCTGCATAACGGAAACAGGACAGATCCGTTTTGCAGCCCATAGACTTCTATTGTGACGGAATGAATAACGGAATTCCTCTAAAGGCATTACGTTATGCTTTCCATCATAGAATTGTGTTATGGTCCGTGGTAACGGAATCCATAATGCAATTCACCTTATTCACCAGTAAACGCAGCGTGAACGAATTTCAAATGTAATGAAATTCGCTCATCTCTAATGGGTACCATAGATGCAAGCCATGTGGCTACTATGGGGCCCTTGGGTGCTGGGAGAGAGGAGACAGCCATGGTTCATTACATCTCTATTAATATTGAGTGGCAATAACCTGTTTGGGCCATATCTATGGGTGAGGGGTCTTATCATCTCAAGCACTGACCTTTTCAATGATCTAGGTCTAGGTCATGAAGAAAGCAGATATTGACTCCTTCATTTCCCTTTAACACAAGTGTAGTAGGCTGCTGCTGCTGCTGCTGATTATTATTATTATTTTATTTTTAATCTTAGAAGAAGCTTAGTGTAATAAAAAAAATTCCATGCTCATCTCACAATTCCCCTGCTTCTCCTGATCCAAAACTTACCAGGTTCCCACTGGGTTCTGCTTCCTGGTCTTACTCAACATGGAGGAAATAATCACTCAGCCAATCGCTGGCTGAGGCGGGTCATCACTGCTCTCTGTGATTGGCTGAGCAGGCATTGATCGAGACGGATCAGGAGGACGACATCAAGGGAGACCTTGTAAGTGTGTTTCATACGAAGTCAATTAATCCTTTGCTGGTAAAGGACGCAGCTGTACATCCAGATTGCAAGTGACTAAGCGTAACTTGATGTACAGTTACATCAAGTGAATGGCGCAGGCTCAGTAACTGAGCCTGCACTGTGCCCAGTGGATATCCACTGTGATATACAGCTGACACCTTTCCACGACTGCTGAGAATGGAGAAAGCTTTATTCCTGGCAATTTAACCCCTTAGATGCTGTCAATAGCATCAAGAGCTTGCTCTTGCTCGGGAGGACATCGCATCACTATTCATTACATACCCAGAAGAGGGAACACCCATGATCAGCTCACCTTGGAGACATCTGTAAAATAAAAGGGTGTTGTTCCGGACAAGTATACATTTGTTCTGTTGAGTGCAGATATAGAATCATAATTGAAGACATTAAATGGGGGTGGTGTCCTGAAGATAACTCCTCTCCATATTCTCCAATTGGTCATATGGATGCCATAAAGGAGTTCCTTCTACTTGGTATCCCTTCCACTGACAAACAGCTGGTCTGTCTACGGTAGATCCAGCCCTTCTTTATATTACATAGTTGGCCATTCAGTGACCAATGCAGAGGAAACGTATGGCTATCCACAGTTTCTCCCAGTGATAAAAGCTGATCACTGGAGGTTTCTGACCACTGATGATCAACTGACCACTAGGAGGGCTTTATGCTATAAACAGGTTGTGGTGATGAGACATGTACCTCTACTTCCTTCTTTGGTAGGAGCCTATGACCTAAGCCCCCGGAGAATCACAATAAAGGAACTATTGATGAACTACCTATATTTACATTGATGTTTAGATCAAAGTTGTTTTTTTTTAATTAAAGAAGTTGTCCCACGAAAAATATTCTACAGTTTTCAAACCAGCACCTTGATCTAAATAATTTTGTAATTGCATGTAATTAAAAGTTTTGTATAGCCACTGAGTTATTCAATAAAATGTATCTTTATAGTGCCACTTAATTTCTTATTTCTTTGACCTGCTTACTGAGATGGCCGCACATGCTCAGTTTCATCTTTCAACTGTCTCCTTAGTTGTGATAGGGAGAGCTGAGACACGCCCCCTGAGCTGTTGTAGGGAGAGCTAAGACACGCCCCCTGAGCTGTGATGGGGAGGTCTGAGACACGCCCACTGAGCTGTGATAGGGGAGAGCTAAGACACGCCCCCTGATCTGTGATAGGGAGAGCATGGAGTCGCCTCATGAGCTGTGATATGTAGAGCTGAGACGCCCCCTGATCTGCAGCAGAAAAGACAATCCCCTTGAGCTGTCAGCTTGATATAAATCTAGCAGAGCAAAGAATGGGGAGATCTCTGGATCCATGTGAGGTACAGGGCTGGTTCTAGCTTTGTTAGAAAGAGATTGTCATGTAGTATATCATGTATGATTTTTCATTTTTTACATTATTTGTGGGAGAACCCCTTGAAGTCTTTTTATTAACATTTTGACATATTAACATAACAAAGAACCTCCCCCCATAAGCCCTCCCACTCCGCCACCCCCCTGACAATGTCCAAATGATGCTTTCCATCTGCTTCAGTGCGGTATATTAATATTGCCACCACATACAGGAATAATGTATGTATGTCCATCTCCTACCCACCCCACCCATCCCGAGATATAATAAAATGACAATCCATGTTCATATTTGTAACCTCCATGGATTAAGGACATGCCTTACTGCACCTCCACCTATTAGGTGGACTGTCAATAGAGAGCCGAATGGAGAACTGCCAACCACCGATCCTGCTGCAATCTCATTGTTGGTTTAAATCCAGATTGCCACCTAAATTACATATCACATCAGGCCCAGACAATATCTCTGAAGTTGACGGGAAGCCAGGCCAGAAATATCAATCCAGGGCGCCCAAATTTAGCTAGGGCTTCCCTCTTGCTATAAACCGCTCATTCCAAATTAAGTAACCAGTTAGAGGTGTTGTCCAAGTTATTTTTTTGTTCTTTGCATGTTTCTAACTAGGCAAATGTACAGTAATGTTTTTTCAATGCACCTACTTTAACTTCAGTGGCTGCTTTCTCATGTTCACTGAGGGTCACATGACCTGTGATGTGCTTCTCTCCCTGCTGTGCTGATGTTTTGTGCACAAGCTGATAAGAGTCTGTACACGAGATGTCACTGTGCTGGGCACGCCCCCTGCACTGCTGGCTGCTGCTCTCTGCTCTCCCCCTGGATTCTTTCAGATAACACATTAACCCCTTCAACCAGTACAGATTCAGGGCTGAAAGCTGCAGGCAGTGAAGAGACACAGGATCTGCCCTCCTCATCCTGCAGCCACAGAACTGACACTGGAGGAGATCTGAGGAGTTCTGCAGAGTATTGCTCAAGAAAGGTAGGGGGAAGTTCCTGTGTGCATCAGCAGTGTCATTGTAGAGCTGGGACTTGCAGTCCTACACATACAACATGCTGCTGAGTATCCCAGCAGACAGACATGTCACTCAGGGCAGCATTTGTATTTACTCCCTTTGCAGAGCAGAGGGAGGGACAGAGATTGTTGTTACTGCAGGTAAACAAAGGCCAGAAGAGAACCAGGGAAATGAGGAAATATAGATTATTTTTGCCTAAAACTTGCTTAACTTAGTTATATATTGCTGCCCATCAGATTTACAGTGCTTTATGGGTTTTTTTCCATAACTCGGACAACCCCTTTAATCTTGACTATGTATTCAGTTCTGCTAGGACTGCACTCATCTAGCCAATGCTGAGCAATAAATTTCCGTTCCATGTATAGCATTGTGGCCACTGTCACCTTATCGAGCTTGGTGATTGGCAAGTCCTCCACCTATCCCAACACACATACAGAGGGGGTCATATAAAGTATAACAGAAAAAGGGGAATTAATAAATTGTACCACAGAGCGCCAAAAGCCCTCCAGAGCCGAGCACAACCATAGCATATGAAGTATACCCACCCCCTTCCCTTCCATACCGGGGACATCTAGAATCCAAGCAGGGTCCTATGTCCAATAGGAATTGAGGGGTTTTTCTAAACCCTGTGAATCAAATACAAATGTGATAACCTGTGGGCTTCACTGAGTGAGAGCTTGGGGATCCTATCTAATATCTAATGCCCTTGGTTCTCCTCTAGGGGCCCCACCTCTGCTCCCACCTCACCCTACTTTGCGCTGGTTAGTCTTTCAGTACCTGATCCAATCTAGACTGATAAAGTAGGGAAATAACCCCAGATGAGGAACCCCACCGGTCTATTAGCCCATCTATTCTGTCCTGATGAAGAATGCTTACGATACCACCATCGTGGTCAGCTCGGAAGGCATGGCGCAGCAGAAGTAGACAAACCATAATGTATCTGAAGCTGCTCATAGGTTTTCAGGACTGTGCTATCAGTTAAGGTCAAAGTTAAAAGCCATAGGGACATAGCCTTGGCTCCCTTCATTCTATGGATTGATGGAGGTTCCACCTCAAGGACCACCATTGATATCATCATCTGACACACAAAATGAAGGTGAATGTACATTTGGATGGTAGTGCTGCTGTAGATACATGAATGGTCCTTGTAGATGGTGTATAATTACCCTTTCCTTTAACTGAAATAAAAGCCTGGACCTAAACACTGTTCACTAATGATCATCCTTCCTTTGAACGGGAGACGAGGAGTAATGTAGAGGCTTCTAATGGTTTCACCTTTGCAGATGGGGTCTTCACGAATTAGTAGGTGGTCATAAACACTGGTCATTATTGACTTTGTTTCAGTGTCCGCTCAGGGTAAACACTGTTAATCACATTCAACCGTGAATATGTTGGAGAGAAGAAATTTGCTACATTAGAAACTAAAATCATCAGCTCCATCTACTCAATGAGCTGTAGGAATACTGATTGAGTGTTGCGTATCAGACGGTGAGAGCACTTTATTCCCGGATACAAATATTTTACTTGCATTTAAAAATTGTATATTGAAGATCTGTAGCAAATTTTAACCCATTGCTGGTTGATGTTTAATGCAAATTACTTCTCTATAATCTACTAAGCACTAACCTTTTCAGAGTTGATGTCGGTTGTCCTGTTACCATTACTACATTGAGGGCAATGATTGGTCTTTGTTGGTTTTTATTGGTTGTAATGTTCATTCTTCATGTCGGATATTCTGCTTTGTAAAGTTGTCACTGAGGACTTAAAATTACCATTAAAGGGGTTGTCTCACCTCATTAATCCACTGTAAATCACTTACTTGTTGTCCAATGAAAGTATCTTCCATATACAATTTCAATATGCTTACCTTAATTCATTTAACCCATATTGCATGCTCGTTTTTAGGAGTTACGGCCACCGCTGTAATGGTCAAAGCGGTGGCCGCGCAAACGCACAAATACTCAATGCTCCAGCTGCTGCAGTGGCCGGGTTTCAGGGAGCGAGCGCACACCGAGCCTTGCGCATGCGCATTCACTCCCGGCTCCTCTGACAGCCTCAGGATCGAGCACGCATGAAGCAAGGGGCGGTTACTTCCTCCATGCCAGGCTTGCCTTGCTTTCTAGCTCATATTTGAAGCCCCGCCCCCAACAAGCAAGGAAGAGAGGCCCTGAGAGCAGCGAGGTAGTCTGCAAACAGGGAGGGTTCTTTAAGGGTTCTGTCACCAGATTTTTGCATATGAATCAGGCTGACATTACAGATGTGCTAATGTCACCTGATTCTAACTGTATGTTTATTTTATTACATAGTGCCCCCCTTTTTCTATAATTTTAACTTGTATTTTATCCTAATTAGCCTCTAGGAGAAGGGGGGCGTTACCCCTGCCCCTAGAGGCTCCATTTGCCCACCTTTAGAAACGCCCCCTTCTTCTTGAGTGACAGGACCAGGCAGCTTTCTTCTCCTCCTGACGGCCCTGTCCTCCGTCTAAATCCCCGCACCTGTGCCATTCATTATTTGGCGCTGGCACAGTGAGTGAAGGATGCTGGCAGGCTCCCAGCTTCCTCACTGCGCCTGCGCCGAATAATGAACGGCACGGCGCAGGCGTGGGATTTAGACTGCCGCTCCATTGGAGACGACACGCTGCCTACTTGTCTCACAGTTGATCGGTGGAGGTCCTGGGTGTTTGACCTCCACCGATCAGATATTGATGATCTATCCTGAGGATGGGTCATCAATATTAGAGGCTGGATGACCCCTTTAAATGGTCTCCTGTAGTGGCCAGCACAGTTTAAACAGCCCCCTTTAGCACCCCCAGCAGTTAAAATGGTCCCCCATGGTTCCACAGTAGTTTAAATGGTCCACTATAGTGCCCTCAGTAGTTTGAGGGCACCTATTAGTGTAAATGGTCCCCTGTAGTGCCCCCTGTAGTTTCAATGGCCCCCTATAGTGCCCCCCAGTAGTTTAAATACCCCCTATAGTGCCCCAATAACACCCCCCATAATGCCCCCAGTAGCTTAAATATCCCCCATAGTAGTTTAAACCCCCACCCCATAGTGCCCCCAATAGTTTAATTATTCCTATAAGGCCCCAGTCCTGTGATGAAGCTCAGGCTGGACAGCCAGGGTGGATACCTAACCTCGCATGGCTTACTCACCAGCCTCACATTGCCTGCACTGCATCAGATTCACCACCTCCGCTACCCGTTTCTCAGAGCTGCACAGTCCCGTCTCCCATTGGGCCCGCCCGCAGTCTCCATGTGATCTCTGACTGCGCGGAGTGGGAAAGCAGCAGGAAACTGTGAAAGATCGCCGCATTTTCATAGGTGGCCAGTTAGACTCCTCCTCATCCTCCTAACCTCAGTCACAGGTCCTCTTCTTCTATCCTAGCCAGCATCGGCTCCCGCCTCCTGGCACTGCACACGCATGCGCAGTGCAGAATTCTGGATTCGGGAACAGTCTTTACGGACAGTGTTTTTTTCTGCCGGAAGCTAAGGTTTTTGCGGACTGTCCGTAAATCTATGCACGGTTGGCATCCCTGTTACTGACATGTCCTACACATTGACATGTCAATGATAACTTTGGTGGGACATTACAGATGAGCAAATTTACCAAAATCCTGCAGTTTTCGCACTGGCCACTAAGCCTGATAATAGGTGCCACTTCAGATCACATAGGATCCACCGTTCACAATAGGTGATTGTCAAAGCCTATCAACTCCTTCCCTGTACAATGACCTCTGCACAGGTCACAGAGCATGCCCACGTAGAAGCCAATGAGTCCGCTCTATTCTAATGTGCCTATGATCCATGTGACTGCTGAAAAGCATATCTCTAAATGCTGTTAACAACAGCTCAGGCAAAATGGCCTCCCCTATAATTATATTCAGGAAACAGAATTAAAAAAACAATAAAACAGATTAGAAAGAAAAAGGTATGTATCACCATCTGGTTTTAATGGGTAGAAAAAAAAATTATAGTTCCCTTTAAGACTGTCAAAAAGCCTCTCTCAGGGAGAGGAGAATCTGCAACGTCTCCATGGCATAATAGGAGTTACCTTAAAAATTAAAGGGGTTGTGTCACTTCAGTAAGTGGCATTTATCATTTAGAGAAAGTTAATACAAGGCACTTACTAATGTATTGTGATTGTCCATATTGCCTCCTTTGCTGGCTGGATTCATTTTTCCATCCCATTGTACACTGCTTGTTTCCATGGTTACGAACACCCTGCAATCCATCAGCGGTGGTCGTGCTTGCACCATATAGGAAGGAACCTATGTGCTCGCCCACGGTCCCAGCCACCAGAGAGGCTGGCGCTTTTTATTATAGTGTGCAAGTACCACCATCGCTGATGGATTGCAGGGTGGTCTGTAAGCCCTGGAAATGAGCAATGTATAATGTGATGGAAAAACTAATCAAGCCAGCAAAGGAAACAATATGTATAATAACAATATATTAGTTCCTTGTATTTATTTTCCCTACATGATAAATGCCACTTTCTGAAGTGAGACAACCCCTTTAAGTGCTGTTTAAAATGCCCTTTAAGTGAATGCTGCAATACCAGACACAATTTGACAATAAGCTGATCAAAAAGTGTCTCCTTGCTGAGATCGATCAGATGTGATCTGTGAGCAAATCTGGTGGTAAGTGTTCAGTTTTTCTGCAGCGCCACCACTGGAGAAACTGTGTACTGCACAATGACCATTAAAACCAATGGACCGTAACCGCTGTCTGTTATGGCCACCCCTCTACTAACTCAGAATCTGTTTATAGAGTGGATGAAAATGAGTTTTTGAGTTTTTTCCAGGAAATTGCTTGAATGATTAGTGCACACATGATGAAATCAATAGCAAATGATATTGGTTTAAAAAAGTAGGAATTTTAAGAATATATTAAAATGATTTCCTGTTGAAAGGAAAATATCTGTCCCCAACCCGTAGTGATCCTCATATAATATAACGTCAGTGCATATCCAGTGCTGATGAAGTGGTATATACAGTATGCTGTTCCTCCTCCTCCAGGGCTGCATGGTAATGGTTCCCAGTGGCCTGTAATCACTTTTTCTGACGCTCTCGCTTCCCTCAGATAAAATGTGTCGCGGTAATTTCCACATTTCACTGTCTCACAAGAGTCAAGGATCTTCCTCGGTGCCATAAGCGGTGGTAGCACGCAGACACAGAGCAGGGAGGTCAATGCATTTGTTTGAGCAAGGTCTGCGCAGGATTGACCAGCAGTAGATCAACCAGGCATAAATGATAGCACGCTTTTCTCAAACACGCGAGGGCAACCTCAACTCTTTTATCGTGATGCACATTTTATTAGGAGGTCATGTTAGTAGGAATAAAAACAAAGTCTGACATCTACTTCTCCTCCCAACATCACGCACCGCAGCTATGTAATCCTGCGCAGGCGCAATGTACAGCCTGACCTCTTCGGTTGATGATGAGAAGGAGATGTCAACTAGGAGCAAGGGGCAGAAGAGCTGCTTAGTTAGGAGAGGAGCTCCTTGGCACTTACCGTGCTATGACCTCCTGACTGGGCACTTGCGCTTCATTAGCATATTGGATCACATTTCTGTTTCTGGCTCCGCTAGCAATGGATAAAAGGCATACCCTACATGCTGGTTGTGTCACCAACAGCATGCTGTCAGTAGTTTAATTGGTGAGAATGTGCTAACCGACTCCCTTGCATTTTTCTTTTTCTTTAAAGGCTATGCACACCTTTGGAGTCAATTTTTTATGATTGCATTTAACTTATTTTTGGCTAAAAATCATATTTTTAATTGGCCTTTATTAAAAATATTGAGCTTGTCAGGTCTGGTCATCAGAGAACATAGGTTCTATGTTTTGCTTGGTATTCTGAGTTTTTGTGTGTTTCTGTTTAGTGCCTACGCCTTGCCTTGAACCATGTTCACACTGTGGGTTGTTTTAGAGCCAACACCCAGCTTCATGTTTGGTTTGTCTACTCAGGGTTAATACTCAGGTGCTGGGCTGAGTGGCTTCTCTGAATCTGGTCCATTCAGAACCTGGGGGTGGGATATCTTCCTGCTTATATACCTATCTTTCTCTCTGCTCCTTGCTGGTTTTTGCAAAATCCTTGCTATTCCTGCTTGCGTTGTATTGTGTATCCTGACTTCTTATTTGACCCTCGGCTCGTATTTGACTACTCTACCGTCTTCCGATTTTGTACTTTGTTATTCCTGGTTTTGACGCTGCTTCCTGACTATCCATTTGGTGTTTTGTCTGTCTTGTTTGTTGTCCCTGTTCCCTGCACCTTATACAGTGTATTTCGCAGTCCTCGTGGTTGTCGCCCCACGGTTTAGCGTGGGTGAGGCAATAGGCAGGGACAGAGGGTTGGGTAAGCTCAGGCACACGCTCCTCTGTTGTCTGTTTATCCCAACCTTGACAGAGCTATTCAGTCACAAAGGGTTAACTGTTTTCTAACTGTGTGACTGGTACTTTCACTTCACTTTTTGTGCCGGTCATCTAATTCACGCTTATCTCTAAAACTACTGAGAGGTCATAAACACTGTTTAAGCCACATTCTTATCAGTAAGGTAAGGATTGAGCTTTAATGAGTGTTCATAAGGTCGGAGAGCAGAGATAAGGAGTCCATCTGCTCCTCAGATGACGGAAAGGACAAAAAATCCACAGGCAGCTAGTACAGCTTCTCAGCTCTGTAAACAAAAAAAGGATTCCCTATTGTTAATAAAGACCAATTAAAAAAATGTTTTTTTAACTCAAAATAAGTATAATGCAATAATAAAAAATAACCCCCAAAGGTGTACATAGCCTTTAAGTCAGTTAGAGACATAGATGGATTTAATAAGTCTGGCGGTCTCAAGTCCATCTTTGCTGCCAAAGGAAGCGCCAAAGTTATGTAGAGTCACAGGTCTCTACATAGGTTGAGTGTGATATTGCAGTTTAGAACTATTCACTTCCATGCAATTTTGCTGCAATACCAGACACCACCCATGGACAGGTACAGTAAGGCACTGTTTTTGGTAGAAAGCAGCCATGTTTTACTAAACCTTTACAACCTAGCAAACAGTATAAAAATAATATGAAAATAGCCAAAATAAGTAGAGAAAATCAACCAATTATACCCATAATATGTAAAGCAACGCTTCGTCTAATGAGACTGATAATGAGAGGCAATAAAGGAGTTAACATGGTGGCAGTGGGCTCAAAGTGGCTTCAAAGCCATATCTCACAGATCCACCGCTGCTCTGTTTTTCCAACACACAGGAAATGCCTGAAAATGTCCTATCAGCCAATCACTGGCCACAGCAGTGACCCGCCTCACCCAGTGATTGGCGGAGTGGGAACTTCCTGTGTGTCTAAGTCGGATCAGGAAGTAGAGAAGAGCAGAGGAATGGCAGCAGCAGGGGATCAGTGAGCAAAGTAATTCTTCTTTTACATTGTTAAGTCCGCTTCCACCAATTGTTTTCTCACTGGTAACCCTGTTAATAATCATGTAAACTCCCGGATTATTGGAAGTTTACATAATGTTCTCATAGAACAAAGTCTACGCTAGTGATATCTAACCTCCAGCACTCCAGCTGTGGTGAAACTACGACTCCCAGCATGCTCCATTAATTTCTATGGAGTTCTGAGAACAGCCAAGCAAGTGTACATCTTGGGAGTTGTAGTTTTACCACAGCTGGAGTTCCGGAGGTTAGCCATCACAGGTCTATGCCATAGGGGACTGAAAGTCTAGAGGGGGAGCAATAGCAAGAGCGCCACCTTCAGGCTCATTAAGTAATAACACAAAAAGTAAAATTCTCCTTATATACAATTCAGGGAATTAAAATCGTGAAGAGTGCTAAAGTTTAGCCAACGACTCCCCTGTCTGTTATAAACGATACTTCTGCGTCCACAAGCTACAATTTTCTTTTAACGCGTACATTAAAAAAATCGTCAGAAGGTCATTCAATGTGACAGCAGAAATAGGTATTCATTTGTTTTCCGTACAGGCCGTGAATATATTTTCTGCTTTTGATCGCATAAATGATAGGCATAATTTAAACGTAAGATATATGCTCTTTGTTTTGGGAACATTCGGTGATGGAATAAAGGCGGAAAGGGCGATATCTTGAGAGCTGTCACAATGATGAACAAAGTGTCCGCAGCACAATGTTTCGCAACACATAATGAATGTAAGTCAGATTCGGTTCAGTTAGTTCAAGGTACAGTATAGCATAAAAATATTTTCCTCGAGTCGGGACAGAATTCACGGACAGAGGAGCCAAATAGCAACAGATTTATATAGACCCCCTCCCCCCCCCCCACACACACACACCACTCCTGTCCTCCCCCAATGGCTTAAACAGACAGGAAAAAAAAGCGAGGTTCAGCAATGTCGCCTATTTCTCTATGATTAATGCGTTTTCCGTAAAGTGCTAAAACCAATCCCTTTAATTATGTACATAACTGATCTAACAAAAGGACGGTCTGCCATCTCGCTCTTGCATCTGTAGGTGTGAAAACACATTTGCAATGTTAAATGCAAGGGAAAGAAAACATTTAATATGTTATAATAAGATGAAAATTTATGTTCGGAGGAAGAAAAAAAAAAGCGATTTCACGTAATTGACTTCTCTTTCTGCAACAATAAATTAAATTACTGTCCTGCTTAGGAAACATCTGGCACCTTTCATCGAGGTTCACGTAGTCAAAATGTTTGTAGGGAACATCAGACGGCGGCACGGTTGAATTCTTTTTATGTGATCGCCGACTTGAAGGTTTAATTTGCCGCCGTTCTGCGTCAGGGGGGAATTATTTAATCAGATGAAATGCGCTTTAAGTGTACAGTCGTTTACATTTTAATGCTTTTTGATAATTTGATTAAAGACTTGGAAGTAACAAAGGGAGAAAAATAACACCTGCCGCCAGCGTCTTGTAAAAACGTAGATGTGTTTTGCGTTGGTGTAACTTTGGGGCGTCATGTAGTGCCTGCTTCCGCTCAGCTTAAGAGGCCTGAAGGAAGAAATGACAGTGATTTTTTTTAAAGTAGGTCTGTAGGACTCCAAAAACAGAGCATACGGGGGGGCAATGTAAGGGTTCGGAGGATTAACATGATTAATAATGCTCACAGTGACAACTTTATCTTACTGTGATTTTGTAGTAAAAAGATCACAGAGGGGCACAGAGCATTCAGTCTCTGCTGTCCGGAATGGGGCTTGGCACTCTTTCACGCATCGGATTCCATGCATGGCATTTGCTCGTGTGAAAGAACCCTAAGGGAGTCACTGAGTTGGCCATCTCTATAATTCCAGTAGACAGTGGAGCGGGTCATATGCATGCTCACCTGCCTTGCCTATACTTGACTGCTTTAAGGAGGTAAGGAGGTTTGCTTTCCAGTGGTGGGTTTCGGGTCCCCACCAACTGTAATCCAATGCAAAGCATGAACTGGACTCCAATGTACGCAGAAAGAACTGTTATAGCATGGAAAATATCAATGGCTTCAAAGCTTTCTTCATTCAGGAGTGTTCTTGTACCCACACAGTCCATCCTAAATTTCTCTCCTGTAGTAATAATAATAAAAATATAGGACCAACATATTCTGCAGCGCTTTACAATCACAGGCATCAGAACATTACATAATAGCAATCTAATCAACAGCTCAAACAGGAGGGAGATCCTTGCTCACAAGAGCTTGCAATCTATGAGAAAACAGAAGTGTCATAAATGGTAAAAAAGTGCTTGTTTTGTACGATGGTCCGGCCATCATGGGGCAGTATACGTAAAACTGCATGAGAGGATCAACGGCTTGTAACAGTCATGAAAATCTTTAGGGATTATAGGGGTAATGGTGGATAAAAGGATCAGGTTCTGAGGAATAATGCAGAAGGGAAGGCAAAGGAAAGGAGCCATATTACAGAATGTGATAGGTCTGTATAAAAGGAGGAGGTAAGGTACGCTTAAACCTGAGGATGTTGGGAATTAACCTGATAGTCCAGGGTAGCACATTCCAGAGAACTGGTGCAGCACAGGAGAAGTCTTGTCAAGTCTCGTACTGTTGAGTAAAGGGGACACGTCATAGTGGTCGGGATCCAGTGGCCGGTAGAACATTTTGCGCGTATCCTTATGCTAATCAGCATGCCCCTGTATGTTAAAGGGTTAAACAAAAACCATGACCAGTCTTCTCTCTTTGACATGCATCAGACAGTTTATACCATATCTCAGATCTAATGCTCAGCATCGCTGGTCTGCAAAATAATCCAGGGATGCGACGCTCACTACATCTGCCTGATAGTCATTAAAGGATCCCCGTAGTGCAGAAGGCAAAGGCCCCTGTGTATCGGCTTGCAAAAGAACAAGCAGAAGCCTGGAGACAGGTGGCACATCCATTCATTTGAATAACATAGCCTTAATCCCTGCATTTACACCATGCCTAGCACGGTCTTGAAATTAAACATCTGGAGCAAACTGAGAAGACTCCAAGGCTCGAGGAGAAAAGAGAGACTTGGAGCGAGCCTGCACTCTATAGTCTACGTCCTGTATGCAGAATCGGACTCTGCAGATATTACCCAGGACATGTGATACACTGTGTCATGACGTATATATAACAGGGCCCATGTTGCCTCTCAATACAGCCCTGAGTGACTGCCAATAAGCGATTGCCAAGGAGCGGTATTAAGAGATGTGTTTACATCTAGCGAATGTAATGATAACTTCCGTATAGGCAATAAGGATAATGCAAAAATTTTTGCACCGTGTGCACCACGGACATCGGCTTGACAGGACCAGAGTGACTCCATAAGGTCCTGGTAGGTTCTCACAGGTCTCTGGAGCCATGCTGACTGCAGTGCATCCCACAGCTGCTGGAGGGAGCGTGGGGGGATCCATAGAGAGAACACGACCATCACGGTGGTCCCACAGGTGCTCAATTGGGTTCACGTCTGGGGAATTAGGGGGTCAGGGTAGTACTTGGAAGTCTTGGTCATTGTCTTCCAACCAATGTCGGACATTTCTAGCCGTGTGACATGTCACCTTCTCTTGCTGGAAGATCCCATCTCCTTCAGGGAAGACAATCAGCATGTATGGGTGGACGTGATCTCCAAGGATGGATTCATATCCAAATCGGTTGAGACTGTCTTCAACATGGATAAGTGGCCTTGAGGATGCCAATAAAACATTCCACAGAACATAATGCTACCACCACCATCATCTTGTGTTCTTCCAGCAATGGTTGCAGGGTATTTGTTCTCTGATGTTTCTCTCCTGACACTTCGACTTCCATCCGTTCCATGAATCAGAAAACGTGACTTATCAGAGAAGACAACCTTTTGCCAATCAGTGGAGGTCCAAGTCAGATACCAGCAGACAAAATTGAAACCTTGCGCACCCTCGTAGCCGACTTTCACCTCTCACATCAATGGCATGTGGTGCCCCACAGTTATCGAATCGTTCATTCACAATGTTGCCATTTGTCCACTCACTATGCACTTTCACTACAGCAGCACGAGAACAGTTCACACTTTGCAGTTTCAAAAATACTGCCACCCTTGGGCCAAAAGCTGATAACGATCCCTTTTTACAATTTTGATAAATCACCCTTTTTTTTACCCATGACAGCAACAAGGGATATGTGTTCAGGAGTGACATCCTTCACAAGTTACATTATATCAAAAGTAGGAAGTGGTCAGAATAATGGGACTCGACTGTGTATACATCAAATAAAAAGGGGCAGAAAACTGACATGCACCATATTTATAAAAAAATGTGAGTCACTGATAATCAAGTTCTGCATCACATTGTATCTTTTGTTTAAATCCAACATGCTCGATGGTTCCTTCCTCTGACAGATGAAGTCAGGGTAGAGTTGGAATACCACCATATAGTTTACAAGTCATAATAAAAATGTTGGGTTTGGATAACTTTAATCGAATGTGTATGGCCACCTTAAGAAATGGCTGAAAAGAATTAAAGCACTTGATGAAAGATATAATTCTAACAAGAAAACAAAAAGGAAATTTCATTAACAATTCCAAATTATTGAATGCTTAATTTGCTGTTATACTGATCCGAGCTAAAATTACATTGACTATAATACTGCTCCTATGTACAAGAATATAACTACTATAATACTGCTCCTATGTACAAGAATATAACTACTATAATACTGCTCCTATGTACAAGAATATAACTACTATAATACTGCTCCTATGTACAAGAATATAACTACTATAATACTGCTCCTATGTACAAGAATATAACTACTATAATACTGCTCCTATGTACAAGAAATATAACTACTATAATACTGCTCCTATGTACAAGATATATAACTACTATAATACTGCTCCTATGTACAAGAATATAACTACTATAAATACTGCTCCTATGTACAAGAATATAAACTACTATAATACTGCTCCTATGTACAAGAATATAACTACTATAATACTGCTCCTATGTACAAGAATATAACTACTATAAATACTGCTCCTATGTACAAGAAATATAACTACTATAATACTGCTCCTATGTACAAGAATATAACTACTATAATACTGCCTCCTATGTACAAGAATATAACTACTATAATACTGCCTCCTATGTACAAGAATATAACTACTATAATACTGCTCCTATGTACAAGAATATAACTACTATAATACTGCCTCCTATGTACAAGAAATATAACTACTATAATACTGCTCCTATGTACAAGAATATAACTACTATAATACTGCTCCTATGTACAAGAATATAACTACTATAATACTGCCTCCTATGTACAAGAATATAACTACTATAAATACTGCTCCTATGTACAAGAAGAATATAACTACTATAATACTGCTCCTATGTACAAGAATATAACTACTATAATACTGCTCCTATGTACAAGAATATAACTACTATAATACTGCTCCTATGTACAAGAATATAAACTACTATAATACTGCTCCTATGTACAAGAATATAACTACTATAATACTGCTCCTATGTACAAGAATATAACTACTATATATACTGCCTCCTATGTACAAGAATATAACTACTATAATACTGCTCCTATGTACAAGAATATAACTACTATAATACTGCCTCCTATGTACAAGAATATAACTACTATAATACTGCTCCTATGTACAAGAATATAACTACTATAATACTGCTCCTATGTACAAGAATATAACTACTATAATACTGCTCCTATGTACAAGAATATAACTACTATAATACTGCTCCTATGTACAAGAATATAACTACTATAATACTGCTCCTATGTACAAGAATATAACTACTATAATACTGCCTCCTATGTACAAGAATATAACTACTATAATACTGCTCCTATGTATGTACAAGAATATAACTACTATAATACTGCTCCTATGTACAAGAATATAACTACTATAATACTGCTCCTATGTACAAGAATATAACTACTATAATACTGCTCCTATGTACAAGAATATAACTACTATAATACTGCTCCTATGTACAAGAATATAACTACTATAATACTGCTCTCCTATGTACAAGAATATAACTACTATAATACTGCTCCTATGTACAAGAATATAACTACTATAATACTGCTCCTATGTACAAGAATATAACTACTATAATACTGCTCCTATGTACAAGAATATAAACTACTATAATACTGCCTCCTATGTACAAGAATATAACTACTATAATACTGCTCCTATGTACAAGAATATAACTACTATAATACTGCTCCTATGTACAAGAATATAACTACTATAATACTGCTCCTATGTACAAGAATATAACTACTATAATACTGCTCCTATGTACAAGAATATAACTACTATAATACTGCCTCCTATGTACAAGAATATAACTACTATAATACTGCCTCCTATGTACAAGAATATAACTACTATAATACTGCTCCTATGTACAAGAATATAACTACTATAAATACTGCTCCTATGTACAAGAATATAACTACTATAATACTGCTCCTATGTACAAGAATATAACTACTATAATACTGCCTCCTATGTACAAGAATATAACTACTATAATACTGCTCCTATGTACAAGAAATATAACTACTATAATACTGCTCCTATGTACAAGAATATAACTACTATAATACTGCTCCTATGTACAAGAATATAACTACTATAATACTGCTCCTATGTACAAGAATAATAACTACTATAATACTGCTCCTATGTACAAGAATATAACTACTATAATACTGCTCCTATGTACAAGAATATAACTACTATAATACTGCTCCTATGTACAAGAATATAACTACTATAATACTGCTCCTATGTACAAGAATATAAAACTACTATAATACTGCTCCTATGTACAAGAATATAACTACTATAATACTGCTCCTATGTACAAGAATATAACTACTATAATACTGCCTCCTATGTACAAGAATATAACTACTATAATACTGCTCCTATGTACAAGAATATAACTACTATAATACTGCTCCTATGTACAAGAATATAACTACTATAATACTGCTCCTATGTACAAGAATATAACTACTATACTATAATACTGCTCCTATGTACAAGAATATAACTACTATAATACTGCTCCTATGTACAAGAATATAACTACTATAATACTGCCTCCTATGTACAAAGAATATAACTACTATAATACTGCTCCTATGTACAAGAATATAACTACTATAATACTGCTCCTATGTACAAGAATATAACTACTATAATACTGCTCCTATGTACAAGAATATAACTACTATAATACTGCTCCTATGTACAGAAGAATATAACTACTATAATACTGCTCCTATGTACAAGAATATAACTACTATATAATACTGCTCCTATGTACAAGAATATAACTACTATAATACTGCTCCTATGTACAAGAATATAAACTACTATAATACTGCTCCTATGTACAAGAATATAACTACTATAATACTGCTCCTATGTACAAGAATATAACTACTATAATACTGCTCCTATGTACAAGAATATAACTACTATAATACTGCTCCTATGTACAAGAATATAACTACTATAATACTGCCTCCTATGTACAAGAATATAACTACTATAATACTGCTCCTATGTACAAGAAATATAACTACTATAATACTGCCTCTATGTACAAGAATATAACTACTATAATACTGCTCCTATGTACAAGAATATAACTACTATAATACTGCTCCTATGTACAAGAATATAACTACTATAATACTGCTCCTATGTACAAGAATATAACTACTATAATACTGCTCCTATGTACAAGAATATAACTACTATAATACTGCTCCTATGTACAAGAATATAACTACTATAATACTGCTCCTATGTACAAGAATATAACTACTATAATACTGCCTCCTATGTACAAGAATATAACTACTATAATAATACTGCTCCTATGTACAAGAATATAACTACTATAATACTGCTCCTATGTACAAGAATATAACTACTATAATACTGCTCCTATGTATACAAGAATATAACTACTATAATACTGCTCCTATGTACAAGAATATAACTACTATAATACTGCTCCTATGTACAAGAATATAACTACTATAATACTGCTCCTATGTACAAGAAATATAACTACTATAATACTGCTCCTATGTACAAGAATATAACTACTATAATACTGCCTCCTATGTACAAGAATATAATACTACTATAATATACTGCTCCTATGTACAAGAAATATAACTACTATAATATAACTACTGCTCCTATGTACAAGAATAAACTACTATAACTACTATAAACTACTATACTGCTCCTATGTACTACTACTATAATACTGAATATAACTAAGAATATAACTACTATAATACTGCCTCCTATGTACAAGAATATAACTACTATAATACTGCTCCTATGTACAAGAATATAACTACTATAATACTGCTCCTATGTACAAGAATATAACTACTATAATACTGCTCCTATGTACAAGAATATAACTACTATAATACTGCTCCTATGTACAAGAATATAACTACTATAATACTGCCTCTATGTACAAGAATATAACTACTATAATACTGCCTCCTATGTACAAGAATATAACTACTATAATACTGCTCCTATGTACAAGAATATAACTACTATAATACTGCTCCTATGTACAAGAATATAACTACTATAATACTGCTCCTATGTACAAGAATATAACTACTATAATACTGCTCCTATGTACAAGAATATAACTACTATAATACTGCTCCTATGTACAAGAATATAACTACTATATAATACTGCTCCTATGTACAAGAAATATAACTACTATAATACTGCTCCTATGTACAAGAATATAACTACTATAATACTGCCTCCTATGTACAAGAATATAACTACTATAATACTGCTCCTATGTACAAGAATATAACTACTATATACTACTGCTCCTATGTACAAGAAATATAACTACTATAATACTGCCTCCTATGTACAAGAATATAACTACTATAATACTGCTCCTATGTACAAGAATATAACTACTATAATACTGCTCCTATGTACAAGAATATAACTACTATAATACTGCTCCTATGTACAAGAATATAACTACTATAATACTGCCTCCTATGTACAAGAATATAACTACTATAATACTGCTCCTATGTACAAGAATATAACTACTATATAATACTGCCTCCTATGTACAAGAATATAACTACTATAATACTGCCTCCTATGTACAAGAATATAACTACTATAATACTGCTCCTATGTACAAGAATATAACTACTATAAATACTGCTCCTATGTACAAGAATATAACTACTATAATACTGCCTCCTATGTACAAGAATATAAACTACTATAATACTGCTCCTATGTACAAGAATATAACTACTATAATACTGCCTCCTATGTACAAGAATATAACTACTATAATACTGCCTCCTATGTACAAGAATATAACTACTATAATACTGCCTCCTATGTACAAGAATATAACTACTATAATACTGCTCCTATGTACAAGAATATAACTACTATAATACTGCCTCCTATGTACAAGAATATAACTACTATAATACTGCTCCTATGTACAAGAATATAACTACTATAATACTGCTCCTATGTACAAGAATATAACTACTATAATACTGCTCCTATGTACAAGAATATAACTACTATAATACTGCCTCCTATGTACAAGAATATAACTACTATAATACTGCCTCCTATGTACAAGAATATAACTACTATAATACTGCTCCTATGTACAAGAATATAACTACTATAATACTGCTCCTATGTACAAGAATATAACTACTATAATACTGCTCCTATGTACAAGAAATATAACTACTATAATACTGCTCCTATGTACAAGAATATAACTACTATAATACTGCTCCTATGTACAAGAATATAACTACTATAATACTGCCTCCTATGTACAAGAATATAAACTACTATAATACTGCCTCCTATGTACAAGAATATAACTACTATAATACTGCTCCTATGTACAAGAATATAAACTACTATAATACTGCTCCTATGTACAAGAATATAACTACTATAATACTGCTCCTATGTACAAGAATATAACTACTATAATACTGCTCCTATGTACAAGAATATAACTACTATAATACTGCTCCTATGTACAAGAATATATAACTACTATAATATACTGCTCCTATGTACAAGAATATAACTACTATAATACTGCTCCTATGTACAAGAATATAAACTACTATAATACTGCCTCCTATGTACAAGAATATAACTACTATAATACTGCTCCTATGTACAAGAATATAACTACTATAAATACTGCTCCTATGTACAAGAATATAACTACTATAATACTGCTCCTATGTACAAGAATATAACTACTATAATACTGCTCCTATGTACAAGAATATAACTACTATAATACTGCTCCTATGTACAAGAATATAAACTACTATAATACTGCCTCCTATGTACAAGAAATATAACTACTATAATACTGCTCCTATGTACAAGAATATAACTACTATAATACTGCCTCCTATGTACAAGAATATAACTACTATAATACTGCTCCTATGTACAAGAATATAACTACTATAATACTGCTCCTATGTACAAGAATATAACTACTATAATACTGCTCCTATATGTACAAGAATATAACTACTATAATACTGCTCCTATGTACAAGAATATAACTACTATAATACTGCTCCTATGTACAAGAATATAACTACTATAATACTGCTCCTATGTACAAGAAATATAACTACTATAATACTGCTCCTATGTACAAGAATATAACTACTATAATACTGCTCCTATGTACAAGAAATATACTACTACTATAATACTGCCTCCTATGTACAAGAATATAACTACTATATAACTGCTCCTATGTACAAGAATATAACTACTATAATACTGCTCCTATGTACAAGAATATAACTACTATAATACTGCTCCTATGTACAAGAATATAACTACTATAATACTGCTCCTCTATGTACAAGAATATAACTACTATAATACTGCCTCCTATGTACAAGAATATAACTACTATAATACTGCTCCTATGTACAAGAATATAACTACTATAATACTGCTCCTATGTACAAGAATATAACTACTATAATACTGCTCCTATGTACAAGAATATAACTACTATAATACTGCTCCTATGTACAAGAATATAACTACTATAATACTGCTCCTATGTACAAGAATATAAACTACTATAATACTGCTCCTATGTACAAGAATATAACTACTATAATACTGCTCCTATGTACAAGAATATAACTACTATAATACTGCTCCTATGTACAAGAATATAACTACTATAATACTGCTCCTATGTACAAGAATATATAACTACTATAATACTGCTCCTATGTACAAGAATATAACTACTATAATACTGCCTCCTATGTACAAGAATATAACTACTATAATACTGCTCCTATGTACAAGAATATAACTACTATAATACTGCTCCTATGTACAAGAATATAACTACTATAATACTGCTCCCTATGTACAAGAATATAACTACTATAATACTGCTCCTATGTACAAGAATATAACTACTATAATACTGCCTCCTATGTACAAGAATATAACTACTATAATACTGCCTCCTATGTACAAGAATATAACTACTATAATACTGCTCCTATGTACAAGAATATAACTACTATAATACTGCCTCCTATGTACAAGAATATAACTACTATAATACTGCTCCTATGTACAAGAATATAACTACTATAATACTGCTCCTATGTACAAGAATATAACTACTATAATACTGCACCGGACAATCAGCACTGGTTATGGAGGCTGATCGCGCACCTGAGGTGAGACAGCCAGCCATGAAAGTCTTGCAGAAGCCAGGGAAGTCAAGTGACTCCAAAAAGGAATCCTTTGTGGGGAGCAAAACTGTGAGCAAGATCCAGCAGTGTGAACAGGAGCAGAGCTCATCTCCAGCAGGTGCTCAGCTCACCCCTCAGCGACATCGCAGGACCTCCTTGGAGAGACAGACCTTGAGCAGAATTTGCAGCAGCATGATCTGGTGTCCAGTATTGGCGTCCACAGCCCGCACAAGGTCTCAGGTTGGTCGTGGGAACAGCAAACTGCTGAGAAGCTGCAGGCCTCAGGTGACTACAAACCACTAAGACAAAAACCACTGGTGAAGGAGGCTGATCGAGCACCTGAGGTGAAGCTGGCCGAGGAGATCCCAACCTGGTAAGGAGAATGGGGGAGCTGAGAAGCCATAAGCAAATGCTGGTTCAT
The DNA here is from genome assembly GCA_900303285.1 of Rhinella marina. Classification (NCBI taxonomy): domain Eukaryota; kingdom Metazoa; phylum Chordata; class Amphibia; order Anura; family Bufonidae; genus Rhinella; species Rhinella marina. The sequence goes on from ONZH01017493.1 coordinate 146,400, forward strand.
GCAAATAGACTGCTTGTAAAGTTAAGACTGCAAACCCTGACAGTAAAGCTCTGTATGATGGCAGGCTGCACTCACTGGGCACAGAGCTGGCTGGTGTGGGGAAGGAGATAGACTGTGTCCTGGAGAGGATGGGGCCCCCTGGCAGAGACCTACAGGAACCAGGAGCGGTTTGTGGCAAGTAAGCCGAAATGTTTAGACTGGAGTCTAGATCCTGTGATGGAGAGTCAGGTCAGATGTCCTCCAGATGAGTCCCAGCAGAAGATGCGGCCTATACTGCAGGCAGCAAGCTTCTCTTCCAAGCCAGCGGTGTGCAGCAGCAGCAACTGCAGAGACCCGCACCACAGGTCCCAGCAAGCATACACTGCAGCAAAAACCAAAAGTCAGAACACAGAAGACATGCACCACAGGTCCAGCAGTGACTGTGCAGAGACCTTTACAACAAGTTTCAGCTGGTGCAGCAGAGAAGCAGCCACAGACATTGGCACCACAGGTCCCAGCTAGCATGTACAGCAGCAGCCACAGAGACCGGCAAACAAGGCCCAGCAGACACTGTGCAAGGACTTGTACCACAAGTTCAAGCCGGAACAACACCGCAGCAGTCACAGACATTGGCACCCACAGGTCCCAGCTAGCACTGCAACGGCAGCAACCAGAGATGTTGACACCACAAGTCTCAGCCGGCACTGAACAGCAAGCAGCTACAGAGATCTATAGCCATCCCTGATCAGGTGCATGCAGCCCAAGGACTAGCAGAGGCACCACAAGTCCAGCAGGCTCTGTGCAGCAGCAGGAAGGTGGACAGTCATCTGTGTGTCAGATGATGTGGTGACGCAGCAGACTGTGGAAATGGTGGTTGTATACCTGCAGGTCTGAGATGGAGGGGTATGTTATCTGTGTGGGAACTGTCTGATGGTGACATAGAGGTGGACGGGGCGGGAGAGGCTGTGCAGGATAATGTGCAGGATTTTCCCCCTTTACTTACAAACCACACCAAGGTGTGACAGACGCCCCTAGAGCAGACGTCCCCCTGTAGATCAGGGCCATGAGACCCGGCAGGATCCCCCAGAAATGCCCTGGAAACCGCGGCGCTCCATCCTTCTCCTCCGGTGGTGTTATTCAGGCCAGGCTTTTAAGAGGAGGAACGTGGTGCGTTTCAAACACGAGGTGCCAAAGAAGACCTTCCCGACAGGAGGTTTGTGGTGCGGGAGCTTCTTTGTGGCCAGATGGGGTTTTCGCCATCAGAGATCTTGGCGGTCATAAACCTTCCAGATAGACAAGGCTATGACGTCAGCTTTAAGCTCATGTCTACTCTGGATAGGTTTGGGCTAGCTTCCCCAGGTTCAGGGTTACAGAGGGATGAGTAAATTCCTGTCATCCGATCTCTAGAACCTGACAACCGTCACTGTTAATGTTATATCTGGAACGAGGCCGTTCCTCCCCAGGATATAGTGGTGTGGCTGAGGAGACACTGCGACCTCATGTCTGACCTGACCAAGAACAGGGACGATGACGGCATCTGGACGGGAGGGTGGAAGGTCCTGGTCAAACTGCGACAACATAATAATGTCACCTGTCATCTGCCCAACTCCTTCACATCGGAGGGAAAAGGGTGTGTGTTTTCTACCCCAGTCAGCCACGGAAGTGCTTCAGATGTGGCAAGTCAGGTCATTTTGCCAGTTCTTGCACCGTGGTGAAGTGCAATCTCTGTGGTGAGGTCGGCCATGTTAGCTGCCACCTGTGAGACCGTGAGGTGTAACCTGTGCGGAAAAATGGGCCACCCCCACAGAGATTGCCCGATGCCTGGCATAATGTGTGCAAGGAGCTTCCTGATGAGGAGCTGCTGGAAGGGGCAGAGGCTGTGGAGGAGGAGGCCCTAGTGTCGGGGACGATACTGACCAGACAAGGGGTCCAGGAGGGGTCAAGTACTGTAGAACCAGAACATCAGGACCCAGAGAGCGCACAGGGTGATTCTGTGACTGTCCCTCAGGTCCAGCAGCGGCCAGAGGCGTCCTCCTCCATATCACCAGCTCCATCTGATGACTTTAACGTCAAGCAGAGTAAAAGGAGGAAAAAAGACAAGTCCCTCCCGGAAGGCCGAGGAAGAATACCACAGAGACCAGCGGGCCAAGAAAAAAGGCCAATACGGTGTAATGGTCGTATCCAATAGATAATGAGGTTCTGACAGAGTCAGACGGTGACCCTGAGCAGGAGTTAGAAAGAATTGATGCTGAGTATGAAAGAGATGCAGGAGATCCCCCAACAAAACGGAGGCCTCTGCCGTAGAAGACCCGCTAGAGTCTGACATGGAGACAAATGGAGGCAGGAATGACCCGGACTCTGTGCTATGATGATGAGGACCTCACTGCTCTTATTGTGCTTTGCACTGATGGCTGGGTTTTCTTTACAAATAGTTTCCAGCAATGTGAAATAGTGTTAAAGTCAGGAGTACAAGACATGCAGTGTACGAGCACCTGAGGTACCTGGACGCAGACGTCATCTTTCTGCAGGAGACCCGTTTGACCACATCTGGGTTTTTACGTGAGGCTGAGAGGGAATGGGAGGTCTGGTCCTTCTTTCTGGTCATGGCTGTGGAGCCTTATGCCGGGGTCGCCATACTCTTTAA